>VCRD01000042.1:131724-177252 GCA_006783055.1 Trinorchestia longiramus | reverse complement strand
ACACAAGATGTGATCAGAACGACAACACTCAAGCTCCAACAAATTGGTGATCTAAGTTAGGTTATTTTACGAGTGAAATGTATTGAATTTAATCAGTGCTGACGTTTCATTCTATTAGGACTTTGTTCTGGAATAAAAACGATGGAAAATGCATACGCTTTCAATAGCTTGCCGTGAGGTCTCATTATCTTCGACCTTTTTTAAGTAAAATCTTCTGTTACCAACTAGACGATAATTGCATAGACGACAGCACGCCATCGAAGATATATTCCCTTTATATCATTTTAAAACAAAAAGTTGACTGTAACGACAAGCGTACTCCAGCAGCACTCCAAGCACTACCTACACAACTGACTGTACAACTGACAGTTGATTATGGTACAGCAATGAAATTTGATGAAAAAATGAAGTTGATGTATGATTATTTTATCAACTTGGTTTAGGTTTAAATACAGGTATTATTGCTCTCCTAAAATACTTCGTACATTTTCAAAAATTATTCAAAAATCCCTTTCGAACTCTTTACTATGATCATTTGAGATTAGGTGTTTCAAATGTTTTTTATAATTCTATGCAGCTATTTTAGGAAAAGAATATGTAATTTGCAAAAGAAAGAGTTTTTTGTTCTCTTGCCCTCAAAATTTTGTCACTGGGTAGAGACGCTTGATAGAAGCTAGTGCAGTGTTTTAGTGACTTCATCCGCATCTTGCACCTTTTCTCCATGTGATACCAGAAAAAACAATGCATGAAAAATTTTCACGGAAATATATGTTAAATGTACATATTTCTATGTTTAAATATAACAAAACTGTTCCGTAGAAGGAAATCCTTTCGTCGGCTGGTTTGATAGGCTGTGTGAACGTTACTCAAATGGTCACATTGAAGAAAACAAGCATCGTTTTTAATATTTCATTATTATCCTACGGAAATTAACTTATTTTGAAATGAGAAGGTAATTTCTAATGAGGAAGGTTAAAAGTTTCCAGAGATAGTGCTATTTGTGACTTATTTTGGTACTTTAAATTTGTTCTAAAATATGAAACTCATGCGCACTATGTAAAACTATTTTCTGGAATATGTGTATGTTTGATTGTTTATTTTTTGTATGATACACTTTCGAATAAGAATAATTGGCAGCCAAATTTCTGTCAAATTGTCCATGCAGTTTAATTTAATGTGAGATTTTCCATCGGAAATTTATTGGAATCACACCAGTGTAATAAGAATCCATAATTTTCCTAAACTATCGCACTGCCTATGCAAAACTAAATAGTTTTCAATGCGAGAGATTTTATGTTTGTTTAAGACCACTGTATCTGATATAATGATAGGACAAGTACTGTTAAATTTTGTACGCTTGAACGTCTAATAAGTATTGGTGAATTTTATACTCCTGAGGTACGCTTTCTTCACTGCCTGATCAAAAATAAATTTTCTCGTATTCGCTGGATTGCGTCGTTACTTGAAGCGCATTGGCAGCATCGGGAAGTAATGGCGGGTGTAACTTCAGTCAATTTCCTCCCTCTTTTCATGGTGTGCTGCGAAACTAACAAATTTTACGATGTTTTGTCTTCATTAGAGTCTCGATTGCAGCGTTCTATCCAAGAAAAGTATTCGTATACTAAGCCATTTTATAATCACGAATTTATCGACTAACTTTTCTTAATTCTGAGATACGACCCTGCAACCACTTTGGTCCTCGTGTCCTTATTTTTGAACGACGGTTTTATGTCTACACCTCCTCATGACCTGGGACTGTAATGGGTCAGCTAGCGTTACGTAGAAAATCTCTTACGCCCTACAGAAATACGTTTACATTTATCATGTTCATTGTATTGACGGAAATTCTGTTTTTCGTCTGTTACGAACCTTCAAACACGTATTATGATGTCACTTACAGTACGGAGATTACTCGAGATATTACAAAGAAGTTAAGTAACATGTATGAGTAGTCCTGTAGTTGGGTACAAGTTAGGCACTTTGTTCGTCGTCTAATGGATTATGAGAGTTTGCACTACAAAAACATTTTATGTCATACACTCTGCAAGGTTTCTTGCTAAAATCACTTGGCGACATTAGTCATATAAATTATGCATGGTCAAATGATCTAAATGCCAGTGTTTAGTATGACTTATGTTACATTCAAAATTGTGCCGTGGGGCTTTTGACTACGGGAATAAATTTTTTATTTCAAAACAGTGACACTCAGACCTGCTTTATTAACTTTCTATGCATACTTAGCGCTGTAACAAAGTTACTGCTTGAAAATATAAGGCAAGCCCGTAAGCTCTTCATGAAACTTTTGATTTCATTCGATGATTTCATATTGGATGATATAATTAGAGCTGAAATACAGTTTTATAATTAAAGCTTTTTTTGAAAACTTCAGGTGACTCTAGGTTCCCCACGTGGCAGAGGCACAGTTTACTCTGGCCAAAGGAGCCCTCTTCGATTGAAGTTTCTCCAATTAAATCCATGGGATAAATAATTCGCATAAATCAGAGACAATGCATAATCACTCTCATTAATGATATCAGAAATATCAATGAAAAACCCTGAACGTCTCATGAATTGGGTATTCTCGTCAACATGATTTCAATGGATAGTAAGTCTTGAGCTTATTTTAATTATACGTACACCCTTCATTCTGCTTTGATCTGATCTTCCTGAGCCTCTTTCCTCTCCGGCCACACAGGTCGGAAAAATAACAAACTTCGGTCAAGTTGTGTGGCAAGTTTTGCCAAAAAAAAGCACACATTATCTGAAGTTGGCATGAGGTTACAGAAAAAGACTTCATAATAAGTCACACAGAGTCAGAGATTTGAAACACTGTTACTTATTGTTTGTAGTCCAATGTTCTTTTCACTAAATTGTACACAAAATTCAGAATGAGGAATCAAATGCATGGCGTAGTAAACTCATTTTTAGTGCTAACCCAAATTAATGCTGGTTAATAAATTACTTTATGAAAAAAATGTTTTAATTTTTCTATACGCTGAAAATGTATTCCGCTTTTATTTCAATCAACGAAAAAAGTGAGATTTGAGCGACATAACTGAATTCATTTACATGTTAACTGGCGCCTGTTGCTCAGAGATGCTGAGTCGTTCAGGGTTAGTTATTTTTTATCGTATAAGTGTATCCATGCCAGAAAGCTATCAATTTTGGATGAAGTATTGCTGTGTTGCTCCAGTTCTATGCTCCACCTAATTCACTCGCGTAATTTGAGCACTCTATGGCAATCTTGAACTTGTCATGGACCAATTGGCTGGTGGCTGTTCATCAACTTACAAGTTTGATCCTGAAGGGGAGGTATGACCAGGGGAAAAGTACTGTTAGAATGTGCAGCAGCAGTTACTGTATATTTTTTATCTACTACCCAGCAACCAATAAAAACATTTTTAAATCTCAGTAAACTTTCACTAACAGAACTGTTTGAACGGTAAACATTTGTTTTATTCATTTTATGATTATTCAAATTTACTTTCCATAATAATTCATATTCAATTCTATTTTCAGATTTTTGTCTTCCTGTAATGTAATTTTTATAATTTTAATGGAATCAATGTTTTGTAATCTCTACTACTAGTACTGCTCCTTTTGCTGCTGCTACCAGTACTGCCATTACTACTACTGCTACCACTATTATTTCTACCAGTACAGACTTCATGATCTTGCACTTTATGAAAATTTTTCTAATCAATGCGATTGACAGCACATTTGATAATTACAGCACTAATGTAGCTTCCATGCGCATGTTGCAGACCACAAAGAAAATGTTTGCATCGTATTCAAGCTGCTGAGGCCGTTCAGTTCCTGCCTGATAATGCCGCCTTAAGGGTACCGGCAAGAGATACATTGACGTCATTTATTTAGGGAGCTTGGCATGACAGATCAAATCGGTTCAATTGAAAATTGTACGTGTCAAAACACAACAAATGCTCTCCCATAGCCATTTGTATCAATTTTTACGACCGAGAAAGCTTGTAATTAGTGCGGGATCTCAACTCCGTGATAGGCTGGTTGAGGTGATATGCATCTTTATGTATCTATCATGCTTCGTTCTTATGTTGTTTCTAAAAAAAATCATAATTCATCAGGATAATCATGACCTGTTCCAGGTACGACCAATGCTGCAGTTTTCATCATTCATGCAGCTGACGGCGATTTGCAAGCCAAGTGTTTTCGTTCCATGCGAGCGGATTAACTTCGTAGCCAAATACCATCGATCCACTTTTCTCAACGATGTTTCGCAGGGGCTCGAAAACTTGCTGGAACTCTTGATTGAAAGGTTTTGCGGTTTCGATATACAACTTATATAGTAGTTTAGTGTGTAGTCAAGCTATCATCGTAATGTCCTGCATCCTGTGAACGACCTCGTTCATCGGGTTTAAACTCATAAAACGAAGGATCCATTTATTTGGGCGCACAAATTTCTAAGATTTCGTTTTCTTCTCACTCATTCATGGTCCTATTCTATTGTTAACTAGAGGGGAAGTTTAATGTATTATAGACGCTCATTCTTTTTATTTATTAGGCAGAGTGAATTATAAGCAGGTTATTATAGGCTTCCTTCAGTACAGTACACTTAATATCGAAGAGAAGTTTGTTGGCCTTGCTTACGTTTGCCATGAAAATTGTTTAATTTTAGTCTTTTCCATTGCATTTTAAGCTTCAATTATAATTCATTTTCGTTCCAGTTATAAAAATATATTGTTTGGAGTACGTTATGCCTTGTAAATAATAATTGGTACTAATTGCCTACAAACGGGTCAGTAAAACAACAGGTGTGACATGTATTGATTGCAAGAAAATCTTATTAGTATATCATGTGTCATATTTCAGTTTAGTTTAGACTTACTGAATGAATCATCATTGGAAACTCGCTTACTAGCGGAGATCTCAAACTCCGTCTAATCCATTTATTCTCTTTAAATATGAACAAAAATGTCGTGGAAACCGTAGGGCATCATAACCTTCCTTTTACAACCCCACTAACTGTCACCTTTGAAGCTCTTGAATCCGTAAATCTGTTGCTGAGAGCCATCATAAAGACCGTGTTCCGCTGAACTTTATTGGTGAATTTCCATCAAGTTCATGGCTGCGGAAAATGTTTCAATTTTGAATCGCATTTGGATATTCAGCTTCGAATCAACGAATAACATTTTACTTTACCTTTTCGATATACCAGTTTACTACAAATGACTGAGAATAGAATAATTAAATTGCATACGTGAACGTTCATAAATTTGAGGTTATTTTCCCGGCTGTTATTTCAAACAATTTTCATTTTTAAAGTTAAAATGTTTAATAAAAGATTTTGATCTAAGTTATTACTTTATGTCAAGTTAAATTTTATGCTTGTAATGAAGTGAATTATTGTGCTCTTGAAGAGACAATACAAACATAAATTGCATCAAATTTTAACTCATGTGAGAAAATCAGAGACATTTTTCAACCTCTTTGCTTGGTTGTGAGTTTGACCTCTGAACGGCACGTATAATCCTTTAAGTCTTACATATCAGAATTAAACTTCGAATCCACAAATCAGTGAAAAATTGTTAAGTTTGTCGAGGCGTTTATAAATTTCCTCCATCCTCTAGTTCCATACTATGAATGAGGATGGAAGAAAATTCTGAAAAGTAGAATTAATACGATCATGATCATGATTGAGATCATAAACAATATTAACAGAAAAAATCGAGAACTGTTTATTTCTGACAAATTATTTGCAGTTAAATCTATATTTATCAAAGGTTCGACCCAGACTTTGGATTTTTTCAATTCCGACTCAGGCATCTACTCCACCGGGAGTATCTACTTGGGTTAGGAGGATGCATATATATATATATATATATATATATATATATATATATATATATATATATTAGAATAGAATAGAATAGAATAGAATAAGGCAGTAGGAACGAGCCGTTTGGCCCATTCTTGGTTCAATACCGAAGTTCCATGCCGTCTAAAGTAAATCCATCAGTCATGCACGTACGCCTTAACCACATAAGTCAATTTAGTCATGTGCACACATATCACTCACGCACAGGCGTTTATGTCACGAGTAATTATCTCAATCATACGTTAGCCTTAAGGAGTTAGGGACATAGAATTAGTAAGATGTAATACGGGGGGGGTTCGTAATCCAAAATTTACATACACACACTTGTATGTATACATGATATGTTGAGAAAACCGTCTTCTCATCATGTGGTATCCGATGACCTGCTCATCACGTCATTGTAGTGTATAGCACAAAAAATTATTAAATATATATCTTGTCTTACTTATGACAGAATTATCGAAAATTTCCACGTCGTATGAGAGGTGGCTCCATTTTTCCTATCCAGCTCAAACTACAATAAACGTTTTAACTACTTCAAAAAGTGACGATCTATTGAAATTTTGGTAATACCTATCCAAGCCTACAAATCTTTGTTCGGTTTGTTATATATTACATGCACCCAAATTTGTTACATAAGTATATGCGTATACCAAGGAGTATAGTAGTCCTTGGCGTATACCTAAAAGAGTAGAATCTTCTTTTAACTTTACAACAAAGTTTTGGCTGACTTTTTGCCTTTTCCGCAAGCACATACAGCTCACAAACTTTTCATAGGTGATGCATGACGATTTGCAAGCATCCACTCGTTACATTGAAGAATATGCAAGGGTGAGTTCGGTTGTACAACAATTTAATGGATTTACTAAGCTGTTTTTTTGTCACGTGTGTCTGCAAGAGACTGTTAAATCATGATTTTTATTATTAACCCTAAATTAAGAAGCGACCTCAAAACTTGGAAATGTCAACGAAATTTCATTTTTTTTTACCACGTAATCTCCCATGTTGAAAGATATACTTCTAAAAAGGGAATCTCATTGTGACGTTTCATTGGTTGAAGATACTCTCAGTTGGAAAGTAATCACGGCAAATTGATATGCTGATGTTTCATTTGCTTTTTCTTCTCCTGTTGTAAAATTGAAGATTATGTTTGGCGAATTCTACGTATTTATCATGAATACTATTTATTATTAATCACAAAATACCAATTTGAACATGCACAAAAAATTTCCTCCTTACAACGACGTTTCTTGAGAAGTAATCCTGCCGTCTGTCTGAAAACAAACCGTTCCAAGTATTGTAGTTGATGAATAGGGAATTCCTAAACAGGGCTTTTACAAAAGTCAATCTCGTGGAACAAGTTGTAAGGTGTGGCTAATTATAAACAAGAGACGTAATGTGTTTTAGTGTACGATGTAATTTTGTGTTATGTGTCAACGCTCCCTGAAGTGCAGATTAGAATGCACGATTTATTTCCCTCAAGAAAGCTTACAAAGGATCGTAGGTTTACATTTACGATGCTTGTCTTATCAATCTGTTACCCCTGTAGAAGAGTTGATAAGGCCACTCAGCTTCGATGTTCAAAACGACCTTGCTTTAAATATGCGTTCTCTTTAGTAACTGTAAACATTATGCTATAAAAAGAGTTTAAGCAGTTAATTTGTTTTAACCCATAACGAAAATTTTCATTGTACTGTAAACGATAAGCTGCTGTCTAAATTTTAATTTATGTTAGTAATGCTTTATACGTAAAATGAGACAATTAGTTTATCAAAAAATTCCTGAACTCTCAAATATCTGGATATCTCTAAAGCATAATTAAGTATTGAACAAAATGAAGAAACAATTTTTGAGTGTAAGCTGGCTTCCATGAATTAATGAAGACCACCAAAGAAAACTTCAACGAGAAAATGATGAAGCTCTCTGTCATAATTATATATCTTGGATACTGAGTGCCAAAGAATGAAATGCTATTTATTTTCTTCCATCAGTGCAGTTTTTCTTATCAGCAATGCACCAGCAAGAGATTTTTATTTTACGATCATTTTGTAATAGTCAAATAAAGACCTCGTAAAATTACAGCTTGTATTTTTGTTAAATTGAATTGCACAATTAATTAATTAATTAATCACTGTAAACTCATTCCGTCTTCTTTTCTCGTGAGCAGGTAAGAGGCTGTGAAGGTCCTATCAAGCAATACAAACTGCACCAGTATGATGTAAGTACTCTGCTTACCTTTCGAACGATTCATTTTTGCATTAATTTAGCCTCAATCACTAGTATTTTCTAGGGAAAATCCTCTTCATTCGTGAAATATAAATTCATGAAACTTTATATTCCCAGAAAATTCCCTGAAAAGAAGACGTAATTCAAACTTGTTGATATAAAAGTTGTGTGGCTGTAAATTAGCGAATTATTTGACTTGTTTCGTAATATTCAAAGGAAGAATTTCTTGTTAGCTATTCTGATTTTACGACGCATTTCTATAAGTCATTATACTCAAACTCAAATATGAGGCTTATAAATAATTTCTTATTGCATCGTGGTTTTTAATTAGAGGATATGTGTAAACGATTAATTGGTGTTTTGAATGATTTTTGCCTGACCCTAAAATTTTAAATCTTTTGTTCGTCAGTATTCAACAACATCGGTCAATGCTCAGTATTATCTTACTAAAATTATTCAGTGAAAATTATCTTAATCTTGACTCGGAAACTTGAAAAGCTTTAATCAAATGTGCCCGCAAATAAAAGAAAATGGGTTCTCAGTGAATCTGTTTTCTTGCAAATTTCCTAACCTAAAAGGGTATACGTAAAAAAGATACGTGTGCTTACAGCTACACTTTTTTCAAAGCACCAGTTGCTCATAGTACAATTGGTATAACTCAGGAAATTTAGCGAGTATTCATTTATTTACAATTGAGAATACTCTGAAAGCTTGACGAGTATATATTTGTTTACAATTGCAAGTGTTGTGAAAGTTCGACATCTATTTACCACAAACTGCTCTACTGTCCACAAAATACACACTCATTTTAGTAAAACTAAATTTTCCCTCCAGTGTTTTGATTCTGTACGTAATGTTGCGTAACTCTTACTTAAGCTTAGCATTTAGTTTGTATTGCGAAAGCCGCTTCATGAGTTTTTTCCTTCGAATCGATTTCAGTACAATCATGCACGACTGCTTTAATCCAACACCAGACACGCAATTTTCCAACACTGGGACCTCGTATTAAAAAGCCCAAATACATTATAGTTGGTTGGCAACTACCCTCACTAGCAGGCAGTTAAATTATTGGCCATTCGAATGGAGTGCAATTGTTTTTGCAGTTGCTTTAATTTTCTTACTCTGTAATGGAAGGTTTGAAAGGAAGTTGTTAAGGCACACGAGTTTTCAATTGACCGCCTCTGAAACTCGGCCCTTTTGGATTGATGAAAAGCGTCGGACGATGTTCTGGATACTCCAGACTTAATTCAGCTTCTGCTTTGTGAATTAGAACCACAGCACTAATTTTGGTGATAGAAACATCGTTTCATCATATCGAAAGGTATTAATTTAGCTAGAACATGCTGGCAAACTTTTTTACGTAACAGTCCAATTGATATTTTTCGTTAAGTAAAGTGAGTGCAATATTGAAATTTGATTCAGAATGTTCAAATCCAAATTTACAATTACATTTTATTTCAAGGGAAGTTGTTGCTGCTACTTCAATTCTGCAGTAAATGGTGAATGTTTGCATTTAGGTATAAATATTTTCCCATCTGTAATTTCATTTTACATCTACCAGTAGTTTCTCATGTATATTTCACTGCTGTATGTTCGAAAACAATGTGCTTATGTCGCGGGTGAGCTTCTTTTGTAAGATATTCTGTAGAAGTTCAGTTCCTTTTTTTATGAAAACTGACTACAACTGGGATTACCTTTTTACATAGGTTTTGAATGAAACACTGTAGAACTAAAGTGAATTATTTCTGATGTACTTTACAGAAGGACAGTGGGCTATTTGTGTTGAATAGGAATGATCATATAATTCATAGCTTTCTGTTTGGGTCAAATTTCAAGTATTGACCACCTGACGACTGTGTTTATTTTTCGTTCCTGTCGACAATTCTTTATTGACTTTTCACATCCAGTCCAAACACAGTAGTCAAGCTTTTCTGCTGCTCGGAGTGTTTACCAACTTTCTTCGAGTATTAAAAGAAATATAAAAACATCGATTAATTCACACTGAAATTTTACGACTGTCACCAGCTATAAGAATTTGACTTTATCAGCATTGCATTATTTTAGATATTTTTTTTGCAAAATAACGTTGAATAGTACAGCTTGCCAATGTTACAGCGTATGAGGCTTGCTAGAGAACATTGATCTGATTTCCTGCAAAATTATATTTGAATTAACCTTTTCCAGGCTGAGGAAACTGAAATTCCTTGTAAACTGTTTTTTGTGCTCTCTTATGTTCAGTACTTGCCTTCAGATGTTTCCTAAATGAAAAAATTCTGGACGAAAATGTTTAATAGCCTCTGCAAGATGCCGCATTAAATGCATTTAGCGGTTACACAAATCAGGGACTCTTCGAGTCAAAATTTTGATTTGCAATCATGGCGAAGACAGAAGAGTTTTCCTCAGAAAATTTATCATACGCAATCAAACCCTGTGAGAATAATGGAATATTGTAAGGTGTGTGGGATTTTTTTTCCAAATTCCATACATTTACCACATTCCAGTTAATTTGCGCACGGGAGTTTTGTTTCTGGACGCTCTAGCCTGATGCCAGAGCTCATAAATTTTTGGGAAGTGCTAATAAGGTATTGTGTAGAATTCGTTTATTATGGAAAATCTCCTGAGATGAACGCCCTACCTCACTAAACATTCCATCGGAGAATGTTAATCGGTACTGTACGTAAAAAGTAGCAATCGTTTCAAATTATATGCTTAGCTTACTACCGATTCATCGAATGAATTTATCTTCATCCAGAACGTCCAATTATTATTGACCGCAGCGGAACGCAGGGATCTACAAAAATTTTCCAGATGTGTGGGTCAGCGTGTTACTACTCAGATATTGATCCAGGTGAACTGAAATACGGGCAGCAAAAGACAGCTCCTCGCCCGATTTTACAATGCAATAGTTGCCAAGCACGATGCTAGACAAAATTTAATCCTGTAAACTAATATCAATAGTAGATAACTTGCTTATGATGATCTATCCCATGAAGTAATTTCAGCTCCGATATCTTTATTACTCAAATTTGTGATCGGTTTTAGTGGAACACAAATTCGGCACGATGCCACAACAGTCGGTGATCATGAGGGCATGGATGGCTAAGACTGGGGCTTCGTTTCCACAAAGTTCAAAGAGCGACGATTATGACTTCCAGATCGCCATCTCAGGCTTTTATTGGCTTCTTTCGGTAATTTGGAAATGCGCTAGCGGCTGCGATGTCTAGACAGGCTGAAATTTTTCTTCCAGTGCCCTGATATTTTCGATGGTCACTGACTCTTAAAATTTCGGCGTAAGTAATCTGAAGAGGAGGAAGAAAATTGTTGTCCTTGGAAACAAGGCCAAAAAATGTTTATGCTTTATAATTTCTTATATTTATTGCGTAAATGTAATTGTATGTCGGGTATCAAGGAATTGAAAAAATATTCATTTTTGCTGTAGAAGAAGGCCCATTATTATCAAGGAATAGACACGTGTCCTTTGATCTATTTAAACTAAATTGTTTATCATATGCTGACTTCATTTCTCAATTTTCTGTTTTCTAATATGTCAGTTGATAAGTATTGTAAAATAAGAGCCACTAATATGTACACGGCCAATAAACCACATTTAGGATTATTGACATTTCTTATCCACATACTGTACTAATGCGGATTATTATAAAATTTCTTTAACCTCTGTAGAGACTTTACAACAGACTTTATTCAACCCTGTGTTAAAAGATTTGACATTTCGAAAAAGTTTTTCTCTCAATTATTAATTGTGCAATTCTCCGAGTTTCACATGTTCTTTTAAAATCGTCGCGACGAACACTAAAGCAACAGCAGCTCCTGTGACTCTTGCTTGCACTCTCCTTCTTGACGACAGTTTTTTCTTTGTGTCTTCAAATTCCCATGAAGCAGCGTCGTCGATTCTTATCAAAAATAAAATTGCCAATGAATAGCAATCGCTCGCTGATCCTCTTGGACGAGGACTCTTAAACAGCAATTTACCTTTAATAACCCTTTCTTTAGTGCTAATAAATTTGTACGGCTTCTCTACGTTTTTTTGCAACAGTTTACAAGGCAATCGCACTAAGTGTTCGGGGGAAACTTTTGAAGTTGGCCAAAGGAATATGGTGCTTTTGACCAACCACTTTTCAAGAATGAATTATATTAACCTAGTTTTTATTCTGAACGTCCTTCCGAAGTATAATTCATCTATTTAATGCATTTTAAAAATGTTTATCATATACATTTTGATGGTGATCATTTTTTAACATGTGTTCATTATATGATGATATGTACTCTAACGCATGAATTGATTTCCAACTGGCCTTATTAGTCCCATAATTTCGCTTCCCATAGCAAGTTAAACTTAATTGTGCTTCATTACTCTGTTGTTAAGTTAATTATCGAGAGAGAAGTACTTGAAAGCAAATGATTTTATTGACTAGAGTATTCTATATTTTATTTATCTTGACGCTTTGTGTCCTGCTGCCTGGTTAATTTGAAATATATAGAATGATTTCATTTTTATTTTTTCGAATCAATATTAATTCTCTGTCCATGAAATTAACCTTTTCAATGAGAGCATTTTGACTGGAATAATTATTTCCATAATCAATGTTCCTTTTTATTGAATCCAATACTGGTAAGTTTGCCGTTAACATACATCCCGAGAAACCTAATTAATATCCACAGAAAATTATTTTGAGAAGCAGTTCGTCTCACAACCAACAAAAGAGGCGAATGTTCCTTTAGATTAAGGAAAAGGGCAGTGGAACTTATCGAAAGAATATCAAAGTAATTATATCAACAAATAGGTAAAAAAGGTTAGCAATAAACAATTCTTTTCTTGATGCCGATTCAAATTTATGAGAAATTTTATTTACCTGTACTTGAAATGTTTTACGTATCATTTTCCAACTATCTATTCATGACCTTGAAGTCATCTGTGTTTTCATTGGTTATGTATGTACCAATAAAACATCATAGGGTATCTCATGAATCAAAACATATGATAGTGGTCATTTCACTGTTCTAGGTTTTAGCCAAAAATTGATTTACGTTACTCATCCACATGATTCACCACCGATTAATTTGACCCTGTGCCTACTGACGGGAGCTGTGGGTACCACCACCAGCAACCACCGTCTACACAGCAAGCAAAGTTATCTCAGTCTGCTGTGTGTTCAACTGTAGTGAGAAGTGCCAGACGATTTCAGGACAGACAAAGTTATCTTTGCGTGCTGTAAACACGACAGTAGTGAGAGGTACCGTCCATAGGTAAAGGGTTAACTTGGGTCAGAGAGCTTTGTTGTACACAGTTTGTCCTGAGCATCTCAAGCGTACCTTGAAGGGTACTATTGCAGTTGCTCCCGAAATGTTTAGGTTACTTGGTGCGTTTGTGGTTCCCAGGTAACATCTAAACTTTGGTTTACCTCCAACACGGCTTCTTTGTTCCGGTGAATGCATCACTCCTTTCACCAAAAGTGTAAGTCACTATCCACTTTCTATTAAACAATTCCCCTACCACAGGAATCTTTATTTTCATATGCTCATTTTTCCATCTATTGTATTGAGCAGCTCCATTTACTTATACATATCAGGCACAACAATAAGTATACATTCATTCTTAACCATCCATTATTTCACAGCCCTTACGTCTTTCCATCATTCAAAACAACACGAAACTCATATTATTTTGTGGGTCATTTTCTGATCTTATAACATGTCTTTTTTGTTTTAACGCCTTTCCAACGCTAAATAAATTTTTCCACTTCGTTACCTTCTCTGGATGCTGATTTTTTCTTCCTTCATTTGACAAACTAAAATGATGATTTAACTTCACACTTTTCCCGCTAATTTGCCACATGTTCACTTTAATTCTTATGATATATGTATGTTATAACTATTGAAATATTTGTTTATATTCCTTGAATACTTTGTGCTTTCCGAACAGAAAACCATAATATGGAAACCATTGTAAGCTAAAATATGAAGAAAAACATATCATATTGCCTTTCATGAGAGGTAACCGTAATATGAAAGGAGTATGTACTATATAATACTTTCAGAAAAGTATACAATATCGTATTTTCATCGCTTTTATCTACCTGTAGCTGATGATTAAAAAAAGAGCGTTATTTTTCGACGAATGTTACAAGCTACGCTCTGTGATTGAGCATTCCTAGATCTTGTTACTAATCTAATGGACATTTTGATATTATTCAAAAGCATTTTTAAGTGTTATATTTTATAGTAGGTACTTTTACTTTGGTGACTTGTACATTGATATTATTAGCTAAATATATCGGTAGTAAGAAATAGTGCTCTTTTAACATTTTATAGATTTTAGCGTACGCAATTGAGGTTAGAATGTACCTCAGAGTCGCTTTTCCGTGTGGATTCGAACCTCTTCAAAATTAGACTTGAATAAGGTCCGAAATCATTTAACTTAAAATAATTTACTTACTATCAAATGTAAAAAGTGAAAAATTGTATTTGCATAACACAAACATAAATTATGACATTTTTTAAGAAATAAGTCATGCTGATTAATAATACGGTAAAATGAAGCATCAAAGTGATTTAGTACTAATTTGATCAGTAAACATGTGCACAAAATGAAGTGACCCACAGATGTATCCCTTAACCAAAAAGTACACGTTTGTTTATGAAAAAAATACAAATTCATTTTCTGAAAGTGTTATTCGTCATGCAGCATTGCTGCCAATAAACCAAAAGTTTACCGTAGAAAACCCGTTAAATCGTTTTCATGTCACATTCTGAAGTCCATAAGGAAAAAGCAAATTCTGAAATAGATGCTGAGGAGAAGCTACTGTACTTGCAGTTTTCAGAGTCAGTGAAAATTTATTCAAGCTACATTGACTCCGTCATTCTCTGGGGGATTTCTCTATAAAAATTAATTCAGTTGTTTAGCTACTTTTCTAGCGAATAATAAAATCATTAGGCATCTATTTTTAAAATTTCGTTATTTGAACGGTAAGGAAGTTCCTCAAAGCTGAAATGTAGTTTTCCTTATATCCTCCCTCTGTGTATTCCTTTAACTGAACTCTGACCAAATTACTCGTTCCTTGGTTCAGTTCATTTGCTAGAAGTAACGGAGGTCAGATCACCGAAGTTTACTAGAAAAATGAAGTCTTTTTGAGTGTTCCTATAAATAGTGTTACTGTTCCTTAATAATTCTTGTTAGCCGAGTGGTTAAATTTCTGCTGGTAACCTCAGTAGGTTTTATATTTGGTATATTTTTACAGTGAACTTTTAATATTTGAAGGTATTATGAGATTGTGAAGCATAGCCTACTTTACTCATAGTGTTTATCGGATAGGTGCTTGCTAACTGATAGGTGATAAAGGGGATAAATTCATGCATGCCCTTTTGCAACTTAACAAGAAAAAAAATTTTGACCTTTGCATGTTCGTACGAACGAAAGCAACAAGAATTAATGACGAGATATCTTAAGCTAATGACGGGGTAGCGATGGCGTTAGGCATGACACCCTCACCAAGTAAATTTTTTACATTGTATATAATTGGAGAAACTTCGTCGTTCACTGCACTCGGTCGATTTCAAGGATTATAATAGATATTACATTTACATACTCTCCTAAAACTTTTGTCATGATTCGTGGGGCCCAGCTTGGTGGTTTCATGCCTTACGGGCCATCGTAAGCAATGATCATGTAAATATTTAGTTATATGAGTATCAAGCGCACACAAAGTGTGCACCTATGCTAAAACCTGCTTGAAACAGATTGAAAACTAATTACTAATTCATCTGTTTCATTCTCGGATATATTACAACGTTTACAGTTTTCATCAGCTTTGGTTGAACTATAAATAGGTACAACAAAATATACGATTTTCTGCAAATTGCCTCGTAACATCACGTGTAGTATGAAGTATTCTGAGACGGTTAGCCTTAAACGATTAAATTTTAGTAATTCACCTTCCACTGCGGCCGTCATGACCAGACGCTGGAAGTGGATGACATGGATTCCAAGAAGAGAGAGTGCACTGAAGAGCTTCATGGAAACTCCTGAATTGTGCATTGCTCACGCGACATTCACATCCGGTCTAATCAAGCATCACTCTTCTGAGACTCATGATGCTATTGGTTCAAATTATATCAACTTGTGTGTTATGCATTAACTATGAGTCTGCGATAAAAATAACTGGATTTAAATATGGATTTCCAGGCATTTTTGGTCTTTGCTATTAATCGGAAGGTGTTGTTAAACTTTACACGTTGTCAGGAGTTGTCATCAAAGTGATGAAAATCTCTTCTTAAAATAAGGAGGATATGAAATGCATAGATGAGTGGATGTGCTTCAATTGACGAGCGTAATAATTTAGCGATGACAGCATTGGCTTTAGTTTCGGCTTGACCACCCCATGCTTTCTGGAAGCAGTGCAGGATTCCTGATTCCAACCTGATGTCTACAACTAGGTGGAGGTTTTGACTCCATATTCAGGCTGCCTTTAGGATGAACATTGAATTCGTGATTCTTGCAAGATATCCATTACTCGCTGTCGCAACTGAACGGCTTCCACAGCCAACGTCTGGGGAGCAGCGGCAGCATTCAACACACCATCAGTAAAACTTATTGCTCTGAAAAAATCTTTCTTCGTGTTCGAAATTGCTGTTCCCACACGCGTCCATTTTCTGATTCATGGAAAATGTAACCACATCGTGGGATAGTTCCTAGATCGTAAGAGCAGTTTCCACGCAAGTAGAAAGTTTGGTGTTTCTTATTTTACGTAAAAAATTATATATGAAGCGAATAGTTTCTTACACTATCAAGAAAAAATAACATTGTGGACTTCCTTTATAAATTAAAATGAAGATTAAACTAATTTCTTAAGACTGTGCGTCAAAGTTTCAGTTTCCATTACAAAGTATAAACAGAAAAACTAGATTTTTATTCATAGTTCCTGAAGTATAAGATCCAGGAAATGAATCTGAATACTCTGCAACAAGTAAGTTTAATGCTACGGGATCAGTGCTGCTCATAGAGTAGAGTATATCAAATGACTAGCTCACCCTCAGCGTAGTCAGTTCACTTGACTTGCCATGTACCATGGCCTTCTATTTAACATTTGCTCTTTATTTTAGACTACTTATCACTCTGAAAAATATAGACTGAAAATATCCTTCACTCAAAATGGACTTTGTTTCATTGTTAATTGCACTTTTCAGCTCCTTGAAGTCAGGTATTTGTGTTTCAAAGACAGTTTTGGTTTCAGATGGAAATGTGATTTGTTAGTGATTTGCCTAACAGGTTTTTAATATATTGTTTTTTTAATAGTAAAACATTTTGTTTGTGCGATGACTGATTCTGTGAAGGATTATTCTCGCTGATAAAAATTATAATTTTTGTGCACCGAACAACAAATTGATTCCAGGATTCGGTGGTTTCGTACTACAACGCAAAAACATTCAAAGGGCAGGAAGAAAACTCAAGAAAATTGCAGTTGATGGAAATAATGAACGAATCTTGACGGGGCGTCAATCTCACGAAGTTTGACGCGGTAAACTGATAATGACTACATGGCGATTGGTTAATAAAAGAGAAATTTAAGTTTATCTAAAGCTGTATTTCAGGGACAGACTTGCTGCGCTTGTCTGACAAGTCTTTTCTTTTCGGTGTTAAAATGTTTTTGCATTCTTCCTTGAAGAATCAAGGCTCAATCATTTAATCGTTACGGACAGTTCAACACACGACAATGAATACCCTCTTATTGAAATAATAATGTTCAGTTGATACTCTCTTCTTCCTGGCCGCTCTGTGCGTTTTCAGCGCTCTAGGACTCCATGAAACATCTGGAGGCGTTCAAATTACTCGTGAACATTTTTTTTCTGAATAATTTAAGATGTGCGATGTCAAGGTTTATCCTGAAAATGTCAGATTAAATTATGTCAGATGAGAAAGTGTGCTAGTATGACACGTCTGGCATTTGGTTTTGAATTCGACGTGCGTGTTTTCACTTGCGTCCTCATTTACAACACTCTTGAAGCTGCGTTCTGTATGATACGATACTCAATTTGCAGCAGTGCGACCATCAAGAAGACCTTTGGCTTGCCATTATAATGCGATTTTGATTGCACGTTGTCATGATACAATACCCTCCATGCATAGGCGCATAGGGATGTAATGCTGATAATTGTATGCTGAGTAAGGCAATTTGAAAGGAGTTGGAAAACTATGGCTTGAAGCGTGTTGAAAGATTACGTGGTTTGGAAAATATACAGTTTAAAGAACTGGTATTACTATCGACCTCTAATGTATATTTTAATCTCATTCCCTATAAAAAGTGCTTCCGGGACTGTTTGAAAATGACTTTTTTCTATAAACGATGTTAGATGTTTAGCCGTCTTTTATATTCATAAACATTTTAGTGCGAAACAAAAAGCAGTTGATAGGCAACATATGTTTGAATACGGTAAATAGATTCAGTTTATTAGCATGCGGTTGTCATCTTTACAGAAACGTGTTCAGAAAGTTTTCAATGTCTTCTTATTTGTGATTGTTTGTACAGTGTGGCTTCCTTAACAGGCCGCTGAACAATAGATCTACTGCACATATGCCAACCGACGTCATCAGTTCTGCTGTAGTTTTTAATTCCCCATGTTCAAGGCCACACTTTGGAACTGTAAAAGCTACAAGTTTGAACTTAATTGCACTGGTGAAGCTTTTCAAAATGGCAACTGAAAAGTTGCGTAAGATCCAGTGGGTCGACCGCTTGTGATGAGTTGCGCAACAGCGAGCGCTGACACAGCGGATTCATTACCTAAAATTTCGTAAGGAACGCTGTAGGGTTCATCCTTACGTCTATTAATTTCGTCGAAGGGTTCACGACCGAGCCATGAGAGCTGCTTCGTCATGCACCGTGATCTTCCCTTCGTTTCTCCACTTATTCCAGTGGTAGAAATTATTGCCTATGTTGTTTCAACATCTACATTGCTTAAGAACCGTTTTCTACGAGTCTTAACAGCCCAAAACAATGGGATTCTTCATTCATTTCACCTTTGTGTTTCGAATGCAATAAACGATTTCATTATGAGAAAGCAACTGTTTTTTATTAGTATGAGCCTACGTGAGTACACGTACTTGGACAACAGATCGAAAACTCTCTGTTTTACGAATGGAATTTTTGAATATTTATTACGAATAATTTTGTTTATATTTTATTACGAATAGAATTGTAATTCCTTCACATAAATGATTCCTTAACTTTTTTGTTAGCAATGTAATTTTTGTAATTTTAATGAAATATCTTAATGCAATCACGTTAGAAATAAAGCTACTGATGGTTTGATAATATACCGTCCAATTGGGGTGTGCAAATATTGTACAGGAAGCTTCAGTTCATATTTATGCATTCATAATAGCTTAAACTCGAAAGAATAAACCCTTGAGTTATGAAGAAGTGACGATTTCCACAATAAATTTTACCGCAATTTCTTTGAATAATGCAAAATTTTATTTTTCGAACGATCCTTCGTTTTCGAATCTTCAGCAATAAAATTATCACTGCATCTGAAATTGTTTTTGTACTCGCATGCTTCCATTGAATGCTCCGCTGATCATCTTTTAGCTTCAGTGGTTAATCCAGGAATACAATAATAATTATTATAATTACCTTTTAGCAGACTACACTAATAAAATTGAGAAGTGATTTCTTCAGAAACTATCTGTAATTGAATATTATGGTAAACAGATATTTTTCATATGTAATATTATAGGTTTGTTTTGATTATTTTTCTTTATGCTTGACTTGCGCTTTGAGAAGCAAGGGCGTGTACAGACACTGCCCACAGCATGTTAGTCTTCACTGTTTTTCCTAGCTGAGAAATTATGATCGTGATGCAGTAGTCGTGACTGAATCCTCTCTTCTGTGAGCTCAACTAAGCCTCGTGTACTTTCTTTTTATACTGCAAGTAGTGAACAAATAATACCTGATTCGTGCTTATCATTCTTTGAATACAATTCTAAGGTGCTAGAGTTGCTACAAAGGACTTTCATTAAAAGGCCCTCAGAAGTTTTATTTTTCTTCAAAGATATAAATTATTGTTCGATTTTTTGAATCATACTAGAAGTTGTAATTTTTTTTTTTGATTTGAGTAGTTCACACGTGTTTGTATCGCTTTTATGTAGAATTAAAATGGCAGTCGGAAGCGACTGCTTGATTTTTCTTATAATCATATTGAAGGAACCTTTCTATCACTACAGTAGCCGTTAGATTAGATAAGTACATGACTGATAGTAGCAGAGGCCTCTCAGTGCGCTCGTTCCTGGGGTGTAGTTGGTAACCACGGAAGTGTTTTAGGCCAAAGAGTTTTTGAGACGATGGTGAAACCTTTAATGAAGATTTTGAGAAGCCAGTCAGTCTCAAACTTCTTTCAAATTTGGCTACTGTTGGCATAGTTAGTTGTTTGACTACCATGCTATTGAAAATAATTATTTTAAGTTTATATACTGGATATTGAATCATGCTTATGTTTCATGCTCTCTCCACAACACGGATTATTTTTCTTTTAACTACGCTTAGTGAGAGCAGAGTAAAGCAGTTGAAAATTCTCAGCTCTTCCACCCAAGAAGTCTTATTACAGAATTGAAATGCAGAGCCTAAAACGCAACACATTTTTGCATAGCAAGCTTTTCGTTTACAAATCCTGGGCATGCGTGAGGGAATCAAACTGTCTCTCATTACTGAAGACCTCGACTAGCCTTCAGACATCCCTAGCTTACGGTCAGTGAAATGAAGTTTTTCTGAATGGAAGATTTCTTACAAGCTTTAGCGTACTTCAAATTATTTCACGCCCGCTGGTTTAGCTTGGAAGTTGATTAAGTGTTTGAAGTTTAGAAAATGAATCCGATAAACTGACTAGCGTTACAATCAGTTGACTATTTGGATAACAGAATTGTTGGTTAAAGTTGTACCGAAGTTCCGGTACAACTTCTCTCACTCATGACAGAAGTTCTGTAGGTTAGTACAAATTAAATGAATATAATTTCTACATGTCATTCATTTTAAAAATGCAAGAGAATTTAAAGTGGCCCCAACTCATCAGCCGATTTTATTGAACAATGCTTCAACTTTTTCTATCAACATGATGCTTGACATACGCAAATACAAGAATAATAAAAACTTTGATAATCACTTAGTATTATAGAATAATGCTATCTCATAAATAATATTTGTAATTGGTTTATTAAAATGTAAAGAAATTTTCTGGACAATGTTCTGGTGTAATATTGAAAAGGACTTATGTTCAGTATTTTACATGATGAGATAGACAGGAAAATAACTTTCTGGCCCTTCTCATTTCTTGTCAGTTTGGTTTTCTCTCAGACCTTGTTCCTATTTTTCTATTTCAGTCTTCATGCTTCATTCTTTCCAGGAGCATGTTTACAATACCGAGGAAAATTATTATAGCATTATAAATCTAAGAAGTATAGAAAAGTTCCGTGTATGAAACTATATCGGAACTGTAGGAAGTCCTGAAGACAACTAACGTTTCTTTACGAAGTATCACGGGTTAGCACGCCTTCCTATTTCCTTTTTTTAGAAAACTCTAATAAACTTTGTTTTGAATGTTATACTCTTATATTGCAATAGGCAATGCAAATTATATACGAAATACGGCTCTGTCAGTACAATGTTAATGGGAAATTCCTTTGCAGTCATCCAGCGCTTCGACTGCGTGTCATGCCCAGATTACGGCTTATGTCGGACAAAAATACGATCGCACTCAATCCCCTTCACGAAAAACGCAACAGGATTGTCTCCGATTCTTTACTACATTTAAAAATCCAGATTGACTGCAAAAGCAGAAGCTTGCAACCAACTAACTCGCTCCATTGATTGCAAACTTTGTTCATCAAGGATCCATTAGTTTTATTTGTAGTACTACTTCGGCCAATACTGCAACCATCACCCAAGAAAATCAATCGAAGCACTAGGCTTCAAAAATACTTCAGTTCTCTCAGTCATAATGCCAATTCTGATAAACTCCCACACACATGAAATTTTCTTACTATTGTTATACTTTCCCGCACACATCAGTCTCTGAATGTTTGTTAATTTGAATTAGTCCTTCGCTATAATACTACAATAATGTGTAATGCTGCTTGGAGTTACGCTTACCCATCAGCAAACGAGTCTCTTATACGTGTGGAAATCCTAAATTTTATTTTTCGGCATTATTTTATGATAAATTTTCTTTCATCTTTCAAGTTAGACTCTACTTTCTTTTTATTGCACGGTAGTTCTCACTCCATATCATGTAGATTTTATGTGATAGTTATTCTATATCTTTTTACGACGTAGTAACTGATGTTTATTTTGGATAGAATATCCAGAGATCAAGTATGCATGGTTTTCATTTGTTCAATATTCTTTCGTGTATTTTTATTTCATTCTTATAAACATCTTTTTGAATTTCAAATTGCGTTTTTCCATACATAACTATGATATAAGGCTAATTCCTTTTGTATGTCAACTGATTTGTATCCATGTTTAACTATATTGCTGAAACTTGTGTTGGCTTAAATCTGTCCCTCGCCTTCGGTCCAAAGAAACTGATGAGTCATCGTATGTTTCACTGTCAGCATCACTCATGATTGTAATAATGTGCTATTTAATTTTAGCGCCGCTGATCACCCACATGATTTTACCTGGAACTCAAACTGTCAGTTGAGTCCCTCATCACAAAATAGCATGTGCTTTGAGCGCGGTCTCTCAGTGTAGCTATAGACTTTCACTAAATTAGTCTTTTTAATTTACTTCTTCATTATTAATATTTACCACTTTTATGACATCTTGTTCAAGAATCATTTCCTAATTGTACAATTTATTGTAAGGATATTGAACGCGTTTTACGTAGCTTTTCGTGGCACTTTATTAGGCATTTATCTAGCGAATCGTGAATTGGAATAAAATATATTTTCGTGTATCGAATCATTGAAACAAGAAGACCTAAGAGATCTCACCACTAATGTCATGTTGCTAAAACAATTTTTGCCATTTTTCAGTCAGTTTTTCGGTGGCTTTCAATGATCAGCCAACTAAAATATACCTTCAACTTTCTTCAACAAAACCATTTTAGCAAGACGCATTTATGCAGTTTCATTTTGGCAAACACTGCTGTGTGACCGTGCCTATGACAGCTAGAGCTGCAAAATGAGCTTTATGGCCTTTGGATCGTGAATTAGCATACTCAAACAGTCTCTGCTAGTTAGCAAAGCAATTTTATGAAATCTTAGTTTGATCTTCGCCATGTTTGTGAGTCAGTTGGCACTTGTCCAAGACTGCGTTCTGATGTCTGCTTGCTACCAATTGCTTTCAACTTGCAACCAAGGACGAGAGTCGTAGACTCGGGCTGACCTTCCACGTTTTTCTTGGCAGGAGTGAAGGAAGAAGATTGGGGTCAATAACGGATCATTTGAGGCTCAGATTCACGACTTTAAACACCAAGTTTTATGCCAGAACGGTCATTAACTAATTTCATTGAAAATTTCTATCATTCCCTGAACATGCGTGTTATTTACTCGATAGCATTCATTTTCTTCAGCTACGTGTTTTTCCCTGAAGCTACTGCACGATCTGTTTCTTACAAATATATGCGGAATATGCACTTACGTATTATGGTGCTTTGTATATGGTTTGAAAAGTTTGTAGATTCATGTAGATATTTATGAATATTTCTTTTCTGGAACTTCAACATTTCTTATTCAAGAAAAAATTGAGGTCTCTCTTGAGAGACAGTACTGATTTTAAGATCAATTATTGAGATGTATTGAAGTGCTGCGCCTTCTATGGGGTCAAATGTTCCGGAAATGAGAGATAATAATATGTTTCGTTAAACAGTTTCGATTCATCAGCCTGGGTTTACTCTTCAAATCATTCAAGAAATTGAAAGCATTTAGCGAGTTTTAAACGAGTGCATGTTCAGATTAGCATAAGAATTGAATACTGAAAATTATTGTCCCAAACAGTTTCTATGCAAGCAGACAAAAGCCAAATGACTTTTAATATTTTTAATGCAATGTGAGAGGTCCCTTTTTATTTTTATCACCATTAGTGAGGCACGTGTCTTTTGAATTATTTTTGTTGAGTTATTTAATTTCAGACTTTAAATGTGAGTCAGTTTTTGTACTCGACGTTTCATTGTGCTTAATTTCATGATTTTTAGTTTGCCGAATAGCTATGGAATAAGCAAATTTAAATCTGTTCTCTGTAATAGGCAAGTCTCATTAACTTTTAGCACTAACTAGTGCAGTTAGATTGTACTAATTAACAGAAACTAGCACAGTTAAAGACGCGCAGGTGCCATCGTTCGAAAGGTATTTTTCGAAGTATGTATAAACTATAATATTTTGGCTTCTGAAGCAAATAAGCCACTCCATTTTAATGGCAGCTCAAAATCAGTGCAGAAAATAAGGCATTAATCACACATGTGCATGCCAAGATAACAAAAAATAAAATCATAAAAGTATATTTAGGAAGTCTATCGTAATGAAAGATGACCTACTATCCTTGTCAGTCTTGATTGGTGTGTGCACCGATGACGGAAGAGAATGTTATGGTTATTATAGCAGCAGTGTTATAGAAGCAGCATTGTAAAGTGTTCGGGAACAAATAGCATCATTCTTAGCATAGACATAAGATACTTCATGAAATAGAGGAGCAATGTTGTTCCAGAAATGGGATTTTCAACAACAAAGTTATTTCAACATCGCTGGCATACTTAAATATTTTTTCTTGGCAGTGTTACTTACTCTCGCAAAATGCACTGAGGGAAATGTTACCTTGCTTAAAGATATTTTGCTTACAGGTAATTTACGTTAGGATAAACGTGTTATTTCTTTGTCATTATTTTATTACGTAAGTTTCAGCCATGACTCGATAAACGATATGTGAATATTTTGAACACGTGAGAGCTCAATATTTTTTCGGTTATTTCATCGCCTATTTTAGTACGTTGTCTCCTCGTAAATAAAGGAATCATGGAGAATGTACATTCATGTACAGTTCATAATAGCAGAAATTTCTATGGAAACTAACCCGTTTTGTTTTCATATCGAGTCCCGATAATTTCATGTCCTGCTCAATTATGAATTAATTTCCCAGACGTCTTATCTTTGGATGAGTCAATGCACAAATAAGAACTATGACAGTATTTTACGTTCTCAACTTTTCTATGGAAAAAGTTCGTGAACTTTCCTCGATTTTTGCTCAAGGGCCGCTTTCGGATTATAAAAGAGTATGATCTATAGGAACATCATATCTCTTATAATTTGTCGTTCGCTCTTTCTTCTCCGTGAGCATCTCCATTAGATTACCATCACGATTCTTCCCTCTGCTTGCTTATCATTGTTGTGTCTTGGATACTGTTCGTGTGATTGCAATCACTGAGATTGTTGTCGCTAAGCTAGCATTTCTCTGCCATTTCCTAATGCGATAATGTGCGCCTACGAGTATTCCACAAAAAATCTGCTAAATCTTTTGCCGATGTGAGAAAGTTCATCGTGCTGTTTTATACAGTATCGTCATTATAGTCGCAGTTAGGTAAGGAAGAAAATTGTACATTGTTTGCTGCTTTTATTCGTGAACTTTGCATGGATTCCGATTTTGTGTTTCAAAAAGTAGCTCATCTTGTCCGCGGCTCAACATTGTCGTAGGTCAGTTATTTAAAATATTAACATAATATGGTCTTGAGTGGAGGGAGGATAGTGTAGAAAATCAAAAATACAAATCTGTTATAGTATATGGCATTTGCCTGCATTTGAAAGTTCATTTTAGTGGATATTGTTTTGCGGATATAAACTACGGAAGGAAGAATTATTAGATTCTTATATGCAAGGGGCTCGTTGCCCCACATATTGCAAGACAAAGAGACTGTTTTTCATTAGGGCTGAATGTAGAGCGCCAAAAAGTTTGGATGCCATGCAGCACAAAAACGAAGTTTTTTGTTGTGATTTTCGAGCTTTCGAATGAGTGTGCAGAAGCGTCCTCTCAGCAGAAGCTGCCTGGTGGGCCGACAAAGCTTGTCTTACATTGAAAGTCGCTTAAATGCCATCATATTTCTACTCGGTTTTTATCACTTGAAAGTTCTGTCAGTGAGTGGATACTGGCTTTGTTTTCACTGCGGTAGTTTTACTGAATTCTTATGTTGCTGTACACAACGTTTGTTGTATTTTCAAATTAAATCATGTCTTCTTGGCACACTGTACTTAAACGTAGTTGATTGAGCTTACAGTCAAGGTAATTTTGTTCTCATGTTTCATTACATTTTTGGTACACAGGTGTGTGGTACATTACTGTACGCCTGCTTTCTACTTTGGATCTGTTGTTTTTATTTTACGTGCCAGTGATGGCATAAAATAGATTCCTCTCTTATTGATGTACACTACACGTAAAAGTTTCTCATGCCTGTGAAATATTTCTGGTAATTAATATATCTCTTCAATTTGGCAAGAAACTTGAGTTAGATTCTTTCTGAACTCGAGATATCGAACATATTTACGTTTCAAATATTGCTCTCTCTGTGCTTCAAAAATCGTAGGTTCAAGGTTTCTTGATATTTCTGCTCCAGGACAATCGGCTTGTGGGGATGTATTCAAATTTTCATCGTAGTTAGCACTTAATTCGTGATTTTCTGATTTGTTTTTTTTATGTCTCTCATTAGATCATTTAAGTCGTTTCCGGAAAAAGTTTCATTCTTTTACTTTTTATAATTGTAGCTGTCTGTTTACCATAATTAAAATGAATTTACAGAACATGTTCATTTTTAAATTTCCTCCTCAGATATATCGTAATTACGTAGTTGTTCGTATTTTAGTATTAGGGTTGAGAAGGATCCAGCCGTACAGGGTTTGTTGAAGAGATATGAGACACGCTTACAAACGCTGTGGTCTCCCGAAGCAATCATGAACAAGAAGTCAAGTTTTCCAGATTTCAATGTATAGTAATAACAATCTTTCGTACTTCTGCTACGCAAAATATTTCAGGTGGAACTTGAAACCAAAATTAGCAAATATCATAACAGTTGTGTTATCCGTGTCGATTCTGAAACGCCACAATTATTCTTCCACTCTCGAACTTCTTTTTGTTCGTTTTTTAGATAATTAGGTACTCCGTAATGCACCTCTGTCAATTCAAAATAGAGCAAAACTGCAGTTTAATATTAAGAGGCTTTGTATAGCGCAATTGCATGCTAGGATCTTTGAGTAGCGGCTGATAGCATGGGTCCTACAATCAATGCCTGGAGAACGATATGTTAAACTAACGTCTGCCTTTCGATCATTTCGACTTCTGTTCGGTGTAATACCTGTTTTGACGGCATAACACGTAGTTTAAAATGCTATGCTTCCTATACCGCATCGTAATTTAGATTTGAGGTGGTACAAATTACTTAGGTGTGAAGAGAATTTCTCAACGCTGGTGTAGAGAAGTATACCAGAATTTCCTGTATATTAGTTAATTTTTGAGAACTATTTTGGAGCAGATTTAGACAAGCTGCGTGATGGCATCTCTGTGTTGAAGATATCGTATTTCCAAGCAGGGAAACAATCACTTTAATGACGGCTTCTCCATCACACTTTGAATAATTTCCTACTTTCTCACACGCCTTAATTTAAGCTCGGAAAGTGAAAGAAATTGACGATACATCAAACCATAAGTGCCTTTCTTTAAAACAAAAAGTCTGTGCGAAACATTACACTGACAACGTGACTACTTTCTCTCTGTTTTTGTGTCTAGTTACTTAGGCATGCATCATTTGAGGAAGTAGGATGGTGTACAACATGACCTAAAATTTCAGAACTTTGATTTTTACCGGAGTAAAAACGTCCAACTGGTAATCCGAAATACTTTTGGTATAACTTTTTTCACAGAGTATTTAGATTTTTAAATTTTTTTTTAAAACGATGTAGAAAGTTGTTTGTGCTCCTTACTTCTTTTAGCGTTACAGAAAAATTCGAACAAAGAAGGGATAAATAGTAAGGAAATCATAGGATTTTCTTTTTTTAATTACTGGTAACATAATTCGCACTGAACTTTCTTCTTCATCATTGCTAAGTTTTACGAAAGGTGGAACGTTCATAACACGTTTCTTTTCATTTAGTTTTGCAGCTGGAGAATCTTAAGAACATGCCGTGGAAAATAGAAAAGAGCGAAGGAGAGGTAAAAATTGAAAGAGAAATAGAAAACGGGACAAGTTCGAGGAAATTTTTTTATCACCATTTATGTCAGAGACTTTTCGAAGGCTTTTTATATCAGATATCCCCTCTTTGTTCACATTGTATATTGTGAATGAAAGACTTGAATAAAAATTTGTTTGAGACATCTCACATACTGCGTGTGAAGAACGCTAGTATCTCCCACCTAGATGATGGATGATGCTGTTTGTTTGAAAATTTTTACAGAAGAAGAAATTTCTCAGTTTACTCGCTTTAAGTGTCCGTCATATTATGAGACACGCAAAAGTAAGCTTTTAGCAGAAATACCTGAACAAATTTTCGTGAGTTTTCTCAGTTATCACTACATATGAATTACTAAGCTGGGCGACTGGTTCCTGGAATGGAATATCAAAATCTGACGATATTTTATTTACTTCTTCCTCGGCAAAATCTATCCATATTATTCTGAGACTTTGCATGATTCCAGTTTTGTTTGTGAGGAACGGAATGCAAGAATTAAAGCTTGGCTCGAGGAACTGAAGCTTTCACACCATATTAATAGTCATAATTTTATATTCTGCATCTAAGCTGAGTCATTTCCCTTCCTGGTTGCTCGAGTCACCGTCAAAGTTTCCGCGTGCGTGCGAGTTTCCGTGGCGAGGCACAGCTTGCCCTTCTACAGCTCAGTAACCTCATGACCTGAAGTGTGAGACGGTAACCCGCGCTGCAACTGGCACTCAGGCTTCTTTCACATCACAAGGCCAAGGTCTTTACAGGCACATCTTCCACACTCTCTTAAAAGCCTTTCAGGAAGAAGAGGTCCCAACTCCAATAAATTTTTAGTTTACGACTGAATCCTCGATTTATGGACGGACAAACTTTCTGAAGTTTACACGAGGGGACGTTGAGATTGGCCTTTTCCTGTCCTCTAAGATCACGACTTCAGATAAAATGTTTAGTGTTTCTCTGCCTTATAGTCTGAAAGATGCTCATTTTTTTACTGTCCAATCTTCTTTTTCCAAAGTTCTGGCTAGATTGCTGGGTGCTTTCTATGCAGTTAAAATTTATACCCTGGGTATAATTCTTAAGATCAAAGTTTTAAATACAGTATTATTATGTCTTTACGGTTCTAAAACCTCATCTTAGGAATCGAGAGCTCTTGGTTCTTACCGTGTAATGGTTTACCTACATATTTTAGTGTCTTTTCTATTCTAAAATAAGCTACTATGATGTGCAGATTTAGGGAAGATGTCTCAAAAGATGTCATTGCATACATCGCACGGATCGGGCTGCGGTATTCAAATTTCTAGAAGCTCTATATGCCGTAACAATATTCGATCAATGATTAGATAAAATTTGATAGATGGAGGGGTTTGGACGCGGTATCAAATTTATGAATGTAGAGATCACAAAAGGAAGTTAGGCCACCTGAATTATTGGTGGATACGCATACATGCATGCACTGATGGGACACGGTCTAACATGAGGTATTCGTTCTGATGGAGTTTGGTGGAGGGAAGATGGAACTTCCACTGAGATGCAGTGAAATGATTCAAACAAAAGCTATGGGTCGCTTCCATAGACACCAGATGAGGCCTTTACTGGACTTCGGTTCAAAAATGCTCGAAAAGAACGACTTCTAAAGCCGAATTAGGATTTTGTATAACATGTGAGAATGATCCGACCTGCCTGTGTCACTTTCCTTAGGTAAGTGCTAACGTATATTATCAAGAGCTGATGAAAAGTTATGGTGTTATCCTATGGTGGAAAAGTGCAGTGTGCTGACCAAGCAGTTGACTCACTGTGCGTTAGTACGATTCCTCATGCAGGTTGAACAATTTTAGCATGAAAGCTTTATAGAATACGCAGGTAGGAAACGTACGTCACAGCTTGACTTCCGGAACGAGAAAAATGAACTCCTTTTTCTGTTGCTCATACTCGCGCTCAAACGAGAAAAAGACGAACCACAAGATTTATCATTGTTATTTATGTATTGTTATCACAATTTTAGTATTTACAAATCTTTATATTTCAAAGAAGTCTCCAACCCAATGAACAGGCCTGAAGTTTGCTACTCATGTTAATCGTTGTTAAAACACGAACATTTTATTCTGCAACAATGACTATATTTCTAGCAAATGCACGGTAACTTAAGAAATAGGAGAATACTGACCGAAAACTGGGATTTTAGAGCCAAGAACAGAGCACGATTGTTTTCGACGCTGCTTTAAACTGTTCAAACTTATTTGGTTTCCTCTGCTGTGATGTTCACATCAGTTTGATTTGTCCAAATGCGTAACTCAACTTCAAAATCACAACAGAGAGTAAGGAGTTATTTCCTGACTATGTTTGCTATTATTGGTTTTACGACTTTATTAATATTTTTAGAAGCGTGCAAAAAAGTTTAAATTATTTGCGCCGTGTAAGATACGTGTGATATTAGATAAGCCATGGGTTGAAGGTTTACGCCCTGAGAAGTTTGTTTTAGTGGACTCCGAATTTTTTATGTGTTCGAAGAAAATATTTCACGAACAAATTAAAAGTCGAAACCGATATTAACGTTGAACAGTCTGTCCGTGATAATGGTTTTAACATTAATTTTACAATTTCATCTTCATATGATAAAATTATCAATTACCAGTATAATATTTAAAATTCAACTATCCAGAAATGCTCCAAAACAGGTTCCTGCAACGATGCTGGTAGTAGAGCTCGTAGCTCAACTTACAGATCTCCGTCTAATTACACACATTAATTACAGCGGGACGACTTGAGCCATAGTTCCCTGTCTAGACGCTCCAGCGAGCTTGGACTTTTACTCTGCCTTTTCATTTACTTTTGATTTTAAAATTTATGAATACTTATATGATGAAGATTGCAGCTGGGTAAAATTTATCTTCTTTTTGCCGAAATTAGCACATTTTTAAGATTTAAATTAACAAACTAGCAGCCCAGAAAGTGCAAACTAAAATTGCAGTTTATAAATTCTGTTCAGCAGCATCATAACTAGAAAAGTTGTTCTCACCGACCATGATCTCAAACCCATTCCAAACCCTTGAAACTTGTAAGAATTTCAGTGTCATTAATGTTCTATAATATACTGGTCCTTTATTTCTGTTTCAAACATCGTTAGCAGAATTCATGGATTGTAATTTAAATTGATCAACCGTAGACGCTTCTGAACTCCAAAGTCAGTGGTGCCTCGTTGCTGGAATTTAATTCATTCCCCTGACACGATTCAACTGACAAAAAGTTCGAGGCTCCAACTGATTAATGCCCTTGAACTAACAGGTATATAAATAATGCATTCAAAAGTATTTAAAACAGGGATTTTGAACTTTAAACATGATTAATAACTGAAATCATCATGTATTCATTCTGATTGCATTGATAATGTACTGCAGTTAGGGAACTTTGCAGCAAAAAAGGCTTTAGTGTACTCATCTGAAAGAACCTTGATAATAGGCATGGCTCAAGGAGGAGATACTGTAGAGTTAAGTTCTTAGCGCCTTTTAGAAGGCGAGTCACCGCACCTACACTGCCAAATTATTGCACACTGTCAAACATACGTAGATTACACTCTCTAAAACCTCTCACATGCAGTCAGATATACGCTCTTTAGACGCACTCATACATACGCGCATTACTTGTGGTCAAGTATGCACAAATTACGGCTGAGGGGTTCAATTAATGCAAATGCGCTCACGTCGTAACGAGTAAATCTTTGTCATATTTTCCTTCCTAGTAATAAATTGTTCGAGTATTTGGTCATATGAGTAACGGGGTCACCACTTCAAATATTTTGTACTTGACAAGAGGCTCATACGTTATATCGTGCTGGATCAAGCTTCACTATCCAAAATGCTTGCAAAATGCCCATATCGGTAAAGAATACAAATTTTAGAAGCTTCCTCGATGGAAAACTCAAAATTTGGTTGATTAATCTGATTAAAATTTAAAACGTTTCTTGACTTCAAACAATTTTGGGAAGGTAAAAATATAGCAGAAAATTTAAACACTAGATAGTCTGTGTGTGTGGGTGCCCTGCCCACGCCATCGCTTATGCCTGGCTAGCCAGTTGCTTTGTGAGCTCGCCAGCTTCCTAATTAAAGAGCACGGCTTATTTATTTATTCATCGGCGTTTGAGAACAATATGAGTCACATTATCAGAGAATCTCGTCCAATACATCTGCACAATATTAGCTAGGAAAATCTTATAATAAAAATACTCTAAACTCCCCAGCGGCTACACGCAACACTCAGCGCTTTCTGTTGACGTGCTTTTGCCTGTCAGTCTTGACACCCTCTGCGTCATGACACCCTCTGCGTCATGACACCCTCTGCGTCATGACACCCTCTGCGTCTTGACACCCTCTGCGTCTTGACACCCTCTGCGTCTTGACACCCTCTGCGTCATGACACCCTCTGCATCTCCCAAGCTCTGTCCAGTTGAAATAATATTAATATTACATCCGCATCTCACTGACTACACAGATAAAAGTCTGAGCCGGTATGACACGTGTGTGTTTACGACCCCTATCATATTGTCATAATTTATATGCATTAAAGGAGTGCGATGGTCACAATTTATGATAATTATATCATAATTTATGCACACTGAGAATGAGTAATTGTCATAACTTATGATAATCATCTCCTAACTTATGTACACTGAAGAAGTCAAGATGTGTGATGTGTTGGGAGAAGACTTAAGGTCATTCTACTTTACACTTGCAAATGAACTTACTGTTCTTAACCTGAAGATGCAGAGATATTTTATTTGGACGGATAAGACGAATAAATTTGTCCCCTATTAAATATTAAGCAAAGAAGTATGTGTTTAAAATGGCTTTGAAGAGGTACTAAATTCTCAAATACATTCTCTTCTTCAATGATTCGGAACCCTCATTCTTTAATTGAACAATTAATTGATTATTTTATATAAGGAAAAAAATCTATATGACTTTGGTAAATAGTATTGTCGCTTACAGCGTACACGCTAACCATTGTAAGATTTATATGAATTTGAGTCGGATGCATTTCCTGTCACTTCACATTGTTTTTCCATATTTCATGACATTCTTACTTGGTACTACCGGAATATGGCATCCTACGTATTAACCAAACACAAACAAATTAGTGCCTCCATTTTAAATTCAAATGAAAATTCAATTAGAAGCGTTACGAGAGCAATTGTTGTTACTTAATAAAACATATGAATGTTTACTAATAGATTGATAATTAATGAAATGAAATATGCTTTTCATGTCCTAGAGCAGTGGTGAGTCGTAATGCATAGGACTTATCCTCTATGTTCATTAACGGCAAAACACGCGGTCGAGATTTGACTCACCATCTAGGTCGAAAATACGCAGACGTCGTCGTACAATTTTTAGAAGATGAAGATCTGGCAATGTGCTTCCGCGTATTAGCTGCGTTTTTTTACCACGAAAGCTGCTTCACTTTCAATCGTTCATGCAAGTACATGTATAACTACTGACAAACTTTTCTTGATTGTTCCCTGTGTTAGAATAGAATAGAAAAGGCAATTGCAACGAGCCGTTTGGCCCATTCTTGGTTTGATACCCGAGTCCCATGCCGTCTAAAGCAAGGGCATCAACCATGCACGTACACCTCAATCTCGTAAGTCAATTCAGTCACGTACACGCACCTCACTCACGCGCAGGTATTTCAGTCACGTCTGTTTATCTCAATCATGCACTGGCCCTGGGAGTTAGGAACACATTAACATTGTACCTTCAGAGGCCTCGCATTCTCTCATAAAATAGAAAAGGATTTTCAGTATAAGATTGTAAATCTTAGCGGTAGCCAAATTTTTTTCGTACGCTACCTGATATTCATCGATGCTATTAGTTCATTGATTATATGTATTTGAGATATATTGATGAGGAATGCTAGCATTTTTGCAGGAGCGCATGACGGATTGCACTGGTATGTAAAGTATATTATTTCCAGATAGCTGAGAGAATATGTTTAAAATCACATCTGGTCCGTCCATCATTGTCACTCAAGTGATTGAAAATCCGAGTTATTGTACATATACATAATATTTAAGCATTCAATGAATTTTGGAAACAGCTGATTAGGACCATGACAGCAGTGTGACCTTTTATTCCTGTAAATTATTTATTGCGCGATAAACTTTGTCATCCATCGAATAATTTTGAGCTCTTCCTCACAGTCGAATTTGAATGCAATAAACTAAGTTCAGGTTTCATATTCAAATCTAATGAATGATATTATCATAACAAACATTTTTGTCAGTTCTCTCAACGTGAAGCTAACAGCTGATAAGTGTTTTCCTATGACGGGACACAGTACTCGTTTACTGTTCATTTCACTAGTCAGGCAACATCGACATTCGTGCAGTACCAAGAAAATTAAAAGATAAAAAATAATGCAATTATTTGCACGCTTGCAACCAATTGAGGTAGATAAGCTGTTTCTGAACGCTCCCTGGGGGTTGTTTCATACTCCTTTTGTCCGTAATACGGCGAATAATAGCCAAAAATTATTGATCTGTCATCATTATAGAACCGATATAAGAATACAAGATCACATTGAGTAAAATGCAAACTTATGTGGTTCGTATTCAGTGGGATGCCATTATTCTTGAGGTTCTTTGCTATGCGTTCACGTACTTCAAGGATGCAGAATGAAGTGTCCAAGCAAAACTCAATGTTAGTCATGAAATTTAAGCATTCGAATAGTTGGATTCTGACATATATAATTGAAAAACTCTGCTCGTTGTAATTATTATTTTGCTATCGTATGAACAATTGTGGCAAATTAATTACAGACGAAGGGGTTTTAAAATATTTTTCACCTATATAATGACGTTTTCTTGCTGATGATGTCAAATAAGTTGGTCAAAACAATTGAGGATGCTTGTCTCGTATTGGAAATTGTTGCATGAAGCGAAGAGAGTTCACACAAAGATTGGATCGTTCACGCATACCTACTCGTAGCTTGACTTCCTTGACGCTCTGAGTGCCGCTGCAGCACCCAAAGGTTACTGCTTTCTCACAAGTTTCCGATCGCTGGAGGAAAATGAGAGGGTTCCGTATCTGAGCGGTTCCAGATCGAAAGAATGTGATTAAGATTTCTGCTTCGGGTCAATGTCATCGAGATATTGAAATTTGGCATTATGTGCTAGAAAATAGGTAAGGATCAATTTTGCGCGTTAGAGAATCAATTTTGTTATCCCCACGGCCAAGCAAACAGTCATCTTGGTCTACATTTTATATCTCGAAACTGATAATTTGATCAAAAATACTGTTTCGATTCCGAGGAGAAATTTAGTTCAATGAAACTTGAAATCTTCCCTCTCAATTAAAATTTCATACAAATGTAAAATTGATCGTGTGTACGTTCGTGTTTTAAACGTTCACTTCTATTATTTTTATTCCATTTCCTGACATATTCCCAATTTCGGATAATAAAATCACTAACAAAAGCGTACAATATTATTCTTCATTACTATGACAAACAATCATAACAATGACTCTTCTAGGAAGTCATACTTCATTCCTTAACGACTGATCTATAATATATTCATAGGGCGAATAAAATATTCTTCCATTTTCATTACCAGGTTCTTCTTAAGAAATTACACTAGAAAATTACGTTTTGTATGTTGTAGAATAATTGGAACAAATTCTCATTAAAATTTATTTTATTACACTGTAATCTTGTAATTTATGCTCACACTCGTCACTGCACAATTGTGATAACATTTCTATAGTTGCTTTAACCACACAAAGTACGTTTTGTGTCAGCATCAGTCCAAATAACCTGCGCTTTCTCTAGAAAAGAATAAAACAAAGCTGTGAAAGATGTTGTAGATTACAGCGATTTAGCTTTACAGTACTCGTTTCAAACTAACCATCCACTAAAAATTTTAAATTTACGAAGTGTACGATGCAGTCAATTCATCCCTTGAATAGGAACAATATATGTGTCTAATAACAATTAATATATATATTAGAAGCTTAAGTTAATCTACTAACAAGATTTAAATTAAGTATCTTTTGCAGTTTACTTACCCTGAATCAAAATATCCATATGAGGGATTAATTAAAGTAGAATGCTGGGTACATATTTACAGATTCATTCGAAAGGTAAGTTAATAGTAACAGTTACTAAGTATTACTCACTAAAAAAATTTGTTTATGTTCAATCAACTTCTTGGGAGAATTTCACAGCCTCAGCAAAATTCAAGGCTTAAAATACATACATACATAAATGTTTGATCTCAAGATAAATGAGTGAAAAATTAGTTTTTTTGAAAGAAGTGAAGAAATGGATACAAAAAATGTTCGATATCGATTCGCAGGAAATTGTGCGGCAAATTTTTTTTTTTTGCCCCTGTCACCTTGTCCCTTTTCAGAAGGGAGTGAAGAATGTCCGCATGAATTTCTCAAAATCAATTTTAACTCAAACTTAATTCACATTTTGACCCCTACCTAACATGGTGCTACCTTTAACAAACAAATACTCGATCCTAGCACGAACAAGGGCATAAAGTAACAAACCTTTCCAAATTTAATGAAAAACTGGGAAACAAAGAAGATGAAAAATTTTTATATTGAGAGAGTATTATTTCCAATCAAGTTAATCCTTGGCTTACACCGATTATAAACACAATTATCGTTTAACTTTTCTGTGAGTAATGAGACTTGAGTCGCATACACGAGGCGTTGCGTACCACAAGGGCGAAGATGCCCAGAACAAATGTTGAGTAATCACCATACACAGTTTGTAAAATGGAAATTCCTATAACATTTTTAATTATATACATCAATGTGCTCTTGGTCTTATTTTGTAGGTTAACTGCTGAAATTAAGTTCGGCCGTGAAATTTCGGTACTATAGAAAACGGATTTTTTAGCTGGTGGCGTCTCCGCCATCGTGGTACGGAGCGCTTGATTTGTACTCAAGAACCTACACTGAACTTCTTTGAGCTCTTCACTCCAGTTTTTCAAAATTAATTTTAAAATGACAGTTATTTCAAGGCTCTGGCTCTCTAGTTGCTCCTACCATAGGTGCCGACAGTGGCCAATATGATGACATCCAGATGGTCCTATCTCATCCTCTTAAAACTCTTTAGTAATTATGGTGCCAATTTTTATTCGAAGCAAATGCATATGCAAGCAGAAATCATTACTTCCACTTCAGTAATATTGGTCTTCAAATGGGTCAAAATTGCGTTCACTACATATTTACGTGGCCTTTAGACCAATCGAAGCCGCAGTGGCATGCTGCTTGCAGATACCAATTTAGTTTTTGTTCAAGTGATTGTGCTTGGAACAGCACCGCTTTTTATAAATAAAGCACAATTTTCGACATGATTCTGGAACGACGTGCCATTTTCGTTTCATAATGTCGCTGAACATACTATTTCTACGGCGCCAGACAAAGGTTAAACTTGATGATTTTTTCCTTCAAATTATTGTGACTTTAGAAGCAGAGAAATTTTGACTGGCTTTAAATATCGCGAAAAAAAAGAGAAAACATCTTTTCAGACTTTTAAAGGAAACTATATAGTGTGATCTGTGGTGCAGAAAAAGCTATCGCTGAGACAGAGTGTTGCATTTGAATCATTAACTGCAAGGTGTACTTCTCAATTATCCAGATGTAAATGAGTGAATATATCCGAGTCAGTGTTCTTTGTGTTACATATTTTGTGGTGGAATATTCGATTTGATAGATTTTAACGATGGAAATCAGGAGTCTTCTCTGAATCACTCATAGTTCTTTCAAACAAGACTCATTTCATGTTTGTGTAAGATGCACAAATAGTTAATTGGGTACTCGATAGTCTCCAAATTCTATCAAAACGAACACGAGATGAGAGTATTTAGATACAAACTTTTTTAAATGTCCCAAATTTTAGCCCTAAAATCTTGCTAATAGTTTAATTAACAGATAATAATACAGGGTGCAGCAACATAAGTTCCTGTTTTCAAAGCGCTTTGCTCTGAAAAAAGGAAGTTTGGTTGCCGCACCCTGTACCATAAAACAGAGAAATTTCAAGACAAACAAACAATCTTTATTTCCAATCAAGTACACAGTACATAGACATTTAGTACATTGGTTTTTAAATTCTTAAGGTTAACATTCTTAGAGTAAGGATGATGGTGAGCTCCATGCGACGATCCTGAGATGTGTCCATGGGCGATGAGTTGAGGTCTTACCGATAAGTGCGAGCTCACGGCGTGAAACGAGAAACAGCTCGTATTCATTGCTGGGTTTCGAACCCGCACGCAGTCTTTCTGCACAAGCAGAGACCCGATACAGTACACGGGCCGCAGACCACTCGACTACGGTGGCTGCTTCAAGAGGTTTCAAATGGTTGAGACAAATTTCATGAGGTTAGTAGGAAGATAATTCGAAACATTGCCAAAAGCTTCCGTGAATTTTATGTTAGTTTAATCATCATTAATGATTCATATTCATTTGTATCTATGTAATTTACCAACTTTAGCGAACAGCGTAGTTGAATGTGCAATTTTTTTATGCAAATCATGTATTTGAACTCTTTCATTCACTTTGTTCCGTTTCAGTTTTTCAGTAATAAAAACATTTCAAATTATTAGGAAAACATCCTAATAATAACTATGAAGTCGTCGACATTTGGATATTTGGATTTCATAGAAAAACTTTATGTTGTATAATGATTCTTGGTTGATATTAAAATTATACTTCGTTATATGTAGTCTTAGTCGCAAGTAGGGATTGAAAATTCGACTTGTGTAGCACATGATGTTGCTACCTTATTTCTCACGTTACTTCTACCTTAATTTAATCCTAATCTCGTACTTTTATTTTTCTGTGCGTGATTGTGCATGAATAGCTGAGTGGTCGGTGTTTGCCGGCATGAGGCTTAAGTAGTAACACAGGAATGGATTAATTGACTCGTTTCTGTGGCATTATTCTATTTAATTTTCAGACTTTACCGAGGAAGAAAATGCTGTGGCAATTACGCAGTCATTTGTGATGAAATTGTACTTGAAATCTAGAAGACGTTTAGATAAGAAACATTCATTTGCATAAGAGCGGCCTAGCTGTCTTAAGTCTAGGACATTCTTTTTTATCTACACTTTTAAAGTTTTTTCAACATATTTTTTGCATGCTTATTAACCGTACAAAAATTAAAGTCTCCATCGAATTTTTGTGCAAACTTTTTATATTTTGCTAATCGCGCTTATGTGTTCTTTTTCACATGACATGGCATCAAATCCAGCATTTTTAAAAAATATTATCAATCAAAGTAAACTCTCTAATGAACTTTTTGATTTTGGATTTTGACTTTAACATTACAAACTTTAATTTTTCGAGAGTTTAAGCTTTCCTTAAATGGTTCCGCCTGTTAGTCGTCGAGTAAGCCACTGTGTTGAATGTCTACAGAGCTTATCTTCTTGAGCAGCGTCCGGTTACTTCATTAAACAGGTCTTAGCAGTTAATGTTCTCTTACTTGGCAAATCCTTGCCAACAGAAGTTTTCTTTGCTTCTGGAATCTAAATCCGGTTTAGTATTTGTACTACACTGACTAACTGCTGAGTGTTTATTTTTGTCATAGGAAAGTGCACTGACCTGCATATGATGGCCAAGATGGCATAGAAAATACCTTCATTACGAATTGTGGGTGTAATATTTAACGCTTTAGCTCATAAATAAAATACCGTTAAAATTGTTCTCCTGAATTCACTAAAACTTTGTCATTTTTGTCATCATTATTTGCATAGCTCACTTTTTGTAGTATTTTTTAAGGCATTTCTTCATGATTTTCACTACTGCCCCGTTAGTATCGTTGTTGTGATTGACACTTCTGCAAATATAAGCTTTTAAATTCATAAATTACAATTTCAATTATAATAAACAACGAGGTTTTAGTGTAACTATTTGGTTTATTCACAGGGAGGCAGTTAACAAAATAACGGAAAGCTGAGGGAAACAAAAGATTCAATTGAGTGGCGCGTAACTGGCCAGTCGAAGGCTCTAGTACGTGATGTGGATGCCACATTATACGTGAACTTATTCTTCATTTTTGTAAGCATTTTTGTGCAGGTGGTGCTTTAATGTCGAACATTTTGTGTGGTTCAATATCACTTTCGAGCGTAAACGGTCAGAATTTCGAAAAAAGTGTTCATATATAAATGAATGTCCGCCATCATCGAGATTCATATTCATATTTACTTCATCGATATAATATCCATATAGTCAGAAACCGTCACTAAGTTTGCACTATAGCACATAAGCACAATTGCGTAAGTGCAATTGTGAAAAGGCTTCTATTCAGGAAAAAATTTCTCCTTCTGTGTCTTCTATCGATCGTGTTCGAGAATTAGTTGGGTTCATTCGATAATTTCTGCGCATTACCCTAGGGGACGTGTAATTGCATACCAATAAAAATAATTGATCATCGTAATCCACGATCCAATCAATGACATGACCATTGCTTCCTTTTGGAACACTTGCTTTGAAATTTATTTTATGTTTGTACACTTGATGTTGATTTTTACTGATATGCGATGATTTTTTTCTTGTGTTTACCCGTCCTTGTTAATTTTAGCCATCAAATTGTTTGCTTAAACGTCTAATCCTAAAGATGCTCATCGGATCCATATGGTGTCCGTGCATAGGCAGAACAATGATTGGGAATATTTGGAAAATTAATGATAGTCATGGTCAGATGTACATTTATAATTGATTGGGTATTTTAAATTCCAACTCAGAACGAAATTTTTAGTTTCAGAAATCTTGTAAAGCTAGAAAAATTTGAATAAAAACTTCAATTCAAAACGAACACTCATCGAAGACAACATTAGTTGAGGCTCCAACTGAGAGCACTACAAAACAGTGTCAAACCGCCACTGCATGATGGTACTAGAAAATAAAGTAACCAAATTTCTTTCTGCTATCCAGAATTTCATTCCCGAAAAAATGAAATCATGTTGAGATTTCGTATTTTGGGAGCTTTAAAGAAGTGTTTGAGTTCTCAAAACGTACTCATGTAAGGTGCACCTGAAGGGCATATAATTCAAGTCATCGCAAATGCTCAGAGGATATACACGTATAATAGTTTGAACACGCCTGTATTTCTCTTGCGTCAAGCACTGAAGTGCTGAAACTGAAGTAAGGTAAAAGTCTTTAATGAACTCTGATCGTAAAACATTTATGTGCATGTTTTTATGATGCAGACGATCCTTCACGGTCACCGTACTTTGGGAATAGCTCTTAAACACACCAAATGACGGAGGAAACGTAGTGAATGTTGGAGATAAAATGCTAATTTTATGTACTTTCAAATTGTTTTCACAATTTATACTGCAAAAATTAGTATGATCGTATCGAGTTTTGCAGGGAATACAACAGTTTTTTAGTAATTGCTACCTGTGGTCTGCCTCGGTCGAATTCTGGATCAGTTTATGAAAGCGATCCTACGTCAGAAATTTGATTGATAGCTGATATTCTTGCAGCTGCTCAGTCGAACAGACTTTCAAGTCAAACAAGAGATAAAAATGTCGTAATTATATAGCTTCTCTAAATTTATGTAGTTTTACTTTGTTTTTGATTGAATGAGAATGTGATACATTTGGATTCGTACTTCTGAATTTCTTTTATGAATTTGTAAAGAATTTTACCTGAGAATATGCGTTCACTTTAATATTAAAAGCAAATGCAACAATTAGCATTCGTGTTTAAAAAATTATCAATCCCATTAGATAAATATTCATGTTATTTTACTAACTAATTAACTTGCAATGTCAGAAAATTTCTACGATTTCTAAACATTATACATGGAGCTTTGTTTTGAAGCTGTAGTATCATTAAAAAGTCTCATGGTTAAAAATGAGTTGTCATTTTCAAAATAAGTTTAGTCAATGTTCACAACGCGAAAAACAGGTTACAAAATCCACTATACTTGTCAAAATTCTGTCAATCTTGAATATCAGGGTTTTAACTTACGTTTATGATCCTTTAAATTTATGGATGAATCATTGGCTAACTTTATTGGAGATAATTTTTACATGATCTAAAGTTTATGGTTCTTAATTACCCGACTATGGAATTACGTATCATCATCATATGCAGTTTCGTTTGTACGAATCATAGACTTTTTTTCGAAACGTGATTTTTATTTGTAAACGTTAATTAGACGTGCGTTCGATTCACTAACTTTGTATGAATACATTGGCTTTGAATTCCGATTTATTTTCTCCATCGGCATCTGAATCCCTACTCATGCCACTATATGTTCGAAGTTGACATTTGTTTAAAAGATATGACGTCTCATCGAGAATTTGTCTTGTAATTCTTGCATGATGGCGTCCTATGACCGAAATTCTGCGCAGGTGCGTTATCTTCCTCACTTGAGTGGCTGTGCCATTCTTTATCATGAGTAAAAAATTAAGACGAGTCAAAGAGGACTTTATCATCAGTAAAAAATTAGGACGAGTCAAAGAGGAGTTATCCGCTGAAGACCATTTGGGCTGAGATCTCAACGTCGACGTCCTGGAGACTGGTGATTGTCACATTTTTTCGTTCCTCTAAACTGCGATATTGCTGATTAAGTCAATAAAAAGACTTATGCTGCGGCCTAGCGATCGAATAAAGATAGTGATATAAAAACCCTGAATGAACTTCAAGGCTGCTTAATAAAGTGACGTCCGTGCTAGTAAAGCACAACTATTTGATGAAATTAGACTTGATACATCAACATATTCTGTCTCACATGTGGCTTATAATGGGAAGCATGCTCAAAGAAATGCTGGTTCCAATGAACGTTTACATCGTAAAAATTATTATAGCACAGAAAGCTATTAAATTTACTTCACAGGACACGAAAATGTGAAGCTCAGATCAAATTTTCTTGGGAGAAGCAAGAAATAATATTATGTATCGTAACTGTTAAGACAATCAAATTTGGAAAACAAAACATCTGCTTCTTAATGTTATGTGTACGCAGAATTTATTCAGGGGTGAGAGTATATTTTGACAGATATGATACGTCTGGATTTCAAAATGTGTAAATTTGGGACTCGTGAGAGAAGCATTTGGAAGTTTGGGATTGATACAGATGAGGGAGCGATAATTATTAAAATTACGCTAGTCGTGATATATGGCAAAACACTTTATATGTTTTTAAAAATTGTGTTCTTTTCGTATGTGTGTTTGAAACTTTAACAAATACTCAAAATATCCTCATCCAGCAGTCTCCAAAAAACATGAAGCGAGTTAAAATTCATTCGTCGATATCGAATTCCATGGAAAGGACTTCCTTTTTTGCGAAAGAAGTAGAGCCGTTCACTGTTTTCATATTCATATGAAAAGCTTCGAAAAAACAGACAGTTCACGAGGTGGGGAAATGAGTCACGGAAACGCTTGTATGAGGTCGTAGTTTTTCATAATGTATTGTAACCGAAAATGTCAAGATTCTGCGTTGATTTGCATTTGCTTTGTTGGTGGTCACGATTGTCAAAAGTTATGGTTTTTGGTCGAAACAAAATCTTAATATTTTAAAATGAAATTTACAATTTTTTCTCGAAAAATATGTTATGCAGTTGTCGTGGCTTATAGAAAAGTTGTACTTCATTTTGGTGAGATTGTGTGTACTTATTAAGGTTTGCAAATATTCTATATTTAATATATATTTGATATATATGTACATATATATTAAGGTGGTCATAATTTTTTTCATAGATTTAAATGGTCCCGTGGCTTTCAAATGTTGGTTTTGAGGTAATTAAACTGTGTCTGAATGACTGAAAAGATCAGACAATAGTTCGAACAGCGCTGTCTAGTTCAAATGTATATTTAATCTACCCAATACGCTGGAGGCTTCTGTAGGTATATAATTAAATTGGCTAGCGCTGTTCGATTAATTGTCTGAGAGCCTCGATAATTAGGACAGTGTTTTCATCCCAGACTCCTTAAATTGAGGAAAAAATGAGGTCCTCCCTAATATAAATGCATTTGTGCAGTATATTAGCCATGTATATGAGACAGCCAACTATTAACTAAAACTTGGGTTATTTGAGTCTAATTTGTTGTCCCTTAACAGCCTAGTGATGACACAAGCTCGTATGCCACCAGCAGAGCGGGACCCAACTGCAGTCTGAATAATTTACTGGGCTGCCATAATCTTTACGCACACAATCTCCTGGCGCACAATCTTTACGCACACAATCTCCTGGCGCACAATCTCTACACACACAATCTCCTAGCACACAATCTCCGCCTAGTTGGCGAGGCTGCAATACACGTTTAGGCTTGATGCTCTTTTTGTATTCACAAACTTGACCTCAGCAGCGGTAGAACTGAGAAACTTTTCTTATACCACAAAACTTGCCTCGTCACTTTTTCCCCTTCATTATGTTTTTATCATTAGTGATATTAAGATCCCGAGCGCTACTGGAGTATATTTATTTAGGAATTGAAATTAAGATGATTACATATCCAGACATTCTCGTTAATGTACTATTCATTTGAAAATAGCAGTGGAAACCTAAAATCTATTCAACCATTTTACTGATTTTATGCAGAACAACAATTGTAGTGAACTATCTAAATTTATTTATTCGGATTTCAACTTATCTGGATGAACTTGGTTGAGTTCATGTTTCTCTGCCACCTGCAGTAGCGTTATAAAAATAATTCTTATAATTCTACTTGTATATGCATAGAAAATTCCTGCATGAGTTGAATGTAATAAAGAATTCATATTTAAATGGATATTTTTTTAAATAAATTGGATTTAGTCTTCTAAGTGCATATATTCACTTCAAATTAATTGAGTCTTCAAGTCTTCCTTACTTAGTTATGGAAATTATTTGATTTCCTTAAGTATGGAGTGCGAATATTTTTTTGTCCATTTGCAGGATCAAATTTCGTCTCTTCAACCTTATGTATATTAGTCACGTCGCCTACGTGTTTTTGCTCTATCCAAGTTCGAACATACTGTCAATTTTTTCTAAGAAGACACTCAAATTTACTAAATTCATGATTGACGTCTGAATCTTAATAGTATCCTGAATTATTTTGTTTGATATAGCAACAATTTATTTATGATTTACTTCTGACATGCTGTCGAGATGAAGGAAATATGGTGTTAGTTGCTATTGTAAATATACAGGGTGCCCCAGCGTTACGGGCCCCGTATACAGGGTGTCCCAGCGTTACGGGACCCGTATACAGGGCGTCCCAGCGTTACGGGACCCGTATACAGGGCGTCCCAGCGT
>VCRD01000042.1:0-131586 GCA_006783055.1 Trinorchestia longiramus | reverse complement strand
GGTGTCCCAGCGTTACGGGACCCGTATACAGGGCGTCCCAGCTTTACGGGACCTGTATACAGGGTGTCCCAGCGTTACGGGACCCGTATACAGGGTGTCCCAGCGTTACGGGACCCGTATACAGGGTGTCCCAGCGTTATGAGACATGAAAACAAAGTGACGCAATTTAAAAATTGAGTTATGAGTTTTCATTGTGGTATCTGCACAAAACTCAATGTTTCAGTCACGTAAGTTTGTTTTCGGGTAGATGAGTACATAAGTACCCTGTACATAAGTAACTAAAGTTGAGGGTCAGAACTCGAAGCCTTTCTCGTGTTTTAGGTTTAGTTGCGTGCGGACGCTAAACACCGAGGCAAATTTCAGGTGCAAAGTGAAGCTATCCAAGGACCCTCATGCCTGTCAGGGACGGTGCATCTGTGTATGTGACTGCCCTCACCTGAGACACTTTCTGGGCATAGAATTACGTGACTGCCCTCACCTGAGACACTCTCTGGGCATAGAATTTGTTCTGGATGCCCCCAACGGCGGTAACACCCGCAAGAAATCAGATTAATTTCAGTATTTATTTTGACTCCGAGGTGACTATGCACAGAGTTAGATTTTGCATTATATTTAATGAGAATAGGAAGGCTACGATGATGCTGTTTTTCTTCTCTTTTACATCAATACTGTGACGCTCTCGTTACGAAGTGGCTGAATCTGATACCCTTTCATATAAAAGTGTCACTAAGTGAAGAAATGAGTATTTTTTCCTTTAAATTTTATGTCCTAAAGCCTGAAGGAGAAATAGCAGCAATATAATGCGGTATATACATTTAAATTTTATAATGAAGTGATTGATTATATTTTTGTCTTAATTTCATCAACAAAACACTTTGGTCTCATGACTGTAATTGTTTGCTGACCTCTGCATGAAGTTGACTGTAATTCTTAACTTTATTTGTTTTTTTGCTGAATGTTTGTGCTCTATTTACACTTATTTATTATTTAATTATTATTTCCCCCTTGTCTTATGATCACAGAGCATATCATTTGTATTTTTGAGTATGCAAACTTCTTCCGAAGTGAAATTTTATGTATCTTGAACATTTTATTGCCATGGAAACTGGGTAGTTATATTGTATCTTCGCCTCTCCTTCATTTAGAAAAGCTACTCATGAAGAAATTTTTTTTTTCAAATTCAGTTATTTTCAAAAATTCTTCCCCCACGAACAACACCTTTTTTAAAATTTGTTCTGAGGCAAGACAACTAGTGACGATCAGGGATCCATGAGTCAGAGTTTATCATATTCTACCAATTTAGTTTTGGATTTTTCAGACATTTTCTTTTTTAAATCGACAGGGGATTGCCTGTTCATGTTAGCATTTATATTAAGTAAAAAATAGGACATGATCAGTTATTGTGTAACAATTTACAAGTAAAATCGTGAAGCCAACTCTGAAGCATAAAATTTCATCCGTAGCTCCAAGTTTAAAATTTATGACGTTGTAAAATTATTTCTTTCTCTCGATTTCTTCTTTGTTTGGTCGCTGAAATAAGACAACCAAAAGTTTCTGCTCAAGAAAAAAATACATTAATCGTGAGCGTTTGGAGTATGGTCTTAAAAATTATGTTAAAATGTCATGAAATTGATTAGTGGCCAATAGGAGAAAGGTATTAAAAACGCATGAAAATTATGCACTTTCAATTTTAATTAAGAGTCATATCAATTGGAAACAAATTACATCTATGAAACGTAGCCGAAGACGAGACGTATGGCTGTTAAAATAATTAGACTAGAGTTTTTGTTTTACATGAAACTTTCTGTTTTGCCATTTGCCAGTAAACAGTCACGAACATACCTTAAAACTCGGAGTTTCTACGAAAATAGTCAAGAAATGATAAACATCATTAGTCAACACAATAAAACGGGATCGTTGAACCATACGACACTGTTACTACGAATCCTTCAATTGGAAAAAAATATTTTTCATGACAAAACCCTCGAGTGAATTGCTGCTCGGTGGTTAGCCAACAGCTACCGCTACGCTGCTTCTCCACGGCTTAACTTGCTCACTATTTTTTTTAAATCACCAGTAATTAATCTATACCGCTGCCGTACTCGTGGTGCTGCAACGAACTGCTCCTAGTACTGTGTACTAAAGCACGGAAACTACACCTTGCGGACGGGCACTGGAGCCTGTGCAGAATATGTGCAGGGATTGCATCTGAAAAAAATTACTGCATAATAAACACATGCTGTAATATCAAATGTTTTCGTGCTTCTATGAAAGTTTCACCGAAGTTATGGTTTCATTTTACAGAAATTCTTGCTGGATTTATATAATTCGCGTACACTCTTGAGTACATTGATTCTAACGGTGCTGAAATTTATGAATGAACCCGATAATTCTTCCAAAATAAGGTTCAAAATTTACCACACGTACTAATATTTCACACGAATAAAAATGAAATACATTTGGTTAGTTAGCAAATAATATGACAGACAATAATCGATTGCATCCGAAATCACACTTCGAATGATAATGTAATTCATACACGTCAGTCATATGGTAGGCTACTGGGGAAAATTGATCCTTCATTCCCCTGAATGAATGGCATCTCACCATACCACTTCATCCTGTTTTTTTGTTTTGTTTGTTGCGGCATTTCTCAAGCAAGTATCTTCCCCCAACGGCTCTTTCTCGAAGTGATCCGCCGCCTCTAGCTGCCAGCAGCTAACATACCAACAAAAGTAATTTTGCTGTGATTGTTCCGCCAATTTTATACTTCCATGATACTTTTGCTACTTTTATGGCGTCGTTCCACACAGTAGCGAAGTACTCCCGGAAGTCCCAGCGCCTTTGCGCGGGATGATGAGGTGAGAAAAGGAAGGTAGAATGAGGGAATGATGGCTTGTAGGTCGTGATTGTTGGCCGTGGCACGAAAATGTTATGTAGTATCACATCCCTAATCAGTTATTATTATGTTATTTTTTGTACCTTGAAAGATCCGCAAGAATTCAAATCTTTATACATTAAAAAGGAAACAGACTGGAATTGCGCTGGTACTCCTTGGCTGGTACGAATCTGGAAACAAAGACCTAACGCTCGTGAATGCTTCTGGCCCATTTCTACTGGACGAAGTTGTCAATCTATCGCTTTGGACACAAATATCAAGCGATGATACTCATGGTTTTAGCAATTGGTCACTGGAGAGGAGTTTCTTATTCATACAATATTATACTTTATCATTAAATACGAGGCAAATAAAGTAATTAAACGGCTCTACACAAGTTCACATAATTTTGTGTCTTTTGATGATATTTGATGGTGGGTCTACAAGTAGCACCATGTTAAATACTGAATAGATACTGCTGAAAAATACTGCTCGTGTTTCAGTGAATCCGTGGAAGTATTTGTAATTGCACAAAAGGATTTTTTCTCTAACGACCTCGTCATGACTTTCCAGGAAACATTGTGTCTTTTTTATTTAACTTGAACAAAATGAGAGAAGGAAAAATAGCATAACAGTGTAACTTTGGAAGACGTGTTTCAACTGCGTCTATATCAAATTTTTAGAAAGTGTGTGAAAAGTAGTTCAGGAAGTAACAGTAAATATCGTGTGATATTTACAGAAAAATATGGGAAATGACAGGCGTTTGCTGGGCTCACTACAACTCAGGAACCAATAAAATTACAGTACATTTGTATCTAACTCCCACATGTTCAGTTTTTTTCAGTTGTGCCGAAAATTTGTACTGACAATCTCTTTTATGATAATGACTTGGTCCAGGTAAAAAGAAAACAACAGATGGTCAAACGTATTTGTGAGACTTCCCAAATTAATATAAAAATGAAATGCAGTCTATTCAGTACTTTATAACGTCAAGGCAATGTTTGTGAGCATTTTTTTTGTACGGATTGGCGTCAATGACAAAACTTTATACTACCTGTGATCTTGTGTTGATGACGTCACTATAAATCTTGGAGTTTTATGGTGCCATGATTTATTCTAATGCTTCACATGTATTCAAGTTATGCGGTTATCTTAGCTGTTCTGCGTATATTTAAATGATTTTTTAAATGTTTATATCACTTATATACATACGTTTGCCGAGTGTTATTACTGAAAAATTATGGATAGTCTTCCAATACTTACAATTCTTTACGCGTACTGCTCTACGGAATTTTTTTTCCATGGAACCACCATTAAAAAAATGCATGTCGTGTTGTATAAAGAAAGTCAATGTGTTCGCCCTTTTGAGCGTATAAAAAGTAGTTTTAATTTTGTGAAAGGTATTGATATGTGTTGAGTCTCCCCTCTGAGTCACAGCCGCCTCCGTTTTCTCATGTGGTAGCCCATTCTCTTTCTATCGTGAAGAACGCTTTAATTCCTTGGTCAAACTGAGGAACTACAAAAAAAGAGAGTATTTGCGCTTGTAGAGCAAGGGGCGTTTTGAGAGAATATTATTTTTTGTATACTGAAACGATACGCAACTTTTCCAATATTTATTTTAAACTTTAGTGTTTACTAATTTCTGCTAGTTTTCAAGTCAGTGTTTCGGTTAACACTGGTAACATTCAGCCTCTGCTGCTCAACAATGGTTTGGTGCAAAGGATAAATTTGTCTCGATCTACTTCAGTGAATTTTGATGTTTTAGACCAGTGTTTCTCCAAGTGGTCCGTACCGCCCCCTGGGAGCGTTGAGGAAATCCAAGGGGGCGGTAGGAGGGAATGCCTTGAATGGGGGGCGTATATTACGGTATAATATACAGTAATATGATCATTAGGGGGTTGTGGACAATCAAATAGTGTCCCAAGGGGGCGGTGATTGAAAAAACTTTGAGAAACACTGTTTTAGACCTTATGCATGTAGAACGTGTTCTAAGTATAAATTGGAATGACAGAAAGGATTTTGGCAGTTAATTCTTCTGAAAGAAATCATTGTGGTTAGATTATTTTAACAAATATATCGTCATATCAACAGTTCCAGTAAATGAAACAAACTGGTTCAGCCGAGGCATATTGAATTCCTGCCCAATTGATGTTCCATGTTTGATTAGTGAGCTTACGCTAGCGTGTCTTTCATTTCAAATGATTAACGTGCAATCGATATTATGTAGTTTTAAAAATAAACATTCCACTAAAACTCGTGTCTAGCAAATTACGGCTGACGAATGCACTTTGGTGAGGCTAAAATACGACTATATAAAAGAACAACTGAGAATTTCTGCATTACTTAGTACTGCAATAGCACAAAAAGTCATGGCTTAGAGGGGCAAAAATGAAAAAGAGTTTGGGAATACCTGTGAGGGTATCAATTATTACTTCCCTATTTTGGTTTCTCCAATTACTACTTAGAAAAAGTTTCTTTTCCACTATGAATTAGGAACGTGGTATATTTCTTGCACTGCATAAATCAGGTGAGCTGCATATAAATTCTACAGCTTCCCAAGATTATGAAAATTACGTGTTTACCCTACATCAATTTACGAAAAATATCCAAGCTCATTCATGTGAAACCATTTTTACGCAGAGATTTAATAGGAATGAACTCTTGTGTCTATATGATTGACGCTGGAGGGTTGGGATCTACCTGAATTTCTTTTTGTTACCAGTACGAGTGGGTGAAAGTTTCTCAAAATGTCCGAAGAAGACTGAGACAAAGACATCAATATTTCTTCTTCAAGTAATTACTTATTAAATGAATTTATTTCTCGGTGAACGATTTTTGATTAGCAATTTTTGATGCATGTTGTTTTACAATAGTTTATAAACAGCACTTTTCTTTATAAGTCTACCTTCACTGTGTAAAACATAACCTGCATTTTCATTCCGTCGTCCATTCGATGAAATCTTTCGTTGATTATACGTGGTCTTGTGTAGTCTGTCAATGAAGCGAAATACTGCATCATTAGTAATTGCATATGATCATCATCTGTCAGAGTTAATCGTCTCAAGAAATTCGGCTTAGTTCGACCATCTGGTGCGTAGTGCCTGCTACCAATTGGAAATTGACCATTAGAGATTCTTTGCTCCTGTCGGCAGAATCCTTCAGCTCGTGGTTGCCGGCAGTCGTTGTAGCATTCCATGTTGATGTACATTGAACTGTGCTTCTTTTAAGTCACTGTTTTTGTTTTTATAACTAATGAACCCTGATTTTCTCTCGACCTTCATAATCCTCTCGATATTAATTTAATAAATTTTAATATTAGTATTTTTTAAATTTTTAACTTCTTATTGACTAGTAATTGAAGGACCACATATGCCAAAATTACTTGAATGTGTATACAGGTTTAGAACTGCTGTGGTGCGTAGGAGTCCCGCTACGTCAGTAAGGATGTAGGAAACACTGTTGTTTAGAACAATTGTAGAAACCTCAGTTAAGCTTCAGGAGCGAGAGAACCGAGAAGCGTCTCTTTCCGTGAGTAATTGACTGCTTTCATAAGAATAATCTTCTTGATATAGGAGGAATCTGTTACGGCATAGTTTTTTATTTTATTTTGGAGCATGATTCAGTTGCTACTATCAAAATTGGCGGTAACATATGTATTTGACAGTATACCTTTATTCGTCACAAGTTTTGCTTAGTAATTGGCACCCAAATTAGCCAACAGTATATTTCATTTTTATTAGAAGATAAGACAAAATTATTGCGCGTTTGGACCATAAAAACTGTTTAATGTTGAATATTTGCTGAAAGTAATTCACGAGGAAAATTTGAAATGTGTTTTAAGAAATTGGATGAAAAGAACCTCACGTTGATTTCACTGTTCGAAACCGAACAAATTTCTCCTACTATATTGAGAAGTAATCTATGATATTCATATTTCAGATATCCAGACCACTGAAACAATGTAAACAACTTTCACTTAGTTTAGTTTCACTTAGACGGTATCATTCAAGATACGCTTCTCTAGCGTAACACCTAGCAGTCAAGCGGCCTTGTTACTTCTTCTAAGTATAAGATGAAAAATTTGAAGTACCTGTTGCTAGAACACGAAACTGTGGCACCTCGACTAGAAGCGGCTTCAACTCATTGTATCATAGATACGAGACTAGGATTCCTGCTGATTTAGCGATACGTATATTTCAGAGTTTTCTGGCTGAGGAGATTTCACTATCAGTTCATTAAATTGAAAGACAAATTAATTAAAATAGAATTCATTAGTCGAAAAAATTCTCTACGAAGTTCTAAAAAATATGAACCATCACGACATTTTTACTCAGTCGTGTGCGTAAGATCAAGGGTTCTAGTTTAGATATCAAAATTATACTCCCACACTCACGCTGGTGGATTTATTGGAATTGGATTTCTAACTTAAGTAATTAGTCAGCAATAACTGTGCAATTATACTTCATCTAAAATGAATTATTTCTAAATTGAGAGGCTAAAGAATATGAGCATTAACATGTTACGCGTAATGCACAGACAGCACTTGTGGACCCTATATAAATTTTACGAAAGCTGCTCTAATTTATGTAGCTTATCCGCCCAAATCAACCATTAAGCGTCTGCTTGTATTTTATTATTATACAATGCATAAGTTCCTTCTTTGTAAAGGCCTCTGTATAATTTTTGTTCAGTGCAAACGCTCCCTTTAGAAGTGCATGCGAAATATCTTCCTACCCTTTTTCCTTTTTTCTAGTTTTTTTGATTTATTTGGCTCTTACAGTTCATCTTCTTGAAATTTATTCATGATTTAAAGCACTTAAATTATATTTATGATTATGAGCTCATTTATTGTGAGAGAACGGCCATGTAGAAGAGCTTCTCACCTGCTGCTGGTTGCCCACAGACTGCTGTTATTTTTTTGATGGAGCAGCCAAAAGATATTTTCTATATCTTTATTTCATTCATACACCAAAGTAAGAGAAAATGTTGCAGATCACTAAATTTATATATACATATGGGCATATATTTCATTGAGTTCACTGACACAAACTTGAGAGATTACATTCGAGTTAACTGATCTGAAAATGGTTGGACCAATTAGGCAATACTGGCGCTAACGCTAACAGGTTTATGTTAAAAGTAAATATGAAAACTCTCGCCTGCATATTTTTAATGACAATGCATATTTTACTGACAATAACAATGATGTCCTTATTGTATTTTTCACGGTTATGTAGTAGTAACAATATCGACATAAATGGCAGGTTGTTTCGTCGCTTCCAAAGACTTGTATTTGGTGTAACATTGAGTTCTGCTCTTAACAGAAGGTGGATGTGAAACTAAACCTAAAATATAAAAAATAACATACACCCAATTTCTTTCTTACTTGTATTCCTATTTCTCTTGACATGTTTTTTCGTAGCTGGACATAAAGCATTCAATTCATACACTAATTCCGTGGGGAAGGAGGAGGGGAAATGGATGTAATATGATAATCTTATTAAAAAGCTAGTTATTCAGAGAGGACTGTCTTCCAGAACACAAATTGTAGGGTATACTACAATATCACTCGTATTGCATCTGGATACACTTTCTGTATGTTCGTTATTGTTTTTCTAGCTCTATGTTTAACCCAGAACTGATACAGCAATCAGAGGAAAAAACATGGTTGTATATAGTTTAACAGTACACAAAAAACACAATTACTTTTCGAAGCAGCCAAGACATGAAAATAAGTGTTTGAATATGCCGAAATTATGAATAAATATTTTTCCTAACCAAAAGTTTGAAGATTCCTGTCTTGTGTACGTTGTGTAGGATTTCTTTTATGAAAACAGCGCTGCCATGTTGTACACAAAAAGCTTACTGCACAAAATGAAAAGAATGGAGTGAATAAATTCTATGGAATGTTGTACATTTCATTAAATCTGATATATGGAGAACCGTAGGGACACATATTTGACTTTCTATATTGTCTACTAGATCTAGCAATTTATTTTGAAGATATTAGTGAACACTTTCACACCTGCATATTTAGTAGATGATGTTATATTTCCAAATTAATTTCTGTTACCAGTAGTTATATAATTATTTTTGCAAATAAATTTCATCTAGTGGCTTTTTTTGTTAACTTCTGCTGCAGCGCAAGCTGAAAAGGCCGAAGGTGTTCTAAATTTGCCACAGATGCTAGACTACCTTCAGTCACTTCCAGGGACGTTCTTTTCGTTGTATTGCTGGAAGGTCATCCATGTGAAGCCTCCCAGCCTAGACCTCAGCCATGAATAATTTCTGAGCGCATCTGTGGTGAATCCACCGCCGAATTAAACACCAAAGACAAGACCTTGAAACCTGGCTTTTTCAGCTCGTTTTTCAGCTCTTTTTTCACTTTCAACGAGCAACCACGGTAGCTTTTCAGGTATTTTTTGGTTTCATGTGTCCACTGTGGTGGTTCGTGCTTGGTTTCATCTTCAAGAGGAAGAGGAAATTGTTCTAGAAAATTATCGGAAATGTCTCAGTAATTTAGAATCAATGATATAGAACTTAGTCATTCTATGAACACAGAACATTAGCAAGTTTCTGAGCGCTATCATTTTTAAGCGTCTGCTATTAAGATTTATTTAACGATGAAACTTGATCTAGGTTCTAGATTTAATGTTGTTTACTGTTATATATTGCCAGTCAATTTTCATTATCAAAGTAATAATAACCCACTTTCCTGTTGACAACGTTATGGTCGCCTTATTCTTCTTAATTTATGTACCAAAGAATTACCCAATAAATATATACATCGATATATGGATCTGTACATCATTTGCACCCATGGCACAAATAAAGAAGTGTATTGTAATTTAGGACAGGCACTATTCACATGGATTTTATATCCGCTGTATTGCAATTCAGTCTTGGTTTTAGGATCACTCAAAAGTCAACTTCATGAGCCGCACTGTGACTTATATCCCAACAAACTCAAGCTATGTGTCATTATTCGCGTATTTGTTAATTAATTTCTAGGGAACTGTGAAACAAACTTTTCTTTTACTGATTTGTTAAGATGATCGTTTTTTCTTAGTACTCGTTTTTTCAAAATAAAGATCGGGTTGGAAACGCTATATTTTATGGTTGAAAAATATTTTTGTCCTCCCTCAATTTCATCGAAAATAATCTGATTACATTTTATTTAGTATGTTTCTTTCTGCACTTTTCTTGGTGTAAATGTGTGAGCTAAACTTTGTAATACTTTCTTATTATTGTGTTTAGATTATGTCAAGAATAACACAACTACATTAATTTTTAGTTTATTTAAGGGTTGCATATCGTTGAAAAATCTCTATGGAACGTAAATTGGATATGCACTTAATAGAGAAAAAGTAGTTCTGGGGTGAATAAATTGTACACGATTCATCTTTCTTTTCCCCTCAGATCCATTCATATTGAATTTTTTTCAATTAATTTAGATTAATTCTTTGTATAAAGTGTGTTGTAAATCGTCCTTAGAGAGTTATTTTAAAAATATTTGATTACTATTTTTAACTATTCGTCTGATGATACGTGTTCAAGGTTTTAGTGATGACGTTGACATCTAACGTTCCCATACCTTGGTATTTCCTACAACACAGCCTGCTCCAACTTTTGAATGTTGAAATCGATCTTTTTCTGCTCACAGAAAAACAAAATCACTGTTCCTTACTCGGAAAAATTTGTACGTACCTGGCATTTTTACCGATGTAAAGTAATTTACATCATTTGTACCTCATGAACAGCTATTTGAAATGCCTTGGCTGATAATTACTTCATTGTGAGAACCTATAAACATGTTTTTGAGGTTATCCTCTCTTTTCAACTAAAAATACTATGGGGTCTCTTTCGACTACTGTTTGTAAAAACATCATTGTTCTACACTGACAAATAAATAAGGCAAGAATGATACGAGTATATTAAAGTGTATGGAATGAATTTGTGATTAAATAATGCATGTTGATGTTAAAGAAGTTTCTACTTAAGGAAGGAAGTACTTTTTGACAGTTTTCGGACCAACAAAACAAAGCCTTTGAGTACACAGAAGTGGTTAAAGACTTTTCTTTATGGACTCTCAATAGCGTGTCGAAGTTTAAGGTAATATAAGCTTGAATTGAAAAACTTGACTACCTCAACTATACTTGTTGAGGCCAAACTCTTGTTATACCTATTCAATGGGTGTAATCTTTCTGGTATTTTAACCTGTTGAGTGTTATTTACATATGATGTTTGTAAGAGTTGCATTCTACCGGCAACTTACACCATATGATGTAGATGCGCGACGGTACCACAGAAGTGTTAACATCATATGATGTTATAATGATTATTAGTTCAATTAGTAAGTGAATTATTAGTTCAATTAGTTTAGTGTTCAATTATTGTCGAGTGAGCGGTGACTGTTAATAGGTTAAGTTTTTGCTCCAGTTTACGATAAATTAAACATATCGGTTCAGGAAATTCTCAAGTTCTGCGCAGCAATCGTAGAGATTGTTGCCTAATTGTGTCATTAAACCAAAACATTTTTTTTCATTCACCGATAATTATATAAACAAATTTCGAACTAGATTCATTCGAATGATTTAAATAATAAATTTTCATTTATTGACGGGACAAATACAATTAGTGTAAACTGATCATATCTCTCTCCCCGAAAAAAATAAATGCATCTGACATTTTGTAGGCGTGAAACTTGTAATTAATTGTGTTAGGTCTCGAAAATTACCCCAGTAATCAACATAACGTGTGTTGGTTAAGTTTTACAAACTTGTAATCCCGGATGGAAGAACCAGAAAAAAATAGGTTGAGTTTACAAGTCGAGCCCTAAAGGTGGTCAAATAAGCAATGCTGAAGTCAAAGCACCAAGAAGATAGATTGTTCCTTCTCAAGGTCCAGGATCACTGAAAATTTTCCCGCGCTGTCAGTTTCCATGGTTCCTAGAATTTACCTATTTTCAAAGGTCATATGTCATATTGACTTTGTACTTTTTCAAATAAAGTGCTTGATGCAGTAATTGCATGACTGTAAAGTTCTAAACATAACTTCGGAAGCACATTCCACTTTTTCCGTTCCCTGTTTTAAATCAGCATTTTATCCACTCCCTTGTGTTGCATGCACGATCTGATTTGACTTTTAACCTAATTATCACTCGATTAAAATTACCTATTGACATATTTTATTTTAAAGTTTTGGTTTTTCCTCTACTTGAACAATTAATTGCTTCCTAGTTTATATCGACTAACTGACACATAATTTTTGAAGAAGAAAGTTTATCGGCGCCTCATGCTGATAAAATATTATCGTGTTCATGCTGTCAACAATGTTGGTACGTGAGTATTAATTAAACATATTATTTTTCAACACAATGATTCAAAACTAAATTTTTTTATCTTGCTTAAGAGTTTAATATAATACTAATAACTTATTTGATGTATAAATTATTCTACAAACATTTTTATATTATCTCTATACCATATTTTCACTTTCGTGGCTTTGTGAAAGTTTTGGTATTTTTGTTGAATAGCTTGCGGGAGTTCGTTAGTTACTTATTTGCTTAATATTGTGACATATAAATGTCAATATCCTGTTCGTCTGCAGAAAAGTATGTTCGCTGAACACTCGATTTCAACAATATTGTCGTATGTTGGGACGGAAGTGGTGGCCAGTCTGAAGAAACACTTTTTTACTTCCACTTGAAAGCGACTCCTACACACGCTCGAATTTTTGAGAAACCACGAACAATAAGGAAGCGCTTTTCATGCTTTTTAAAAATTCGATCATTTCTTTTTAAAATATGGGTAGATCTTAAAAACTCTGCCACGTCCAATTGCTATCCTAGAAGCAATCCGCCTGCCGCATGATTTTTTAATAAGTTCTTTGGTTACGGGGTAGACGACTAAAGCGACCAATCTACTTTTTGCTGTGTACCTCAAGAAAATTGTAAAACCAATGGAATTTTAGCTAAAGAATTATCTCAAATCATATCAGGCCTTTTATGGGATTTGAAATCATAAGCTTTCATTAATATTACTTTATGCTCAGTTAAATATTTCGGATTGTTAAAGTGTAATGATTGCACGCACACTATCAGAATAAAGCTTTTCAAACACTGATTGGCAGATAAATGAATTTAGTAGTAAATTGACGAGCACTTAAAAATACTAAGATATATTTTCGTTAAATTTGGGTGCATGTGCGTAATTCTTACCTATGAATTGCTAGTAGACCTGCTCATAGAAAAACTGGCGTATTTTCGAACAAATTTCTTTCTTTCATTTACCAGTTACCACTGCCCATAAGAAGGAACTCCTATGTTGAAGGGAACGAAGTCTAGTAACGAAAAAACGCGTATTTTCTAGTAATCCGGTGCTATTGATGTCCAGAATGCAATCCTCAAAATAAATCCATATCCATTCCACTAAAAAGTCAATCCCTTCTATAAGATAAAGACTTTATATCAGTTTCTTAACAATGGCTTGTTCGAAATTAATTTCTCCTATCTAATTCATCAGTGAGGAGGACAGAAAATTCATTTATTCATAATAAGTACACTATGGTTTTTATGATGCAAGGTGTTCAGGAAAAATGTGTACATCAGGAGCAATGATACCAATATCAAGATTCAAATCAATCAAACAAAATGATAAATTTTATATAACAGAGGTATATTAAATAACGTAAAAACTCTTCAACATCTAATTCTCATTTTGCACTACAGTCCACGTATCTTTTCATTCGATTTTGTTATAAATTAGTTAAATTATAATGAGACTTTACGGATACCCATGAAAATCAATAATTTTCCTCTGGTTCACCGAATTTAATTCTTTGTACAGTTTCTGCGGTAATTTTAATTCTGTATTTCGAGTTGTACGCAAGCACCTCGGTGGCTTGAGTAGCTGAACACAGTGTGTGTGCTCAACCAACACACAGTCGTCCGTGGGTCCTACCTTCTTCTGTGGTCGCAAACACAGAATGTCCACATGCAGACTTCGAGCTCCGCTTCTGAAATGCAACTGGAATTCACTAGTCTGAAGTTACTTATTTACTGGAACATCATTACTTTTTTGATCGTAAACTTAATTAAATGATAACGCAATTTATTTCATTTACTCTGTTATTTGAATGAGAAAAGTGATAACCACTTTGCAAAAAAAAACATGCTGTTGAAATGGATCTATCCCAGAAAGTCCTTCGCTTGGGAAAAGTTTTAAATAGAATTTTAATACGTACTCCTGCTTTTAATATGAAGGATAAGTGGTATTTCTGAAATTGAGGGTTCGATAAATTTGTATTGAGCCATTTTTGAAGTAATCCATTTAGTCGAAATTTATTTTCTTGCTACAGAAGAATATTTCATTTCTGTAATGCAGGCTACAAGTACTAGTCGCAACTACAAAAATGTAATATGCTACAACTTTGTTCTATTTTAGTTTTGCTTCAATGTCTCTTGGAACACCATTATTACACCTCATCTATGAACGCACCGAACATTTTAATGTTGTGTATACCTGTTCAGGACATAGTGTCGAACACTCGTATATACTACTTATTTTACTCATGTAGAACCCGAAAAGCTCTAAATTGATGCGAGTTTCAGCCACTAATCGTAATTATCTACAGTAATTTTTTATATGGAATAACTTTCAGCTACACCTGTCAGGGATATAAGTTTGAGAGAATCATTGTAGCTTAACATACTCTGATATCAACCACGTATTAAAAATCAAGAGTACGTTCACTAGTGTTAGTACATCAATCACTTGTTAAAAATCTAGTATATATTTACTTAAAATGAACACTGAAACTGCTACAAACACCTACCAGTTTATCTTTTTTCTCATACTAAGGCAGAGGAAAATACGGTTTCAAGATATAAGCTTCTTCCTGGAGGGCTGTCACTGTTATACATGAGGCAATTAATTTAAAACTCCTATACAATCCCTGATTGTCGATTGGAATTCTGTCATGGTGGTTCTTCATTAATGTTCGCTCCGACTTCGCTTTTTTGTTGTTTATGTCTTGGAATGTCACATTAATTACCTCGAAATTTTCAATTAAGTTGCTTATCTGTGCAACCTGCCGAGAGATGGTCGAGGTTGTTCATGGGATGACGGCAGTAATCAGCTCCAACTCCTGTGATTGTTTGTTGCTAGTAAGGTGAAAATATGGTGGTGGTTAACTCTTTTAAGAAAAATAAATATAAATTTTGTTTTGGTTTACATCTGGGATATATATTATTATTTAGATAATTGAAATTATTTACATTTTCATCGCCCTAATTAGTGTTATAATTCTTATTTTGTTATATTTTTGACATCATATTCGAAATATGCCCTAAATGCAATCATATGTTAGATTATGTAATTAATGAAATTGAATTTTTCGTCAAAATATTTTCATAAATTAAATCAAAGGTTCTTGCTTGTAAATAAACCAGATTAAAGGTAAAAATTAAAGGACTAACGAATTTTTACGATAGTGTGAAGGTAATTGTTCTATATTGAAATTGTGAACAGTCCGCCAAAAAACGCAGATCTCGTTAATCTGTTTTCATATGTTTAATTCACTTTCAGATATATTTTTTTAATGGTCATCCTAAGGCCTCGAATAATGACGATGGTCTTAGCATTGGTTCTCTACCACAAACCAGTTTACATAAAACCCACCCCGTTTGCCGTGCCATGTGCCAGAGACCTGAATGCGGAGGCAACTAGATATTTCTGTCAACATGTTACCAATACAGTCTGATGACAAAGTTGCCTCAACAAAAGTTCGTTGCGCCTCTTTTAATTCACTTTTATGACTCTTTATTGCATGTCTACGCTTGTTTATATGTACTTTCTTCGTTCTGAATGCATGACATTATACCGAATTATATCTGAAATATAATTATATTTTAACCTACTGGTGCATCGTTAGACCGACCTGAAATACGTTATGATTCATTCAAATTCCAGTTAGATAAACTATATGATCAATAAAGTAAAGGAATAGTTCGGTAATTTTAATTTAAACTTTGCCCTACAACTGTACCCAAGTGGTGAGCGATGTGACTTTGCAGCTCCCTAGGTTTGCACAAAAGAATCTGCGGACTCGGGTGATAAACCAGTTCTTGTTGTACGATGTTCACTTGTAGGCCTACATCCTGGTCAAATGAAGGAACGCTGGCGAGTGCAGGAAACATTGGATTTGTTTGGGTGATCTTGTATTCGATAAATATTGAAATTGAAGTATTGTAGATTCGAACCAGAAAAAGTACTTACATTGGGTATTTTATACTTCCTCGTGTAACCTGCTTCAGGGCTTAAGAGGTAGTATTAGGAGTGTGTAAGGTTCAATCTCGCTGCAGTGAAGGCTTAAACGTAAGGTCTTGAAAAGTGTGCTTGAATTTGTGAATTCATGCTAGCCTTGTCATTCAGTTTCATATTAGAGTCAAACTGTTAGCATTTTTTCGAAGAAAAATTCATAATTCAATCAATTTTATAAATTGTTTTTATTTTAGTATCAAATTAGCAATTCTGAAGAAACGTGAACTTAAAAACATTTCTGTTTAAGATTGATGCGATTTTTATCCTGCGACTACGTCCCTGGGATTATGCTGAAGAGGGTAATTTTAAACAATGCATAGCACTGTATAGACATTAAACAATTATCTGAAGATTTCTATGTTGTGCAATTTAGATGTGTATACATGTTTGAATAGATGCACAATTTCCTTTCTTTTAGTTTAAAAAGAGAGAGCTTAAAAAATGTTTAGCTTGTATTAGCCACAACGTACAATCATTTCTCTGCATATACACTTAAAATATCCTTTCGACTACAATGATTATATATTTCCATTTATTCCTGATATTTTCACGACCTTGTTAGTTTTCCTTCGCCCTATTCTTGTGATAATCACCAGACCTATAATGATAAGTAATATTTAATCACTTAAGTGTCCAGGTTATGTGTTCCGTACTTATGCTTGTAAAATAAACTTAATGAATAGCAAAATATCTGATTATCTTAACGTCGTACATCTGCGGCCTCGAAAGTACGTTTTCATTTATGTTTTTATTGCAGATGCACGTAAATTCAACGCCATTTCTATTTTAAATTGTGAAAGGAGTTGCAGCTCCTGATTCTTTCATTTTAAAATTATAATACCACCATACAACCCACAATTCAGTGAATGAAGGTGCTTTTATTCATGTTTGCAGAGCATACTGTAGTTTCATTTTATGCACGGAAACTGTTTCCTTTTCAATGAATGTCATATCAGATTCCTTTTTGTTTTCAGCTTCGACTCCTTTTAATTTTAGAGAGGAAATGCGTGCTGCTGTGTCGAGGGTCTTGTATTAAATGTCGGGGATATTGTTCACTGTTTTGTCTTTTCTTTGTATGTCAGAGCTGCTTGCATTCAGCATGTCTGTACACAGACCATATACATGCTTGCTCAGGAGAGACCTGATGACCCCGATCTAACATGTGTCACGACCTTCTATGTGTTCCCCTCAATGCCTTCGACCTCTATTGTACAGACTGCATTCCAATGCATTCTTCCCGGGAATATTTTCTTGAGTGGGAATGCAACAAACTGCATCGGGTTTTTGCCCAGCAATGCAAAAAAACGTCAATTCTCCAGCAATAAAAATCACGCGGTCTAAAAACTATGCGCTCCGAGCAAAAAGGTAGAACTCAATATTTTATCAGCCACCGAGAGAAGGAAAAAGAGCTTACTGAGTTCAGGAATATTTGCCTCTGAAGGCGAAAACTTTTATCGTTCTTTGAAGACTAACAGCAAAATTTTTTCTTAATTTTACATCGCTTTCACTTTTGAATAGTTCGTGTCACTTTCTGGTCGTGAGTCTCATTAGCTCAAATGGCATTGGGAATATAATATTTTAGGCAGAAACCTTGACATTTTTACAATCCATTTTTAAATAGTTGAAAGTTATCGTATTAAAATATATGAAAATTTTGCTGTATTCAAGTTTCTTCTTTACTGAAGCGATTCATATTTTAATTAATGACAATAATGTCCTTCAAGCTTCTACTGTGAGCGGTCTAGAAATTTAAACCCTATTTACTTTTTAGATCAGTGTGTATAGAATTCAACCGGTTTTTATCCGCTGCCGAGCTGCATTTGAATTGCAACCTGTTCAGGTTTTTCATTCCCATAGAGGATGTTTTTGAATCTGCGTAGGTTTTTTCTTTAGTCTTCGGTGCATTGGAGGCTTTTTTGCAGAGCGGCTGCAACTCTTTTGTGGCAAGATGCATGGGACCATGCGGCTATGCAACGAAGGTTCGCCTCTTTATTCCTATCGAGCCTCTATATTCATATCGGCCTCCCTGTTCCCACATGTGCAGATGCAAGTGGAAGCGGGATGGGCCTTGGCCATATTTTGCAAATGCGTGGACCTTTTTTCAGTGCCCATCCTCAGCCGTTTTTCGCCCCGACAATGCATCCGGTCCCTTTTTCTCTTCGGTCTCAAATCCTGGTGCGCATTTTTTGAGGACCCTAATCCTCTGCCTATATGCAGGTATTTTCAGATCCACATCAACCGGCATCAAAAGCGCTCTCTTGCACGGCCCTGTTGCAATAAATGCCATGTGTTGAAACGCTCGCTTGACAAATGGTAAGTGATTATCTTTCTTTTTTGAGAAAAGAATAGTACTTTTATTCATTATCGTTCAAGCTCACAGCAGCATTTTAGCTGGTTATTTCATGGAACCAACAATATTTTATTTCAATTCCTTTTTCTGAATCCAGTCATTAGAGAAATTTTACTTTGAATTCGACACTGCATGGTACGGTTTGAAAATGTGTTTGAGCTATTGACCATTAAAATTGAATCTTTAAAACCAAGTGTTGAAGTCATATCACAGTGTATCAACATTTTGTTCATGAACGCCTGAAAATAAATTCACAAATTACGAATATAGAGGCGATGTCAGCAGCTGCTGTACCTTAAATGTACACTGAGGGAATTTCAATTTTAAAGTGAATAATAACAACAAAAATCGACTTACAACGTCTATTTTCATAATTTTTTTAAAAGGAGCCAATTTGTCTATAAAGCAATAGATCATGTTTACAAAAACTTTTATTCATGTATTGAAATTGATTTTCTGCCTTTTTTTAACTCAAATGCTTTTACCGTAAAATCACTCATTTTAAACGATGCCCATGTTTTCGTGGTGTAACTTGAAGTCAAGAAAGTAGATATTTTAAGAACTCTTATATACTCTAATTTTGATACTTATCATACTTACGATCATAATAGATGAGATATTTGAGATGAGACTAAATCTTCCTTAAGAAACAAGACCTATTTTAGAACTCTTCTCTTAAGGTTAACTAGATGCCCCCATTTTTAGCAGCACAACGTTACTCTGTTTCTTCATTCACGTCAACGTTCGCTAAATAATTTTGCTTCGTTAAGCCTGTTTGTCCAGAAGGAAGTGTCATGAGACTATCAATGTCAAGCTCCTCGAAGGGTGCTGTGCTGGGTCCAGTCTAGCCAGTTTACCGGCCTATTCTATGCAGCATTGATCAACAGAGGGATCGTGTATCATATGTGAACGTAGTCCTTATGACTTTTATCGATAAATTTTGCATTCATGAACAAGGGCTCTGAACTGAACAAGCTTTGCAACACAAACACTGAAGGGCTAACATTCCACGCAGCTCCATACGATGTTCGTTACTGGTCAAATAAAAGTGGGTTATATGATTTATTTATTGTACCATTGTACTTATCATTAGGCTAATAATGTTTATCATTGACGAAAACAAGTTACATGACGCTCTTGTCCCAGTCGACAGCCTTTTGATGTCAAAATTTGAAAACATTAATGATATTTTTGTCTGATGGTCGTAACCTGTTCGGTGAGGTTAATTCATTTAAACATAATTTTACGTATGTGATTGCCCATGGCTTCAAAAGGCATTTTGTTTTGATTTATTTCACTTTAAACGCAATGAAAAGTGTGAGAATTATACGGAACGCATTGAAGAAATTTATAACTTAGTTTCATAACAAAATGACAGAAAAATTATACTTGTCAAGATGACTTTGTAGTCCCTGACATCCCTCACCTGTCATTCGCCACAGTAATGTAACCTCAACCGGAAAACTTTATGGTTATTTGTGATTGAGGGCAAGAAAGTCGATATGTCTTGTATATGTCCATAATTTTGCTTTCTACTTCAAAATGCTCTTTCCACTGGTATAAATAATCCTTCTCTTGGTGAAGCGATATATGTAAAATAGACTCCATACCTAAATTTTATTAAATCACGTGGTCTTCGTACTGTTTATAAATTATTTTCAAATCATTATTTAAGTAGGGAAATTAAAAAAAAACTTCTTTTATGAAAACTTCTTTAACTTTTTATGAACTCCTATCCAAGCAAATTACCGTTCTTGTATGATCAAGATGAACTAATCGCAGATTTACTCCTTTTTATACTACATTTTACAATTTTAATCTATGGTGAACATAAGAAGTATTGATTTATTTTTTACAATTACACTAAAGGAACTTATAAAAATCATGTGTTGTATTGTCTATAACCTGTATTAAGTATAGCTATGGGGAGATGCAAATGTACTGTTTTCTGTAGAATCTAGCAATTATTCATCATCCATGATGTCATTTATCTTAAATTGACGTCTCATATACATTCTGGAGTCATGTTTGATGATGTTTCAGCCGATTCAACAGAAACAAGGAATGTGCAGTAGACTTACGAATTCCTGCAATTCCTTCTCACGAACGTATTAACCCTTCAATTACGACCAAATGGCAAGTGTTGCATGCATTGTGGTTGCATTTTGCACTGCAGTCACCGTGGCGGAAGTCTTGGGAATTCTATGGCCCTTCCCAGGCCATTCAGGAGCTCAATTCAAAAGCTGCATTTCCAACAGGGAGAAAAAAAGGTCACAATGAATCAATAGATATTGGCTCAGACGTTTGTGCTGCAGTCCTGCGAAGTTGAGCTACTCTTTACAAGCTCATCTTTGTCTTACAATTATTCTTTGATTCTATTGAAGCATGAATATTTTGATCATCCTTGTTCGAAGCAGCTATTGTTTTTCAAGACGTGTTTAATAATTAAATTAAATTGAGTAATTTTTTTAATACAAATTTCTCAGTCTAGTGCAAAACTTTGATTTAAAAGCTGGTACTGATAAATTAAAATACTTTTTGAGATGTTCAGCATTTTTCATTTTCTTCTACGTTCTGCGATTTAACAGCTTTATGATGTATCTAATGTGCATTTTTCTTATGAATTTTATGTAATGTGGTTTACTTCCGTCAGTCTACGAGTATCTTTTGTTGATACGTGGCGATCTGGTTCAATTCTGACTTATTGCGATGTTCAATGCAGGAAGCGTTCACTTCAACAGAAGTTGCATTGACGCTCTCCTCACATACCAAAGGGATGAGAGAAAGGATTACCTGAAGATTATCGGGTTCATTCATCTTAGTAACCAGTATAACGCAATGACACACACACACAAACCATAATCTTGTTGAGTGTTAGCCCCGCTATGTGAAGCTTGCTGCAAATTTCAGCTGTTCTCGCTGGTGTCATATTTTCAGGCCTATTCATATATGTCATTATTTTTTTCTCCAACTCGAATTCATAATATTCAATTATACGCTACTATGAAGTTTCAAAGTGTCGTATAAAGTCAACCTCAATGTTAAAACCTTCATGACCCATGATTTTTAGTCGTTTAAAACAACGATTGCTGTGTTAATTATTCACCGAAAGAGGAGCTTCTCAGCGATGAGTTATGGTAGAAGCAGAACCAGCATAATCAGGATGCACAAGTACGATGGTACTTCAAGGACCAGTATCAATTTTCCATTCGTTTTTATAAAATCCTTCAGCAGGAAACTAGAAAATTATTAGTTTTTTAACGTAGAAGTATCATGAAGACTTGAAAAACACAAGAATTTTGATCATTTCAATTTGGTTTTGTTGACTAGGAATTATATTTTCTGTCTTACCAGTGTTGTAATGTTATCTGCTGTCATTTTCAATTGTTCTGTATCATTTTCTCATTTGTTTAACATGTAGAGCCAAAAAAATGATTAATACTATTATCACTACAATAATTGAATTGTTCCATAACAAAACTGGGAACTAAACGATAACCTTTTATTGGCGATATATCTTTCTTTCCCACGATTGCCTTTGATTATTCTGTGTGTTGATTCCTAATATCAGAACTCCATGTATGATCGCATAAAGAATTAAATCTATATTCCACACACAGAGTGTTGCGAGAAGTTTTTTTAATTCTACTTAATTTCCTTTACCTGGAACATCCTCAAACCCTTTATCATGCATCAATAAATGCAACAATTATCTAACCAATTTCATTGATCCGCAATTGGGATTAACATTTCTCACTCTTTATTGTGAAGAAGCGTGTTTACTTTCGTAATTGAAGTAATAGCATACATTACCATAACATTGTCGTTAAAGGGAAGTTTTTCTGAAAAAATCTGGTCTCGGGACACACATAATGAGGTGTACCTGCCCAGTATTTGGCCATGCAAATGAAGGCAGTCCATCATCACACATGTCCGTTCCTCGGCAACGAGTTTGAAGCGGTCACGTTCATTGAATATGTCTTTGAGAAAGTTGAAAATTTTAAGGCCAGGTGTTGATAATGTATTGCTGTAATTTGTTAACGTTTGTATGAAAATGTCTAAAAAGATTTTGTAGTTTTCGTTGCGATTTATTGCAAAGCTTGGATATATTTCAACCATTTTTCAGTGAAAGGACGGATCTGTAGTGATGTGTTAAAAATGAAACTTGTTTTTAAAAAAAATTATCATCAGGTTGATTTAATTCTGGAACTTTCATTTTTAGATTCATATATGTAAGAAATTGCTTCATCCAAAACGCTGAAACAATTTCAAAACCAAAATGACTTGATTCCAAGTATCAAAAGTTGTGACATCAAATTTCCTTAGTGCAAAATATTTCCATGTTTTTATTCTTTTTAATATCTTTAGGACAAACTTTTTGTAACACATCAATTAAACTACCTAAATATATTCGGTATCTATTGAAAAATTTTCAGTAAAAAATAACTCTTGATAAAGTTTTCAAAAAGTTTTTGTCTTTTCCTCCACTTCATTTTTTTGTTTTTGTTTTATTGAATTTCAAGCAACTTTATGAGGTTGACATTGATAGGCTCAGGACACTTCCTTCAGTCCTGAAGTTTTTTCCTGAGGCTTAGAGAACGCATTGTAAGCATATAAGAGGACAAGTAAAATATCTGTGCAGTTCACTTGCATCTAGAAGTCCACCAGATGAATTCAGAATACGTAAATAAAATTGAGGTATCGATCCTGAAATTCATTTCTTTTTTGAATAATTTTCGGTCATAAACAGTTCTGAAAAATTCCTTTATTAAAAGTCCTTTTACAATATATTTCATAAATGGTAATGCATCCGTTTTAGCCGTTCAGCTATATTTTTCTTGCTACTTTACATTCGTCGCTGACACTCACTTCTTAGACACCTTTTTATGATTTAGGGCATTTGCTTGGCACTTCACAGCCCAGCCTGCGGTAGCATGCAGCCATGACCACAGGGCAGCATGAAGCTTGCAAAGGACATTCCCTGCAACACATTAATGGTCAACCCGCCGCATAAATCATCTCCTCGTCTTCCTCTGAGGTGGTCGCTCTGGTACATCACCCGATGATGCTCCATTTGCATTTTTGCATCAAAAGAAGGTATCGCACGGACTGAAGGTTCGCATAATTTCTGACTCAAATTAGGAATGGGAATGGTAGCGGTCAGTCAATGAAGTGGGAATGGAATTCCAGCGGTGCATGGAATTTGCATGCCTCTTCTGCCTCGGTATTTTAAATCTTTTGATAATCTCTAGGATAATGCCGGAAATACGTTGTATTCCATGTTCGTACTGAAAAGAACCTTTGAAAATGGCAATGTTGCGTGCAAGAGTTTTTGAACTAAAGTTGTTTCCTTGTTCATCATCTGTTGTGTGTGTGTGTGAAAAGGAGTAATAGTTCATAGTGTTGTCAATTCTCTGCATGATTAAACACAGAACCTTCATTAACATATCTTTCAAATGCATTCACCGTCAGAAAGAAATGATGAAATCACTAGTGATCAATTCGCTAATGTGTACTGCACACAAAAGAAACAATCAGGATGACCGTAGTATTTCTAGAACTAAATGTAAAAAAGTTGAAAATTAGACTCGCGTAATATTCTAGAGATTTTTTGTAACAAATCGTTCTTTAGTGAGAAATTTCAACTTTCAATTTATGTACAACGTTCCTGATTTGGTGTGCATCAGATTTTACTCATGTTGTGAGCGGAATATTTTAGGGTTTCCCTCCTTAACAATCATGTTCCCGCAACTCCTAGTGACTCGTGTCGGGCTGACATACTCCCTAGTATTTACTTTTCGTGTTTGCTTTTTCTGTCCTAGACACGTGATCAGCTCTTAATGGTCAGTGACGGGTTATAAATCATTATTCATGAATTGCTTCACGGCGCGCGTGACCCATGGTCTGCCTAAAGAACATCACGGCATGACCTTTGTGACACAAGGTCGTGTGGCTACAATGGGTCGCTAGTACGCGTCACGTGGCTTTCAAAAGAAAATCCGAGTTGAACTATCTGCCTCCAGTTGTTCAGGTCGATGTAAAAAGAAAATTTTTGGCCACCACACCGGTCAGATTGCAACCTTTATTCTATGTTGATTATTGCCCGCTTATAGGTCACGTGTTTTCAAAAAGAAAATTCAAATTTTCGAACCGCTAGTCGACTCTTCAGGACACGATAGGAGCGCAAACTTTTTTCCTTGAACTGGTCAATTTAACTCCTTTATTCTATGTTGTTTTTTCGTTTACAGAAGGAGTCACGTGGCTTGAATAGGAAGTTTTAGTCCATAGATTGAATAGCCTGATTCCATTAAACATCAAATTTGCACCACCAAGGAGGTCACTTGTTCCAGTTTGTTGGAGCTGAGTAATTTTTGTCAGAAGCCTTTTGTCTATGTTTGAAGACCTCGTGACATTGTGCGAAGTTTCTAAGTAAATAACAGAACACATATACTTGCCAGTTATATTTTGAAGCTGTGTTCACAATAATGTTTTTGTAAATGATTGAAACGGCATTACTCTTGAAGTTTTCTCTATTAATGTGTCACATTCAACCCTGACATGCCGCGTCGATGAAACTATGTACTTGAGAAAGTTAAATGATCGATCATTTTACAAATTAATAGATGCGTCCAGTACCTGATAATCTTCAGTGTGTTTTACCACGGTATTTGATAAATGCTTGTATTTCTTTACAATTTATATCTGAAAAATTTAATGACATTAAAAAATTAATTTGAAATGTTAAATTTGAATGACACTATTACTTCAATTGGGGATTCTCTTGGTATTACCTACATTAAAAAAAATCTTCCCTCATTTTAAACATTTAATTCTTTTTGATTGCAAATAAAAACAAGTGTGTACATCATTTTTATTTACTGTTCGAGTCCACTACGGTTGACATAAAAACTAATCGACTAGGTTGACTGAATTGTCGGTTTTCGACAGTCCTGATAGAATTGCACAGAAGCTTCTTGTTTGATTCTTATGTCCAAAAACTTGACTATTGTACATCTTTTATTGGTATTTTTTCGTTAAATTTTATTGTTGGTGCTTGCATAATCAAGTATCTTTCCCCCATGTTTTCGATTGATTTCGTGTATGCTTTGAATTCTTGTTACTCGTCATTAGTTAGGTGTGTTAACTTCAGAAAGTTGCGTCTGGAAACAGAATGAAGTGTGGTACGTAGGAGCATGAAGTGTGGTACGTAGGAGCATGAAGTATGGTACGTAGGAGCATGAAGTGTGGTACGTAGGAGCATGAAGTATGGTACGTAGGAGCATGAAGTATGGTACGTAGGAGCATGAAGTGTGGTACGTAGGAGCATGAAGTGTGGTACGTAGGAGCATGAAGTATGGTACGTAGGATTTTTTGCTACGCGTTTAAAATTTTTGCTTACTTGCTTCAGGTGCAACACAGCTTCACTTAAGTCTGTCAGCTTCACTCAAGTCTGTCAGCTTCACTTAAGTCTGTCAGCTTCACTCAAGTCAGTCAGCTTCACTTAAGTCTGTCAGCTTCACTTAAGTCTGTCAGCTTCACTTAAGTCTGTCAGCTTCACTTAAGTCTGTCAGCTTCACTTAAGTCTGTCAGCTTCACTTAAGTCTGTCAGCTTCACTTAAGTCTGTCAGTTTCACTAAGTCTGTCTGTTTCACTAAGTCTGTCAGCTTCACTTAAGTCTGTCAGCTTCACTTAAGTCTGTCAACTTCACTTAAGTCTGTCAGCTTCACTTCAGTCTGTCAGCTTCACTTAAGTCTGTCAGCTTCACTTAAGTCTGTTAGCTTCACTTAAGTCTGTCAGCTTCACTTCAGTCTGTTAGCTTCACTTAAGTCTGTCAGCTTCACTTCAGTCTGTCAGCTTCACTTAAGTCTGTCAGCTTCACTTAAGTCTGTCAGCTTCACTTAAGTCTGTCAGCTTCACTCAAGTCTGTCAGCTTCACTCAAGTCTGTCAGCTTGAGCTCACAACTGACTGCCACCTCAAGAAACTGCTATGTTGCGTAGTAAAATTTATGGGGCCCTAGTACTTCAATCACTGTCCTTAAAGGGTTCAGTAATATCCCAAAGTAAACGAAGAAGACTGCTGAGAGAAAGGGAAATCATTAAAGTAATGTTAAAACCTGAGCATGTGACCTTGCAGATATGAAGTCAAGCTATGGGAGAGACAGTTGACTAAAATTAATGGCACAATTTTGATTTTATCTCCTTGCCGTATTTGCATCGCTGCATCTTTAACGACGCAAGGATTCTTCACTGACTTATTTTGATAAATTGGAAAGCATTTAATAGTCATTTTATATCAGATTTATAGTTTATAAATGACTATTTTTTACGTGTATTTACTTGTACGTACACGACATGTCAATTCAAGGTGTGCGATCTGTTCCATAAAATGTCTGGTTTTTGCGAGAAAAGTTTTACTTTGTGTCCATCACAAGAGTCATACCACAGGCACTTATTGTGCTAGCTTCATCGCACCATCTGACCACTTACGCCAGTGTGGACTCTACTCAGACCTGTTCTAGGATGAAGTAATTGTGGTCCATAAAGAGTAGAAGATCTGCACTTGCGTGTCTGTGTAGCAGCTGGAGCTGACATCCGCATCCTCTCGATCGTGTCTAGCGGCACGTGAAATCTAACACTTTCGATTTCGATTTTTCAATGTAATTGACATCGAAACATCGAGTAAAATTGTAGAACTTCTACAACTTTTTCATGTCGTCTTTATAATTTGTATTCTTATGCATATGCAGCAGATACCTTAACGCAAATATGATTTAAAAAGCCTCTGTATTCAGTTACTATTTTGAGATCATATTCTACTAGAAGTTGATTTAAATTATGAAGTTTATTTGTATCAATCCATTATTATTTTGAAGATTGTGTACTTCAGAAAACAGGCGTAAATAATGCAGATCCAAATGAACTAAAAATTTTATGATGACATTACTGGAATTAAATTTCACTGAAATTCATTCATTTCATCATTTGCCTGACTGTTGAATCCAATTTTTAAAATTAATTTGAATGAATGTCACATTTAAGCCTTAACATTGCAAGTGATTAATAAAGCATTTTGTTATGCAGAAAGTGGACCGAACATGGTTTTAGCCTCAATGGCAAAAAGCAATAATTTCGATTAGGATTTTCAAATTTTAATTCCGGAAACTCTTATACGTTTATTGCAGTAACGCCACTCACTTAGCATCATGTGCCGAGTAGCATCGAGTAGCATCATGAGCATCATGAGCATCATGCAACCGAGCTTACGAGTTGCTTAGTGGCTGCTTGCTTTGTGCTCTAGAACCTTGCCCTAGTCCAGCAGGAAGAGTGGCTTCAAGGAATCACTTAAACCGACTCTGGCAAAACTAGTCCTGAAGGTGGACGGCTTGTTGGAATTTGTAGACGCGTGTTGGTGAGGGTGGTGCTCATTCATAGACAGTTGTTTTGACATGAGTCATACTGGTCTTGTATTCTTAGTTCTTCAGGAGGTTGCTTTTTTGTAACTTTCTCTTATTTTAGAAGCGTGGGAAGCATGACATTTTTAAAAAGTCAGTGCAAGGATGTTAAATTGTTATGTTCGTTTCGTATCCATATATTTTCAAGGAAACTACCCTTTATTTAATTAGGTATAGAAAGTTCCTTGAAGAAATTGTTTTTTTATTTATGAACAATTAGCGGTATATTTAGAAAACAACTCTTGATATTTTAATCAGTTTTTTATGAGAACTACTACATTGTTAAATTATTTTACTCTAAAGTGTATTTTTAACTTCCGTGGTGTAGTTTATTTTTGGTTTTGCAGTAGTGTAGATACTAACAGACGTGCATCTGGCGAAGATAGATGATATCAGGCCGTTGTATCATGTTCTGTACGAGGAACTGTAAGGGTCAAGGCTACAATCATGGGTCGTTTTTCTTTATCATTTCGATGAGATTTTGCCAAGTGTCTTATTTCTATGACTAGCACATTCTCACAGATCTCTTAACGAATTTTTTGCTTTTAGTAGCACGTATACATATGATAAGAATATGCAGGTATCCCTGCCTTAAATTTTATTTCATGATACGCAGTAATGGATAGACATTCTATGCTATCACTCATTATCGGCAAAATGTCAGATTTTAGAGAGCAAGAAGAAACGTGATTGACTGCAACTCTTTTGTTGGGTACATCAGAGGGTTACCTAGCGGTTTCGAGATCATCCAGACAAAGTTGCCCTTAAAATATCTGGTTTTTATGTTTGAAAGTGCCTGTCAAGTTTTTGCTCCACATTTTTATCGTTGAAGCTTAAACACACTTGGAAGGATGTCCAGAAGTCTTGTTCCCCTTAATTTTCTTTTTGACAACGTATGCCTCGTCAGTCATAGTCATTTCATATTTCTTCACATCAATCTTCATACTATTCGCCTGAAGTACATGGCTTGTAGTAAAATTAGCCAATTTACAGTGTTTTTTTTCAAAGTATGTAATGCTGAAAAGGATTTCTCGTTCACTGCGTATTTTTTACTTATGGTCAAGACACGTGTTCAAATTTCTCTTGGACCACCGGCAAGTAGAAAGTACTGACGAAACTTTTGAGCGTTCTTAAGTTTGACACACTTCCAAGAAAACTAATTTTCAGCGGAAATTTAACATTGCTCACTCAATTTCCCGATTTTCTGCGCACATCTAAGTTACTTTATGAAGAAAGAGCTTTTCAAAGAAAACTTTTTGATACAAGAATATCAGTTCTTTTTGTTCCCATCTTTATATCCCACCTTTGTGATTAAACAAAGAAAGAAATGAGCGATGGATGCAGTGCAAGCTATCATCAGTCGCCTCGGTCTTGAGCAACGTGAGAAAAAGTTTGGATCCTGCTAAAGATGTGGGCAATTAAAGAATCTAATGAACAAATAAACTAACTTAAATAAGTATAATAGATGAAAATTTCAACAAAAATGAGGTATATGTGAAAACTTTCTAAAGATAAATTTAATTTGTCTGGAAGCAATGAATTGACAAAATAAATTCTTTTGGTCACCTTCACCGCAGAGGAATGTGTATTTTACAAGTACGAACATTTCACTTGTCTCTTTATGTTCATACATTCAAGCCTTGCTTCAAAGAAATGAAATTCGAAATTTAGCGTTGCTTACGATCTGTGTGGGAACCTACTAACAAGAATAGGTATAACCTAACAACTTTTTTACTTGGGGTAACCACCCAGTTCATCGCTAAGTAAAGCACGCGCGCCAGACCTGCTGTTCCTTTTGGAAAAAAATTACCTACCGCGTGCTCATCACGACTCTCCTATTGATGTTATTTAAACATTATACTACTTTACCATTTTTTTCTGCTGAAAACAGGAATCATTAGTGTGATATTCATCACAAAAAGTTGACTGTATTATACAGTTGCATAACATCAAACGGCAGCGAGGATACAAAACAGAGTAGATGCTATTTAAATATTGTGCGTTATTGTGTAGAAGAGAATTGGTCACATTTACCTACTTCATATCATCAAATTCGTTGCAAGTTTTTTACATTTTATGTCTCATCGTAAAAACTTGCACAATTCAAGCATGCTAGCGTTCGAATCATTTATGAATCAGTTTGTTAAGATCAGTTTATTATTTGGTTGTATATTTTGGCAAAGTTCATTGGCCGGGAGTTCATATTCAAGATATTTTTGTGTCAGGACGAATTTATGAAACTTTTTATCGAGTTCACTCAGCGGTTATATTTTTTTGACTGGAGCTAAACCAGTTCATCTGCTACTGTTGTCTGAATTTTCAATATTTTTAAACTAAGCTGTGGGATTATGAACACTATGCGTTCATAAAAGAAAACTCTCTTGAATATATTCTAGTGAACTAGACTTTGCGCCTAAATTTCCAAAAATTCAGCCAGACCAACTCGATTAATATTAATTTTTAGAAATTGTTAGTGTAAACTAATTAGCATATGCTCGTTAACTTAACGATATGTTATTTATTTGAGACAGTTGTTTATTTTGAGTTTTTAAACCTATACGTTAATGAGAGCAAAAATTAAAATAAATACAAAGGCGATCTGTGAAGACCAAATGCTCTAAACTTAGGACCTAAGCAAAACAATGGAGTGAAATATAAAGGTGTATGAAAATGTTTTTACTGTATACACATACATCATATAATTTTTGAGACATGGCGATTAACAATGGTAAATATGCAGCATTCCAATGTGACTCTCAGTGAAAAATTCTTTTGATGTTTCAGATAGAACAGGTACTCTGAAGCTTCTAAAATTTCTTTTGAACTTGTCATGAGAAATGATCTGGATTTTCCGACTGACCGAAAGGGTTTTCCTGACCGTGGATAGTCAAAGCTTGAACCCGCTGAAAAAAGAGACTAAATAGCTCTAAAAATTTGCCTTAGAGACGACGCTTCCATGAAGGTTGTGGGAACTTTTTCAGATCTTTTGGAATCGCCGGAAAAAGGGCAGAGGGTTTGTGAGATGCCCGGATCCAGAAACATCAGTGGGTCACACGGGCGTGCATGCATGCATGGAAAGGTTGCTGCTTTTGATAGAAATACTTCGGTTCGCTTTTGCATGCATGTGTGCTTGCTATGCCAGCCTCTAAGTGCATGGGATCGGCATGCAACCACCATCGACTGGTTTGCCCCAAAACTGCTACCTATTTGGAAAGCATACAAATCTGGAGGACCCAAAATTCTTGCTGCCTTAAAAGGAGGTTACGTAACTGTGCAAAACTACACCAGGGTTTTGTTGAAAAATTCTATACTTTGACATGAGGTGGCAAGTTGATACCCACGGCTCGAACCGGGACTGTTAGCTTTCGAGGGTTCTTGTGTACAAATCAAAAACCGTTTTTAATTTAAAAGAAAGTTTGATCGCAGCCACCGTTATATATACATGCGGTCGTATTCATTTGAACCTTGAATCTGGTAGTTATTTCTCGATGTCGTACAGTTTTTTAATGTGTGTTGAAACTAAGTTTTTGTCTCCTACTATTTTTTCACGAAACTCTGTACAAAAATATAATACTGCTATTTATTTTCTTTATTCTTCTTTGTTATACAAATACTCATACTGTTACAAGCACAGTTTTCAGATGCATGGTTCAGCAAAGATAATTCATTGATACGTACATAATTTTTTAGTAAATAAGATCATTCACTGTATGATTTGTATGCTCAATTTTCCCTTCGTTTCTTATCATCATAAACAAAATATTTTAAGTTTCTCACTAAGTATAAAACAAGGCAAGTTACAAACTAGCAACGTAATCACTTCATACCTAATCCATACCACTAAATCATGCAGAATGCCATGCATGCCACACCACATGCGCTTCCCAACAGCGATGTTCCCATGCTTAGTTACTTGCATTCTCTCGAATTCCACGGAGTAAAGAATGGGAATTCTCATGCAATGCGAGTTTGATCCAGGGATGTGAACCCGCGTTTGTGCTTTTGACGTTCATTCAGGACGTTCTAAATCTTAGTGCGAACTGATTCCATGCACGCCTTCTGAGCTGCGTGTGTTTGTGCTGTGTTCTGCCATGAGCGACCAACGAATTACTTCGAAAGTTTATTGCATATTTGGATATACCGTACAAAGGCTTTTCTTGTGGTTCAATCTTCCTTTCTAATCTCGATAAAAATGGTCGTGGGTTAAAAATATCCTGAAGTATCCCAGTGTATGCCAAATACCAATGGTTCTGAAAAGTAGAAAGCTGCAGCTGAAGAAACAGACAATGTCATTTTTTCCTCGTATCTCTATCATTTTCGAATTAAGAATTCAAAAACGCTGCAATAGGTGCTTGTGCATCTGAAAATAATTTTTCAGAGCTTCCTGAAAATTATCCTAATTATTGAAGTGATATCATTTAACTAATTTAGCTTAACTGTAGTAATGATTTTGAACAATTGACCATGAAATTGAATGTTACTTTTGTTGGCAAGTCTTATTGCTGCTAACACTATATTATTTCTGAACAGGTTGTACGAGTTGGCAGTCATAGTCGTAAATGTAAGAGATTGGAATTCTAAACTCCATTGATCTAAAGGACGCATAAATTGTATGCCATCAGCATTAATGACAGGATTAGAGCTGAAATGGCCATCATTTTTATTTACAGGAATACCTTAGAGCTATTAGGAGCAAGAAAGTATTCCATATATTTGTCATTAATTCATTTGTACACGGATCAAGACGCTTAAAATAACTTTACTGAAGAAACACTCACGGTGATACTAGCATACTTCCCATTCTTGAGCTTTACATAACGTGTATTTTGCGTTCATTATTGGTATGGGAACATGACTGTGTTGCCAGTAACGTCGTCATTTTGATTCAATAAAAAAATGCTTCCGTTATTGAAAGGCACGTAAGGGTTACGATGGCCATAGACTCTTCAATGCGTTTTCTAACGTCGCTGCACACTATTCATAAAAAATACTGCAGCTTTATATCGAGCGCAAGCTTTCATTAACCGTAATTTTACCCGCATCGAAACGACGAATTTTTCGGTAATTTTGTATCATTTGAAAAAGTGTTTTCTGTAGTGGTTCATAAACGTTATTTGTAGGTTAATGGAAACGACGAATTTTTCGGTAATTTTGCAGCATTTGAAAAAGTGTTTTCTGTAGTGGTTCATAAACGTTATTTGTAGGTTAATGGAAACGACGAATTTTTCGGTAATTTTGCAGCATTTGAAAAAGTGTTTTCTGTAGTGGTTCATAAACGTTATTTGTAGGTTAATGGAAACGGAGAATTTTTCGGTAATTTTGTAGCATTTGAAAAAGTGTTTTCTGTAATGGTTTATAAACATTATTTGTAATTTAATGTGGATAATTGAGATTAAATATATCTAGTGTGCCACAGATCAATTTCATTAAAAGTTCATCAGAAACGACATGAACAATAACCATTTTTACATGAGCACATTTGTATGAGTTCACTAACTGTAAGGATTAAATTCCACGTTGCAGTTCAGTAATTAGGAAAGTCCTGTCTGAAAGAGGTGAAAGAAACTGAAGAGATAGATTGCATTATTCAGTAATAGAGGAAGTTGTTCCACTATCCAAGAGTTCGTGAGACTCATTTGTGAATTCCATTACGTTTCCTGGGGAGTGAAAGTGACCACCTATTCACTAATATTTTTGTACAAAATATTCCAAACATGACTTTGAAGCGATAGTGAGTAGTTTGTTGTCACAACTACAAAACCAGAACGAAACTCACTTTCTTGGGAAAGTTCTTTTTTTGTAGTCAAATTGGGTTGAGGTAATGAAAAAATCATTATATTTCGATGATGAACACTTTATCACCTCTGAAAGGCTAAAAAAATCAATTAAAAAAGAGTTGTTTAGTATTCAATTTGGTATTCAATAGAAATTATTCCAATTTTCCGGCTGTTCAATAGTTTCGTCGTTTTTCAATGAAATAAAGAATCTAAATATTAATTATATCTTTCACTTTAGCAGTCATATGAACGGACGTCATCTGATATGCATGCTTCACTTTTAAATGTTCTAGCAATTTTAATGGCTTGTCAGTTTTCCTCTTCTGCCAACTCATGCCATTAGTGACAACGAAATAGTCCAAAATTTAATAAGTAATCGTAAAATGATTTGAAAATGATTACGGAATGTCATTCTATTGCAGAGACTTAAACGACATACTGTCTATATTCTTTCATAAATGTAAAGGTTTCCGGGGTTTTCAAGTGTTCGTTTTGAAGTAATAAAACTGTATCTGAATTATTAAAGCGATTAGACAATTATTCCAACAGCGCTGACCAATTCAAATATATTTGAGTTATATCTAATATGCTGGAGGCTTTTGTTCAACTTCTATTTTAAATTCTGTTTCTGTTACTGTTTAAATTTATATAAAAAAGTAAGAACTACCCTAGATAATTTTTCAAAATTGCTGAATATCTGCAAAATGATACGTAAAAGAATTTGATTTGACATGATTATTGAAACACTGCTGAATAATACGTTGCTGAAACTACAAAAGTATGTGTTCACCCAAAATGAAGGTTAAAGCTGTTCAATTATAATTTGCAGTCCTTAAAAGTATGCGTTTAAAAGTTATACGGGATATTACAAGCGTTTCATATATACTGACATTTTCTTCAGCAGAGTTTTGGCGGTTATGATAAAATAATTATTCACGAGAAAATTTTTTTTGTTAAGCTTCGATAGAAGTTCTAAACTTGTAATCCTCAACTAACTACCAGGAGAATAAATGTTTCTTACTTGACACAACAACGAACCTATTACGTGTCTCGTACGCAGAAGAACAATATTTTCATTGTATATTTCAGTGTAAGTGGTCTATTTATTGATCATTTTTCATAAATATATTCGTCAATACACTTCTTTCATTCACTTTTTCGTACAGCGTGTGACATGTTCCAGAATACGTAAACTAGCAGTGCTGGACTGCGTAAAAAAAAAGTGATGTATCCTTCTTTGCAATGTAAGTCCAATGAACATCATGCACTGTAATGCAACTACTGTAATACTGACATCGTGTGTTCATTGTCAAGGGAAAAAACGCTGGGTTTTGATTACTCACTATTAGGGAAAAATATTGAAGCAGCGGTAAATGTATTTGCATACATCGCTCTGAAACGGTACTTCTTACACATGCCTTGTTATTATAGATAAAAAAAGCATTCATGCGGCGTACATTTTACAATCAGGTTTTGAATATAATGTTCTAAAATCTATATGAATAAATTTGAAAATCCAGTCGTAAAGTATTCAACGCATCTTATTGCAATCCAAAAACATCTAGTAAGAGTTCTACCACTATATACATTATAGGTCACTGAAGCGATCCCACAGTCGTCTCCAAAATGAATCTATTTAAACTTGAAGTATTTCAGTGGGTTTAAAGCACAGTTATAATCACAACTTATGATGAGCCATCTTCTATTATCAAGCTCTCTCGAGGAAAAATTACTGTGGCATTTTTGCGAGACTTCATTGCTGTTGCTGTCAGACTGACGTTTCTCCTAGTTGCATCACTACACGTATCAGATTTAATGTTCTATGATATATTTTGAAATTCTCAACAGTGTATTCTTTTATTTGAACGAGATTTTTTATAACATTTGTTGTCGGAGGATATTTCTTTTTCAGTTTACACGCACCAGTCGGACGAGACTGAAGATTGGACAACGATTAGCAGCCCCGGGCCTCCTAGCAAATGGAAAAAGAGATTACGCTAACTTTTTTGAGCAGAGGTTATTCAAAGCACGCGAGCAAATGAAGAACATATCACTTGACGGGATATTTTTAACCAATCCTTCACTTTGACGTTGCCGTGACTGACCTATGATTCCTTTACAATGGACTTACTTCAATCATATTTTAAATTATGCGAGCATTGAATCTGATGAGATTAAAATATTTGTAATACATTATTTGCTTTCATCAAGGACGAAACTCTATTAAAATATCAGTGACCGATATTTTGGAGAGAAATCTTCGCTTGGATGGATAATTCGAGTAGAAACAGAACTGCGGACGAACTTTTTGCATCTACGAGATTGTACCGTTAGAATAATAACACTGGGACCGGTGCTTCCACTCCTGCGCTGTGTTATTAGTAGCTGTCATTAGAAAAAAGAATCGGCTATAGTTTTTGAGCTAGGGAGAACAGCTCAGTGCTCCTGTATGCCCCTCTCTTTGGTAAACAAGAATCTTTAGTTCAGCTTACAATTTTGGACACAGTTGATTGTTGCATTATCTTAGAAAAATATCAACTACATTCCTGCCGGCTTTATTCACGTGGGATTATTTATATTTTTCGTCTGATGATGAAACTGCTAAACTCTGTTGATTCGTTAATTTCTAATTAAAAAATTTGCCCCCAACTGTAAGAATTTTTCAGTCTAAAATTAATTGGTCCACTATCAAACACTGAAGTAGAGCACCAAACTAGAGAATGTTGAAGATCGTCCTTGTTTGAAATATCGTGACCGCGCTGCAACACATACGTACACATAGGTAGTAATTTTTCTCCCTGTTATACAGGATAAAATAAGCAAGCTACTTCTGCAGGTGCGGGATTATCGGTAGCACTGCTACGCTAACAGCCCTGATATGTTGAAAAACAAATTTATTGCTACAGTTGTTTTTAAAAGACACCTTACTCATGACCCATGCTGTACTGAGTCATTGTGACTTACCGTACCCTGTTTTATCAACATTTTGCACATCCGTGGTTATGTTAAATCAAATCTGAGTTCGAATTTATGGGATAGTTTGTATAGGATAGTACATATGTAGAGGATGATATAGTGCTTATTCAGTCGAAACTTTAGTAATCTGACTGTGAAAATATTAACCTTATGATGAAGTTAGAGAAGGCTGTTCATTTTTTGCTGATAACACAATCAAAACTATCAATACTTCTAAAAATCATCGTCCCGGTATACATACCTATTGTACCGCAATTGCAGCTCATACATATTCACTAAATACTATCATAGTCTAACCAATATACTTTTTTGTTCGAGATAACTCAATTTTCCTGCTATAATGGGAAAAAATGAATATCTAAGTCATAAATGAATTAGGTGGAAAAAAGATAATAGGAACGAAGATTAGACCAATCACAACCCAACCACGCAAAAGATGTAATCTTGAGTGTTCAATGCGGCCTTAATATAGCTGCTATATATGCTACATAAAGTCTTAACGGTGTCCGTACGTAATGTCTAAATTGTAGCCTTAATTTTGCCCATTAGATGGTTTTCTTGTTACTAATCGTGCGATTGGTTTATTTTTGAACCTCAGTCCGCATACAGCAATTACTGGATCGCAATCATGAGAGTTAAGACGCCGAACTCTTGAGCTGGTGATGATGCAGAGCACGAATCATCATTCATATAGGTCACCCTGATCCCATATTCAAGTGCTCCCATTTGTTCATTGCAGTTTCTTTTGATATCTTTAAACCGTTGTGATCAGGTTTCGCTACACAGTTAACTCAAACATGGAGGTAGGATGCCTAAAACTATGGAACTACAGCCTGCTAAATGTGTCCCGATCACTTCCTTTGCAATGATTGACCATCAGATTCAGTCATATATCTATGAAAATATATTCTAGGACCATTCATCCATCTATTTTCAAATATTCACCAGATATATAGTGAAACCAATTACTCTTCTAACATTATCCTTGAGTTATCGGACTGACGGGTATTGTAATTTTTCAGATGCGTTGTGAACACATGGGACTAATGAAAGTATTGCACTACCTTTGCTACCTTGGTTAACTCTTCGTACGTTCTGGCTGGTGTACGTAGGCAGGTATTGTTATACAATGACAACTTTCTTCAAAAAAAGGTTTCGGCTTTGGGTGTGAATTGCTAGCATTGTTGTAGCCCTGTGATTTGTTTTATTGCCTGGTACTCCTTCTGACGAGAGAAATTGGAACATTGGGTTTTGTTCGTTCCAAGTGCACGCTATTATCATCATTGTTATATTTCTGGTTGTGCACGCACCAATCGAAGTGATCATGCTACACTGTAACGGTAGTAATAAAAAAGACGCGATTAAACTTCGATTACGTCACGGCATAAGTCATAATTATGAGTACGCTTAAGTACATAGAAGGTAGTTTGATAAACCTACAGATATATTATGGCGTACAGGTGGCTAATACTTTATTCACTCGAGGTAGCATTTCGTTTAATAGCCATAACAGCTTCTAAACGACTTCTATATGATGAAAACTATTTTTCCATGTCTATGTTTCAATTTCTTATAATTTTCAGCACATTCTTGCTCTAATTTCCATTGATTTGAAAGCTGTTATTCTACAACTCGAGTGCACAAAGATTTCCTTGCGATACCTGAAAGCCGTTAAGCCTCGCTAGTTGACTCGTAGAAGTTTAAGGAAAATTATTCGAGTGGCTACCGTAATGTCTGAGGTCTCTTTGCAAAATATTTGGAAGCTGATTTTGTACTCTAAGTTTTCTCCAGATGTCAATCCGTAGTGAATCACACGTGAGATAAAATCTGAATTCATCCTTAAAAAGAACATTGGCCAATATTGTCCGACCTTCCAAGTGGACTTGTTGATGGTTCAACTCTAGGCGTTACCTTATGTGAACACGTGTCAGGGATACACGCACGTCTCTGACAATTGTAGGCTTTTTTGCTTAAGCATTTAGCACTGTTTAACTAGATACAGGTATTTCAGTGGGTGCTGTGTGAAGAGATACCAGTTACTGAACAGTACAATGGTGATAGCACTGTAACCTCATAGCCAAATAACGACATGCTATTTCTGACATCACTCTTTGTTGTTTTTGTTCTGGTCGTTGGGATACATTTTGGAACTGTAAAAACTGCTGCCATTTCAGAGGAACACCAGAATGATGCACATTCTGTCATATGGCCACATTAGGTTGAAACTGTATGTATGCTTTTCAATTTTCTCTATCGCCACCTACCGTAGGAAGTCTTCCAGGTGTCTTCTCTATGTCAAACCGTAGTTTGTTTTCACAGGAACGTTGGGGTTACTCTAAATTCAGCAAAACCTAAGCACCAAGTGCTTAGTGCAGTGACACAATTCCTTTCATTGATTGGACGAAAACAAGAACGCAATCTTCAGTTTAGAACACGGACGATTATACGAACAAATGTTCCCATTGTACCCTCACTTTGTTCGATTTTGTCGTGTGTTAGACACGGGAAAGAGAAATTAAAAAAATACTTTTAATTTGAACGACAGTGAATGTAATTGTGATTCATTCCCTTCAAAACAAATCATGATACAAAAATATTGTAAGAAAATGCTTTTGTGCCTCAGAGGACTCACCTAGTGTTTGCTTCACCAATTGCTAATAGCTCTTGCTTAGTTGAAAACAAGGTTTTTCGCCTGCAATTATATATTTTTTCTTATTTATTCCTACGCACCTTAGAGGCTCAAACAATATGCGTTGTTTTTCAGAACTTGCTTGTATCCGCAGGCAATCAGTTATTTGGCCACCAATTTGGACTGCGCATGAGGTCATTCATCAACAAAACGACTCACAAAGAATTGGCTATTCGGAAATTCGCTGCAATTTTGAAAGCAGAACACCAAAGCAATGAAATCGCACGTTTCCTCACTTTGTGTCGCTGGTGCATGGACAAAATGCTTATCACTTTTGCCGAATGATTTATGATACATAGTTCCGCGTACGTGACTACTCGTTCTTCTATCTAGGAATCCATACCTATCCGCACAACTAAAGCAAATTCATCTAATTATCAAGAAGGTACCTGCAATGATCAAAGGCATTTTTGGTACCGAATTTCGAACAAAAGTATATTGCTTCCCTTCAGGAAGACTCATTACGCAGTTTGATCTTTAAACATAGGTACGGAAGTTCGAAATCATTGTTGTTATTATTATTATTATTGGGATTTTTTTAACATAGAAGTGTGGGAAACAGTCTGAAACTGTTCACACGTTTACATGGATGCTTTGGGTGGCTTGCGTAAATGGTTTTTGGAAGTAGTAACAATTATTTAGTTCAATAAAAATGCGAACGGGAAAATGCACCAAACAAAATATTTCAGAGAATGATTACAAGAGTGGCATATACAGCATAAGTGCAAGATATAGGAATTAAAACTGTACAGTTTACGTCATGATACTTTTTTAGCCCATGTTCTTCAAATTATGCGTCCTCACTTAAACTTCTCAAGTTTCTGCATTAGTTTGTGTATGACTTAGTTAAAAGTAATTTTCTTAAAAGTATTTTATTTTTTAAAGAATAATGCAAACAATGCAGAACCAGAAAATCATGTATGATGTGCAACTGAATCATCCCACTAAAACCCATACTAACTTCCTTCCAAGCACTTCAGTTACTACCTGAACTCGACAACGCAACAATCCTTGCTTTAATAACTTCTTTATCCATCTATATCACAATAACTCTATCACTGTTTGTTTATTCGTTTGTTTTCTGTCTCTATGGAAACCATTCTGTAGAATATTCATAGTTATTAGTGTCTAGCATAAGGTAGTCTCGGTGAATGATCGTATTCTATCATTCCATGGACTCAGGAATGATAGTTCTGAGTCTTAAATCATTCTATGGAATGATTCAATAGTTTTTCAACTTGAGACTTCTACTTTCACATTTTCTACCATCAGCAAATTTCCTCGGCATCTTCTTTAATTCTAGTCTTGAACGTCGATGAAATGCTCTGCTGAGGAATGAAAGTACGTGTATGTGAAAGCCTTTCTTAAGCTGACGACACTGTAACAGAAGAAAAAAATACTGTACAAATCTTAGCTGTCATAACATTGGAGTTATAGTTCCAAATATATCGTTGGGCTCACTCACTAGTGAACTTACTTCTGTCTTGAATTTATATATATATGTATATATATATATATATATATATATATATAATTTTTCTCAGTCATTCCAGCATCATCAATTAAGGAATTATAGGTAATTTTCGGCAAATATTTTCTGATTGTTCTGTACGTAGACAATGATGGCAGCAGCGCTATTCTTCCAATCATGTATATGATTTTCGGTACAACTACATTAGGTTCTTTGGGCAGCAATTCTATATCTTTTAGCTGTAGTAAGCATTTAATGATTACCAGTACTGCTTTCGTGACTGCAACATGCATATCTTACAAAACCTCAGACGTTGATGGTAGCAAATCACCGGACTGATTAGATGTCAACATGGCAAACGATTAAAGACAAGCGTTAATGTTTCTTTGCATAGCCAGAACGATTTCTGTTATCTTTTCCTTTATCTCATAATGTAATTTAGCAAGAAGATTATCTAAAAAACTACCACTTCCATCAGCACATATGACTCGACATAATCCATGTTTGTAGGGCTGACCTTCACCAGTCGTATTGTAGCCGCTTAATTTCTTCAGAGCATTGAAATAAAATAAACAATAGACTTTTGTGTTCAACTGAGCACCATAAACAAGTCTCAACTGCTGTGTTGCGTAATGTGCATCATGGTATTATTGTCTTCGTAAACTATTCAGACGGTTGTTAAAAAGCATTAACCTATAAATTTTGTGTGTCATTCTGTTTTCTTTGATTATATGGTTAAGAGTTTAAATTACTGACAATCCGTGTGCAACAATTCTACCTTACAATTCAAGCACATCCTTTTGTAAATTTAGTAATCACTTAACAGATCTAAATTGTTTATTAATGCTTAACTGTATCATTTTCTCAGCCGACCAAGTTAGTCTGTTATGAATCTAGTTGTTTTTATCATGAAACACTCGCTTCTAAAATGAGGAAATGTTTTTACTCTTTTCGTTTAATAGTTAATTTTGTTTCGGCTGGTAGTATAGTTTAATATTTATCATCCCGCCTAGTAATTTGACCCTCATGTATTCGTTTGCGTATTTTCTTTGCATCTCATTGATCTAAGACGATAAGACCTGACACTAGCCGTGTGTGTAAGATGTTATCCCGTTATTCGCCCCTCTTATTTTAAGAGAATTAATTTTCACTCTGCTATTCGCGCAAATCTGTTATTTACATAATGATTTGTATGGAGCGTTGGCCAAAATGATGTCTCACACTTTTTGAGAAATAATGATCATGTTTTGTGTAAGTCATTTATCTGGCAAACTGCACTTGCAGCTTTGGGGAAAGTAAAAAAAGTGCCAAAAAAGACAATTCCTTGGGTTAGTTTATATTCCACTAAACTCCAATGAAGTCGTTCCTGTAAAGTTTGAAAGAGAAGTATTTGTCTCCCACGCGCTTCAAAGCTGAAAAGGCTAAAGAAATTCCAAAACCTAAGGCAGAAAAATAACTGGCTGTTCTCATGGTATCTGTGACACGTAACTCACGTGAATTATCTCTGTGATCAATAAGAAAAATATGTGTATTTTGCTAAAATTTGTTATGCTAATCGAAGCTGCTTTTTCGTAGGAGTTTTCATATTAAATTGAAAGAAGAGTAATAATAGAAAAATTTGTGTATTACATACTAGTTGTCAGGCGTAACTTGTACAATGTAGTTCCATACAATGCTTACGGTACATGTATAACCGCTCCATTCAGAAGTCAATACCTAGCTTGGGATAAGCAATTTATTTCAGCTCTTTAGTGATGGCATGTTCAAAAGTAATTTTTCCTACCTAATTCAGCAATGAGAGGGACAAAATATACGAAGATAAATACACGATGCCTTTTATTATGTAGTATATACATCTTACTGCAGAGTAGCAATAAAAAGCTATGCACATCTGTTTCTTTTGTGGGGTGATGAATTATTCATGCCTTGTAATTCTTAAAGGGTTACGGACAGAGCAAGTCTGCATGCAAGACAGCACGCAATGAGCAAAGTAATTGTATTACTATGTAATGGCGTGTTCAGAAAAATATTTTCCAAAATTTATTCATGCATCTGGTCTTTCAAATGTAATAAAAATTACATAGCATTTTCTTTGTCGTGATAAAGCAATGGTGGATTAAATACTCACAGTCATAATACTGTCACAAATTTTGGATCAAAATCTGTTCAGGATTTTTACGATACGCATCGCTTTTGTCACATGCCACTTACATGATCGGTCTACTGTATGTATGAGCTCCTCTTCAAGGCAAAACAATAACTGTCTAAAATCCCTGAAAGTCGCTGCCACAATCCGAGATGCATCTTTGATTATTTCTTTATTATTTGATCTGAAAAATGTCTTAATTGAAGGTTCGCTTTTGGTTATAAGAAATTTATAGGCGCTTTTTAAAATAACAACCAAGCGAAGGACTAAAAGTTGGACGCAACAATTAAATTATCAAGTGAGCCAAAATTTTACCCTAAAAAAAGTTCCTGTCAACTATAATCTATAATCTACAAATAAAGATTCATGTTGACATATGTTTCAAACAGATGTGCTCAAAATATCTACTCAGTTAGCAATCAAATTGCGTTTGCCTGTTGTTTCAAAACGTGCTTTTATGCTTGAACAATTTTTTTAAATTTATTTACAGCTCAATGTGTGGTGGGCGTATTCTACTCAAAAATTTTTATTTTACTGGACAGTTTCGATTCAAAATATAATTAATACAATCTAGCCAGTACCCGAGCAGGATTGATAAACATGGATAATTGTCATTGATCATAGAATGTATTCTATTCAGGTGCCATCCTCTCTGATATTGAAATTCTGATTCATCAAGGACATTTTCATTATTGATCATAGAAACTGCACACAGATTTCACATACAGCTTTCAGTTTTCTGCTTGAAAACTTTTTCGCTCCAATGGTGCGTCTGTCTCCTTGAAGGAACACAAGTCTGCTATCATCCAAGCCGTTCCGTGCTACGCTGACGTTCGTTGACCTTATCTGCCTTACCTCATCAGAATGTTGCTGGAATTGTTACCCATTTTCTTATAAAAAGCCTTGGCAGTGTCTGAACCAACGATAATTTCCGAGGAGTAACGGTCCGGATAGGGTTTTGGGTATACAAGTTGAGACTGCGGTTACAAAACTTGACAAAAAAAGAACATTTACAGGAAATGACCGACAATCTTGCCCGGCGTTACCTCGTGCAGACGAGTTGTGTTAGAGAACATTTTTTATTGCGTTGTACTATATGTGAATTAGTTGCTTGGAGGGCTGCGTTGTCGATTTCGAACCGCAAAAATTGATATTATTTTTATCTCACAGATCATTCTGAAAAATAACGTACAAAATTCTAGAAAATGTGAATTTAAAACGAAGAATATTCAATCTTCAATGATCGTAATTCTGTTATTTCAAACATGTTGCATGTCATGCAGATAGATATAGTTTAATACGAAAATAAATTGAAAATTGAAGGTGCTGCACAATACAGTGTATAATCATAAAGCTATGAATCAATGAAACAATAACCAAAATTTATTCTATACCGTTATTTAAGTCATGTCTTACCTGTATAAGGTATTCAGAAACCTATGATTTAGTAGTACTGTATGAAATAAAATTTCGCTAGCCGAAACACATACGTAAAAAGTAGCTGTACTTAATGTCATTGAAAACGTTTGTCTTCGAGGAATTGTTCTTTATTGAGAAATCATTGCGTGATTTTAAAACATTTTTTGCTCGTGTAAGCGATTGATTTCCCAGATTTATATCAATGAAGTATGTTTTCTATATTTTCGTATGATTTTAAATAGAGAGGCAACAAAATTGATATAATTTTTTACTGATTTATCACAGAAATGCTTACAATTTGAGACAGATGATTTTTCCATCATTCGTTATGCTTTAAACATTTTTCAACAAAACAGATGTAGGCTGTCAGCTGTAGCTTGTTGTGCTCTAGAACGAAGCATCGAAATTTTTCCGCATAGCTATGAGTTGAACTGAGCTACTTATATATGGCACATAACTTTTAAAAGTCATTTATTTATTTCGTGTTAAATACCGTGACTGTCATGCTGCTTAATTGTGCGCGCCAGTCACCGTTGCAAGTTTAATTTTCTGACTTGTTAAAATCGTCCCAGAATAATTTGGGCGCACCATACGCTTGCAGATTTAAGCCATTATTAATGATTTAATGAAAGGCGTAACGCATTCATGTGCATTTTAGATCCATTTAAATTCAGAATAAATTCTGTGAAATTACAGTTTAATTTGAAAATGAGAAAAACAATTGGAAATGTAATTTAACCTCCAAAAAAAACTTTTATGGGGAGGAGAGATTAATATTCTACATGTGAAACGTCTCTATCTTCACGGCTGTATTATTTAGTAAACTTATATTTAGTAAACCATATATGACTGAAAAGCAGAGTGATAAATTCACACACAAATAATTTTCAGATAAAAAAGTAGTTCTGCAGTACAAAAGCGCTGATAAATATCTCCCATTCGAGTATTATTTGTTACATGGTTACATTAAAATACACTCTGACGCATACGACAACAAAAATAGAAACTTTTGCATGTAGATATACTCCTGAACTGTACACCGTTATGATTGCATCATTTCTCAAATACTGCGGAAGGCCTCCTAACTTTTTTGGCTTGGAAAACCCATTATGTAATTAGAAAACCACTGAAGTGTTTGTGGGTCAGTTTTTGCTAGTTTTCTATAGATATTCTGCCGCTGCACGAGTGCTGCATCATGTAAAGGGCGAGCCAATACCGTGCAGTCCCTGACTGTCAAAATTGGTTCAGTGAAGTCGTCAGTTGGTCGGCGGGTGCCCGGGCTGGACAGGGTTGTTCCGAGTTTTTTAGATAGAAAACATTATCGTAGTTGCTACGGGCTATGCGGATCTCGAGTGTATTTAAATGCAATCCTATGTGTATGCGCTTTGCCGAGTAATGCTAGAAAAAATGTATTTTTGTCCGGCCGTTTGTAATGTATGTCCATAACAAAAGTCATGTTGACAGACATATTTAAGCCTCAACAATTAATACCTTTAAAATTCTGTAAAGTAACAACTTGTGACCTATTCAAATCAAACTATTTGAACCTGTTCGTTTTACAAATTTCATTTTCGTGTTTAACAAGTGAAACAAAGCTCTGTACTTTGTATTATTAGGTTGTTCAGAAAAAATAGCCAGTTTCAGAATAAAGGTTATACCTGAAATAGTAATATTACGTATGAAAAAGTAATATTACGTATTACGTAATTAATATTACGTTCATTACTCTAAGTGTTATGTTTTAACGGCAATACATTTTTGCCATCGTTCAAGCAGATTATGTTTGATGATAAATTTCCTTCGGTTTGAATGCAAGAAAATCTTGAACACAAGTTCCACCTCTGTTTTGCATCTGGAAGTTTAATTGTTTAAAAGTATCTAGAAGCTGGAAAAAATAGTAGTCCAGGGATGCAAGATGCGGAGAATACGGAAGATGTGGAAAAGTCTCGTATCCCATGTTTGTGAGTTTTTGCATAGGCATTCTTCCGACATGTGGTAGCGCATTGCAGTGGAGCAGAATTAAGCGTCGCTGATTCATCAGTGTAGGTCGCATTTTTTGCAGCTGAACTGGCATTTCTCCGAGTTTATTGCAGTAAATCTCTGCTGTGATGCTCTCATTGGCTTTCAAAGAGCTGTAATGAGCAGCACCAATTGCAGGCAACAAAATCGTCTCTATAATCTTATGCTTGAGTAACTCGGGTTTCAGAAAGAGTCTTAGGGCTCATCACAATGAAGCTATTGACTTGATCGCTTCCAATTAACATAAATAATTCGTTTTTCACCACAAATTTCAGTCAAGGTATTGATCGTTGGTATTTGCAAAAGAAGCACCAAGCACAGCTCAAAATGCTGGGTGTCTGATTTTCAATGGGCTCATGTGAGACTCATTTATGGAACTTTCTTTCTTACCAATTTGGTTCAGATGGTCAAACACCGTTGAAATACTAACACAAAATTACTAAGGTATTTCTCTGGCACTTTCTTGTGGGTTGTGCTCAACATTTTCTTCCAAATATTTATTGTCAAAAATGCATGCCCGTCCTCTACCTTCTTCATCTTTAAGATTCTCCTCTCATCAACATTACAGAACTTGTGAAACCACCTTCGTACTGTCTGACCACTTGAGATCCCCTCTCCCCCATGCTCTTGATATTAGCAGCTGTTTGAAATACACTCCAATCAAACTTGAAATCATACAAGAAAAGTAAAGGGAAGTTTTATTTTTCATGTTCATGAATAATAGCCGTATCACTTGTTTTTAGGTATGTTGAAATTTGCCTCTAATACAATAAAAATACCGAGATAAAGTGAAATTTCAAACCGTGATCCTGAAACATTTCTAAACAATCTAATAGGATCTTCAAAACACATTTATAATCATTTCTCAAGGTGGTCGGTTATTTACAATTGACCCCTACTTCTTTTATCAGCTATGAATATCGTAATGGCTATACATTTCAAAATAAACTACTCTTATAATATGAGGACTGGAGCTCCTTATGTTATTAGTGTCCAGAAGAGAAAAGCCGAGCTTTCAACGTTCGATTTAAATGGCTTTAATGACTACAGCCTCAGTCGTGGAGTTATAAAGTACCGTTAGCAAAACTGGTAGGAAAAAAGAACTTCTTACGTCATGATTATAAGACGAGTATTTTTCGATCTTATGTGCTGTGTAATTTGCAAACACGCTCAAGATTAGTGTGTATTTCTGCTACTGAAGCTAAATTCCCACGTTTGTTGGGATGAACTGGCGACTGAACTCTAAGAACATCCATGTGTTAAACAAACGTTTCAACTTTTGATCAAAAATTCACTAAAACCTGTTTTAAATGATGAGTTTGTAAAGAATGATTTCATTGTAGTTATCTTGTTGCTGTAGAATTTTATTTTGAACGACTAAGTTGAATTGTCTTTAACTAGGTCAACCGTTACATGGCTCATGCAATCACTAACACTGTGTCTGCTATTGAAGAAACTTAAAGGATTTTTCCAGAGAGATTTTTGCGTTTAATAGTGAAAGGATGCATTCCCTCCTGAACTATAATTTGTGTTTTTTTATTATTTTTTATTTTTCGCTCTGGGGAGAAACTTAATGAATTTACCTAAGTACAGGATGATACTAAAAAAATTGACTAAAGTTTCATTATCTTTTATTGGCATCTAGAATACCAATCTAGAATAGACTTGAGGAGTTTGTTTAATGCATGCAATAATAAACAGAACATCTTCCTGATGCTTGTAATTGGTATTCAGAATATCAAAAAAACAATAATAAAATTTTGATTAGTATTTTTTATCTCCCCCTGTGGAGTCCGGCCAGAATCTGCTCCTGTAACGAAAGACAAAAAAAAGGAAAATGAAACACAAAGTACAGTCAAGCATCTTAGCTGCATGCGTCATCTAAACTTAGCATCCCAAAAAACAGAATTATAAAAATAAACAAGTGTTGACATACAAACAATGAATTACTGCCTCATAGAAATGTTGAAATTCTTTCTGAATCTCCTCTTTTGTGTTCGAGTTTCTAGAGTTTGGCTGCTTCAAATATTAGTTGCATGCTTTCACTCTGACTTTGAAAGCGTTTATTTATACAAAAAATCCTATTTTTCTGCCCTTTTCTCTTTTAAGACTTCTACTAGATGGTTCCTGAATTGAGAGTAGTGATAAAATTATCCCATTAATCTTGACGTGTGAACTCTAGTGGATAAATTCTGCATACAGTAAATGCATTAGCTTCATGATGAATGCAATTCTGAACTTTGAAGCGTTGCAACTCACAGTTAGTTTCTTTTGATGTATTCATAATGACATACTAGGGGTGGAATTAAGTACTGCCCTCTTCCTGTAAAAGCATTGCTTTCCTTGCTTATCAAGTGTTTTCGGATATGGTCACACGTTACTATTCAATGTGCATTGCTATTTATATTTTAGTATTATGTACTTCCCTCTTCCTGTAAGAGCCTGTCTTTACTTGCTTATTAAGTGCTTTCGAATACGATCACACTTTACTATTCATCATAACAAAGGTTAAGACTCTGAACTTCGAGTGCTTGAAGTGTTATATGAACGATGCCTGAAGGAAGTCAGGCACCTGTTTTTAATCGGATTTGCATGCTTAGTAGGATGTATTTAAAAAAAAAAATTCAGAGTTAATTTTTGCTGTTTTTTTATGTATTTAAATGGCTGTAATGCTCATAAATGTTGATACTGACTTGAGTTTTGTTGATGATGTACCATCAGTGTAAAGAAAGAGTTTGAGTGTACTGAGAAGAAATGTGTATAATTTTAATCCGTACATAAGAAAACTTCTTTGATTCATTGGCTTCATAGTGCAATCCAAATTTGCGGAAGTTAGCAGTTCTTTTGAATTATTATGTCCGAAGCATCAACATAAGGTCATATATTTTATCACGTCGATGGGTATGCAAAAGGTATGTACGTCGATAGGTATGTACGTATGCTCTCACCGATAAAATATTGAGTAATAACTTGTAGTCAATGAACTTACTCTAAAATCCTCCCCAGAAGTTGCACATGAATGAGACTTACCGTTTTTTTTATGCTTGCAGTTGCATCACGTGGACACAGCGATGGAGACCGAGACCTCGCTCCCGAACTCACAAGCCACAAGCGAGTTGTCTAATCAGATCCACCTGACGACAGCTGGCGAGACAGTCCTTAGCAGTGACCACCTGGCCCACCTGAATGGCACCCAGCTGCAAGTGCAGCTCATCTCTGCACCATCTGGAGTGGATGACCAGGGTCAACATCAGCGCTGTGGCAGTGCTGGGGATGTATCAGGCACGGCACTTGTAGAACTTGCACCCAGTGATCAGCAACACATCGACAGCGGCGGCAACATCGTGAGCGGTGGCAACATCGTCAGTGTTACTGGCCTGTCCAGCATCAGCAATATCAGCAACATCACCTGGCGACCCGCACCAATAGCTACACACACAACTTACTACGACACTCCTCTCACCTCTGCCACCAACACCATGCTCAACATACACGGAATTGACGAGAACACGGTGACGGTGCCCATCGTCTACGATACTTCCTACAGACACGATGATGGGTGAGTACACTTCTTATTCAAACTATGTACATACACAACTAATAGGACTAAACAGAAGCTCGAAACGTTGTGGTATAAAGAATTATACATATTTATTTCGTAATTCATGCTTGTGATTAGTTTAATTGAAATTTAGTTTGTATGGTGTTTCCGTGCATTTACTTTCTAAGTGAATTTAAACATCACATGTTTTTCTCAGGTTCTACAATCCTTCAATTTAGCAAAGAAACTGAAGTTTTTCGTTTTTTTCACTCTTATATTTAAAAAGAATGATGGTGGATAGGTCAATCTTTGGTAAGTACATGAAGTAAATAGATGTGTTGCATGTATGGGAATATCTATGTATTTAACTTGTAAATAAATTCACTTCCTTGTGTAGCCTCCTATGACAGTGAAAAACTCAATTAATTTTTTAGATCCTATTATGCTAGTTTATAAGAAGAGTACATAAATCAAATAATAAAATAAACGGAGGAGCATTATAAAAGATTCTTATTTATTTAAATTTCTCCTGTATACTCTCATACTGCTATATGGCGAAGTCATTTCCAAGTGCTTCAAGCAGGTAATTTTAATTTTATAAATAAATTCTTTCTAAATTAAATAGCGTTTTTTGCCGGTGTTTTAGATTATAAAATAAATTTCGCTAGCCTGTAATTTCAAAAACTTTTGCTTGTATTACCCTGCTTAGCAAGACCGTTCATTTCATAAACAACTAAACTTCGTAATATCTTAAAAGTTTCTGTATGAATAGAATCTTCAGTTGTTCAACGGTCATGAGCGATATTTTGTGTGGAGGAAAGTGTTACATTTCCTCACTGCAGCGTGTATTTACGTATGAAGGCAGCTAGAAAACCTTCTATTTTAGCTGCGTTATTCACACAGTGAAGGATGAGAAATGATCAAGGATAATTTGACGCCCATATCGTAAAGTTTTCTGCCAAATACTTGCAATACAGAATAGAATCAATGGCAATGATGGTAAGCATGTCTGTAGGGTCAAGTACATCCTATTGTCCAGACGTTGCTTGTCTATTATATGCATCTTTACCAGTTGCTTAGAAAATAGCCCACACAAAAGAAAATTTAAGTAATAAAATGTAATTAACGTGGGATAAATATACTGTCTTTCTCACTCATTATATAATATAGTCGAACATGTGTAGAGGATTTTTAGAGACAGTACAAAGTCGCTGCCTCACACCAAAGCATCTCAAACAGGTGCAGCAAATTAAGCTTTAAAAATTATTGCTTACCTAACTAATTTATACTAAGTTGCATTAGTTTAGAGAGGAAACGATAAAAAATCCTTTTAGTGACATAGTTTTGTTTTAATTCTATTTTAATTATTGTTGCAAACTTCAAAGAGCTCGAAGCACGTTCTGTACATTGTTTCCCAGTACGAAACCGATTCTTTTTTATTGATATTGTTAATAATGGATTTTCATTCCATTTTTGAGATGCATTAGTAGGCATCAACCGGAGTACAGCCTTCTTACTACTCAGATTACCAATGATTTCATGGCCCCATCTTTTCATGGTGCATATTTTTCAAACATTCTTTTTCGTGTAGAAAACACTGTGTCGTTTGTGTCTTGCAGTAGCACTTTTTCTATATCCTAACGTACACATTAAACCGTTTCATCTCGTACTGTGCAATTAATTTCGGTTGTATTTTTTGTTCCTGCAGTCATTTTCTAAATGAAGTTACAGTTCAAAGCTTAAAACGCCCATAGAATTATGTTTTAACCCTTTCAGTCCCGACGGCATCTCTGGTAGCCGCAGTCATTTTTCGCCTATTAAGATGCAGAGCAACACGTGTGTCTGTGCAAACGCTGGTAGGGCAGTGCAAGCTACAGTTTGATCAGGACAATGCAGTGACCGTAAAACATCACAAAGCATTTTTTTTTAAATTTAATGTTAAATATGTTAAAAAGGTTTTGATATTTGCATCATGGGACCGAAAGGGTTAAGGTCAGTTTACTTACTTATTTTCAGATGTTTCAGTTCAAACGTTCGATATATATGAGCACAATTTCCCGTATGATGACGTTTTTTTATCGTTGTCTATCACTGTATTTGAAATAACAAACAAGAAACTAATGTCTTGAAGTTTTCAGCATGCGCTTGATCTTTCGTAAGAACGAGGAACGTCACGATTTACGTACGATCCTGCAGGCTGGAAAGATAGTATCTTGAAGTAAATGACTTAATTTTTAATCTTGTCCTCGACCCTAACCTTAAAATTCACATAAAAAACTAGTAACTCTGCAGCGCAGCGTCAGCAGTTACGTAATATACCTAAGTTTAATTCACAGTCGTGACTATTTTTCTTAGGACATGCACTTTCTCAATCCCAGATTCTACAACTGATTTAAGATAACTAATACCTGTATGATCTCGTACCCATTCTTTACAAAATTAGTTTCATTGACAAACATCAGTTTCCGAGTCTGTCAGACTTGTTTCGAAGTTATCAATTTATGTTTATTAAATTCAGTAAAAAGATTTTTGTAGAACTTATGAAATGGGTAACTGAATATTCTTGTTAAGCACTACGCATGCGAAAATTCTATTAGACATTCATTTCATGCTCGTATATGCACCGATTAAAACTGTATTTGTGCAATATCTTCATTCAAAGTATTGCTTGTGAATCACTTTTAATATTAATTTAGGAGTACGTTGATGTAAAATCTAAATTTTTAGTTTGCTTGCATGGATGAATTACTAAAAAGTTTTTACGCTGCTACCATTTGAAGTAGGATTGACCACTTGGAAGTATTTGTATAAAAACACACCCTTTTTCATTATAAGTTTTTGTTTTCTTTGATTTATTTTAATCACCGAAGTTGAGACAAGATGAGAAAGACGCTACTTAATTCTTTACAATTTATTTATGTCACACAGGAGTTATTCATTTTGTCTGCAGTTTAAATACAAATTCAAACGGGAAATTTCAATTAGACGGATAGCAATTTCATTTTGGGAAATCGATCATCACAGTGATACGTAGGGCAGCTCATACAATACGGTCTCTCAGAGAAGCTATTAGTTGCTTTGATAATGTCAAAGATTATTATGAGCCATTAGATACTGAAAATTGTCTTGTTTCTCGAGCGTTTTAGTAGTGCGAGTGATTGCAACTATTTACTTCCCTGTGCGGTCACTCTTTGGCTTTGCAGAGTGGCACAAGTGTAGGAATATATTCGTGGAATTCAGCAAGTGGTCTCTGCAATAAGCATTTTGGTTTCTTCTTTGGTTAGTTGAACCGCAGGTGACCGACTCCGACACGCGCATGCTGCTACAAAAAATGTTGCCTTGGAAGAGAATCTTATTCACTTAGTACCTGCGCTTTTTGCACTTTCTCATTTTGAATGGTAAGTTTTGTGCGTCTAAGCAGTATAAAATCACGTCGATAAACAAACTGCAGTTTTAATCATACTATTTATATACAGTTTGTTTCGTGGGCTCTGGAGCAATCTATAATTCATAGACAACAACAATTTTAACCGTGAGCATTTAAGCAGTTTTTATTTACAAATTACCTTTGTAAAAATGCTCTGGCATTGCCTCTAAACGTGTATTGGCAAGCATCATTCAGAAACTATACTTCAAAATTGTGTTCGAAAATGAAAAATGCAAACAGATACACGTACGATCACCTGCCAACAGAGCACAATCTACATGTTGATCACTTAATTACATGATTATGCGCACCGTGTGCAAGTAGAGAGTCAGAAGCTAATGCATACTGTACATGGCTTTCTCATTTTCTGGACACGACTCGAACCTTTGTTTGATCCCTTAATTAACTTCACAAGTGATCGAATCGTGATCTATTCGAAAATTGCTAAAAACCAACCGCAGGTTACAGTAATTACCTGCAGTCTATAATGCATGATGGATTACTTAAGCTTGCTTTAACATGAACTACAAATTATCATACGTAGCATTCTAAAACTGTGAGTTGCTTCATGTTCATATTTGAAGACTTTCCTGCTCATACGTAATAGTTACGGGTTCCATTAGTTCACTGGAAAATGTTAATACGCAATTCCTACCTTGCATAGCAATTATATATACTGTAGAAACTTAACGTTTAATTATTTTCAAAATCAGTATTTAAATCAAAATGACTCATTCATTATAATTATCTGCAATAATTTTAAGTGTGGTACTGATGTTTGCTGCGCGTGCGTGCATATTCTTGCCTACGTTGTGATGGAAGAATTTTGTGTAGTATAAAAATCGATAGCTCACAAAGGCTTTTCCTCAGCGATCCAAACTTAAATAATATTTCATGGGTATCATTCAACAGGCATCATTAACCAGAAGTAAAATGGGTAAAGCAAATATTTACAATACATGAAGTAAAAGTGATCAAGCTATACACACATTTGAAGAATAGACAATGACCAGTAACAACTTGCATAAGTAAGTTAAGAGAAATATATGTTCACAACGCCACCTTTGGTATTTAATCGTCTGTACAGCAAGAAATTTTGAATGACACTGCAGCCTAAACCATTACACTGAACGTTAAGTTTAACTGGTGATTATTATGCAAGACCACGTTAGCTAAGAGCCAGCTAGGCCCTGATAATCCAACAAGAAGGGCAGACTACAGGTAGGATTGCATGGTACTGTGCACCGTGGAAAAATTGCATCCCATGATGGATGTGACAGGATAACTCGAGCTTATTGATTGGCTTCCAATACATAGCATGAAGCTGCGTCAAGGACCTTAAAGTTTCTGGTCGACTTTTTATGTACACATCTCATACGCATGAAAAGAATATTTTCATTTGTTCAATGAAGGATCACCTATGTTCAAAAAATTATACATATATGTAATTGGTTCAGTACGTTTTTAGTCACTTAATTTTTGCTCATAGTCTCTGATGATTTTTCTTTGTGTTTGAGGAATATTCTATAATTAGTATCTGTTTTTCATAATCAGCTAATCAAATAAGGCATGTTGTTTGTCTGTTTAAACTTGAATGCTTGATCTAAAAGAAAACATGAACCCTCCTTCTCAAAAATAAATTTCTCAATTTAATTATTTAATTCTTCGATAAAGTTAGATGATTTTTATTACCAAGGTAATCTGTGATTTGTTTTAACATGTGCACAGGTATTTTTTAAATGTTTTTATTGGTATGCATCTTGGTATCGTATGATAATTAATTGGTAAAAAATGTCATGGAACACGGAAACGATTTCCCAACTTAAGATGCAGCGTGTGTTGGAATAATCCAGTAATCCAGCGTGTGTTGGGATGATCCAGTAATCCAGCGTGTGTTGAGATAATCCAGTAATCCAACGTGTGTTGGGATAATCCAGTAATCCAGCGTGTGTTGAGATAATCCAGGAATCCAGCGTGTGTTGGGATAATCCAGTAATCCAGCGTGTGTTGGGATAATGCAGTAATCTAATGTGTGTCAGGATAATCCAGTAATCCAGCAAGTGTTAGGATAATCCAGTAATCCAGCGTGTATCGGGATAATCTAGTAATCTAACGTGTGTCAGGATAATCCAGTAATCCTGCATATGTTGGAATAATTGAATTATCCAGCATATATTGAAACAGATGTGGTATTTTAACGAGCCTTCTGAAAAGAATTTTTAATTTTGCTTGCGCGAAATGATTTAAAAAGTTTAAGTAATTCATTGGTTTAGTAAAAAACCGTTAAATGTTTGCTGCAAAAAGTACACTCCAACTTTTCAATCTGGAGTTTGGTAATGAGCGAACACGGCTCCCTGTGGGGCATTATTTTTAATTCGTTCAAGTCTCTAGCACTACCTTGTGGGTCACTACATAGTATGCGTTGAAATCCACAGCACACCACCTTGAGATTCATCACTTATCATACGTTGAAATTTCCAGCACACCTCTATGGGTCAAAGCATATCTTTCGTTGAAGTCTCCAGTTCAACACCCTGAGGCTCATGACTTATCATGCGTTGAAATCTCATGCACAACACTTTTAAGCTCATTACTTATCATGCGTTGAAGTCTCGGGCTCAACACCTTGAGGCTCATTATTTATCATTTGTTGAAGTTTCCAGCACAACACTTTTAAGCTCATTACTTGTCATGCGTTGAAGTTTTCATTGCAACACCTTGAGACTCATTATCTACTCTACGTTGAAGTCTCCAGCACAAACCCTTGTGGGCCAATACATATCAAGCATTAAAGTCTTCAACACAAAGCAATGTGGATCATTACTTATCATGCGTTGAAGTTTCCAACACATCTTGAGGCTCATTACTCATCTTGTGTTGAAGTTTTCTACATAACACCCTGAGGTCATTCTTTATTATTCGTTAATATCTCTCGCCCAATCTATTTTGGAGCATTACTCATCTTGTGTTGAAGTCTCGAGCACCACACACTGTGGCTCATTACTTATCATGCGTTGAAGTCTCGAGCGCAACACACTGTGGCTCATTACTTATCATGCGTTGAAGTCTCAAGCGCAACACACTGTGGCTCATTACTTATCATGCGTTGAAGTCTCAGACACCACATATACGAATATTAGTATACTAGTTTCAAGATTCGTTGATGAACGTCATACTAACTATTAATAATTAATTCAGGGTAATTCATGACATACTTAGATATAAATGCTCATTTTTGATCATATTTTTGCGTATAAACTTTTAATTATATTTTGAATGCGCAGAAGTCCAGCTTGTACGCTTAAGCACCATGTAACATTGATGTCAGAAATGAGGTATTTTCATATACAGATGTATGTCCGTTATTCTATCTTAGATACACTGTAACAGTAGAAAACGATATCTACTTGTTCTGAGCAACAACATTGTGGACTTTTTGCATTCTCTGGAAACGAGTTCTTGGAAGCCGGTTATCATACGGAACAGTAAAAGACAAGTTCTAGTTCTGCAATAAGATGAAAAAATAGAACAGCCTTTGGGATAGAGGATGAGCCTTGTCTGGGTCAGTGGAGATGCAGCAATAAATGGGCACATCTTCTTTAGATCAGCTTCTCATCTGCCTCGAGTGCTGCCTGCCCTTTAAAGATATTTTTACTCAAAATCTGAGAGACACCACTGGAGCATTCCTCAAAAATTCTGTTTCTCTTATTATCGCGTATTGGTATTTTGCCGAATTTATGTGTTTTCAATAGTATCATTTTCCGTGTATTATCTCAGAATACTTTCCAAATTTGACTTAACTACTATTAATTGCATTCTTGTCAACCGGTGCTATTTTGTGTGCTCCACCTCTATTGACTATGAATCTCCTCCCATTGGATACTGAATTTGAGGATTTTTTGTTGTTGCAGGAGTCCGGGGGTTGCCACCGTCCTAGACGCAAAACTGGCCAATGGTGGAGCTGGAAATTCAGCTCACGTGGATGCTGTGTACATGGTAGGCGGAGCTTCAGATGGTGTCAAGCGGGAACCAGAAGACTTAACCCGTAGGTCGGTTAGTCCATCTCATCACTTGGTTGTGGATAGACGGCGCATGGTGCTGTTGCCGCCTTCAGGCATAGAAGGATCTTCTGCTAGGCTTGATCAAGCCACTAAGGAAGAACTAGAAGCTCAAATTAAAGAGGAAGGAGGGGATAGGCCTCGACTTTCTCAAGCAGCAGCGTTCACTATTGTGTCTTCCCAACCAGTTGATACATCTGATGGTAAAATGAGCACTGCAGGATTTCTTGGTTTTGGTCCCAACTCCCCTCAAACGAGCTACGACCAGGTGTCGTATCTCAGTCCACCCCCTCACTCATACACAACTACCTCGTCTCCAGTGGTTCGTGGAACGGTAGCTTCATACACTGCTCCTGATCCTTATTACAACGATTACTACAGGACCACAGAGCCCCAACACACCCTCGTTCGGTCTGAATATACCACGTCCTCTGATAATTATGAACGATATGCTCGACCAGTCAAAAATTATCAGACCCTCAATCTCACTGTGGATTCTTCTCCTGATTCAGGGACCTCATCGGATCCAGGAAGAGAGCATTCTCTTTTCAATACACAGGTAAGAATTGTCATCGTGAGTGCAGTGTGTTGTTCACAGTGATTTTCTTAGCTTTGTGCTCAGTGTTTCTACTCGCAAATTTGAAGTGATGTTTCCTATGAATATAGAAGTGATTACGCCCTAAATTCGTGAGCTTATACAGTGAAATAATTGAACACTCGTATGCCAATGTTTGATATGAACTCGTGTTACTATGTTTAGATCATAATTATTTTGTATTATGTCGATTCCTTGTAGTTATTTATCTTCTAAAATAAGATGTTTAAACTGAGTTTTCGTTGTCATGCATTGAAATCTTCAATCAAAAACACTTTATTAATAGCCTGCATGCCTGTAGAATTATGGTAATATGTCTTAGTTAGAAATTAGAATTAAATGATACATAAGAACCAAGTTTCGTGGAATCGCCGACATTTTCTTAATGTCAACTTGATTCAGAGCTGAAAATTTAAAATCAAAATAGGAATTTAGCAATAAGAGCTCCATTAGTATTGATTTAAGAACAATTGTTTTGTTTTAATCTGTAGCTTTTGTAGCACAATCATTTGAAATTCACTTACAAAAATCTGTTAACAATTGTGTTGAGAATTTTTTTCGTACTCGTAGTTACATTGCTCACCTCAATAATGGCTTTTCAGCTTTCAAACAGCTTTTCACGCCACCACCACCACCACCACCACCACCTTCAGTACTCTCATTTATTCTTAAAAAAATATTCACAACTATTCCACCGATCGAAAGTCCAAGTACATTCTTAGCGATGTTGTAAAAAATGTATATCCCTATTGATTTTAAAAGACATGTATATTCTTGGTGATTTTTACAGATATGCATTCCTAGTGATTTTATAAGACATGTATATTCCCAGTAATGCAGTAAAAAATGTACCTCCATACTGACGATGAGAAAGATTTGTATTCAAAATGACATTTCTTGAATAGTTCACTTGTATTTATAAACATAAAATAGACCCAAATATAAACAGAGACATGCATTGTGTCTACAACTTCAAATAAAAACTCTATATCGTCTATACATATAGAGTTTCTAATCCTACACAGAAAGCAAGACATGAAACAATGTCTACCAGCTTTTAAATTGTATTCTATTGAAGAAACTTGGGCGATGCAATCCTTTTATTCCGACTCACAGTTGAAGCCAGTGTATTTTTATTTTTATTTTCTAGACTCAAACACATGACCCAAGTGTACAAAGGAAGAAGAATAAATTAACGAGTTTTATCAGTCACTTGTGTTGGATTTGATTATTTCAGTTCTATATGTAAAGAATATATAGAATCATGCATAACTTTTGTACAGCACCAACCATTTTGAATGTCCAGTAGTTGGGAAAATTTTTACCATGTAATTGTATACATTCATAAACTTTCAGGTAAGATACGTAACTTAAATGCCTAATCGATAAACTGCTCATTAAATTTCTAGGTAGCAAATTCATTTCTCCCCCATCACTCTAAGCCCAGAAAAACAAACTTTATAACATTCATGTGTCATTTGAATAAGGAATTGAAAAAAGAAGTGGCATTTTTCATTCGAACTTTTATTTCGGTCAATTTTTATTTGTTTGATACAAATAGTTTGAAGACACAGTCAACATTCAGAAATCTCCCAGAAAACTGGTTCTCTATTCGCATCTCCTATTTTGTCAGCAGTTACGGATCATTGTCTTAATTTCACGTGTATATAAAACTGCTAACTTTTAACACTTGTTACAACAAAAAATATATTCGCGCATTTTCAAACACCTGAACTGCCATAATCGTTTTCATAATGAACCTTCTTAAACCTGAGAAGAGGCTGTGGGTCTTTAACTTCGGTATATTGCTCATAATTATGCAAGCATTTAGAAAATGACGTGGCTTAGTCGTGATTTATACAGCTGCCTTCAAGGCACTTATAAAGAACTCATTTGTGTGACTTAAAACTACTAAAATTATGGAGTAATATAAGCTATATGCAGTTTAACGCTAAGTAGGAGTGCATTGAAGGAAAATATTCGATGTGGCTTGATAATTCAGTACTTCTTGGGGCAAAGATACAGGGTGCAGCAACAAAGCTTCGTTTTTTTGTAATGAAGTTCTTTTCAAAAAAGGAAGTTATGTTGCCATACCCTGTACAATTTCCACGTATAGGAACTACGGGGACTCCGTACGTCTGGTTCACCACATGTCTGTTCACATTTGAACATTTTGGAAATTTAAGGTTGTTTAAAAAAATCCTAGTTATTCACAAGAAATGAGGAACATTCTGATTACTGAATTCTACTTCAGAAACAGTTTTCAGTTGTGAAAGTCATTTTGCCCCATGCCTCAATTTCCCCTTTTTCTGTGACGAGTATTGTCGCCGTGTCTGCCTATTGAAGTAGTGTCATTTTTTGTGCTCACTTTAACCTCTCATTTCCCTAACATGCGCATAATGCCTCCTCAGTTTGATGTAGCAAATTGTGCTACATAAAACATAAGTGTTTTCGGGTGCAACTTCTTGTAGCACTTTAACAGAACGTAATTTCATCATAATCGTTCAAGTTAACACAACCTACATATACCTTGAATATAAAAAGGTTCCTTTAAAAGATGTCATGGCTAACGTTAAAATGAGAAGAATGTACCTTTAGACTTTGTAAGTGTGGAAAATTGATCTCATTTTGGATTGAAACACTATGTTCAGTTGAAAGCTTCAAATGGGATTATGGTCAAATCAAATTGGATTACAAACATAAGAATTTCATTGACTCTAAGTATCTGCATTAAACAGTTATATCTACCTATTAACTGCTCATTTTCAGCAATTTGGACTCGGCAGCACTTTCAGAACTTTGCTCTTTCAACTCTTTCAGTCTCACCGATGACTTTTTATAGGTAGACTGTACTGACTTCACAATCATCCAGGATTTAATACTGAATAAAAAACATGGACACTGACTTGTTGCGGAATATCATTTTGAGCTCCTGTGCGAGTCTTTTCTTACGGTTTTTGAAAATTAATGTGTAGTATTTTTCTATTGCCCAGTTAAATTCCTTAAGCCCTGTCAACATTAAATCAAGACGTAAGGCAGAACATTTTTGACCTAGAATATTTTGCATTAACTTCTATTTCATTGCAAAACAAATAACATTGATTTATTTCTACGCTAACAGCGAACAAAATTCCGAGTATCGGTCTTCGTTCTCCAGACTCAATACCCTGATGCGATTGTTGTTACAATAGTGGTTTACTGAATGCAAACGTGATATGTACTCATATTTGTGTTATTACTTATTGATTCAACATCCATGCTTTTTCATAAAAGAGTGACTTATAATGAAATTTCTAAGTATGCAAGTCCTAGATTTTCGTTATTAGATTTCAATCTTTACCAGGCAGAGACTACAATTTCCAACAAATTCGTGATGAATTGGCAGCATCGGAAAATTTGACTATACAGACTATAAATCGCAACGACCACAAGCTGAACGCTCCTTTGGAATTCTTATCTCTACTTATCTGTTGTATCCGATGCCTTTTTTAAAAACAAGTCTCTACAAAGTATAATATATTTAGTAACAGTAGTATTTATAGCATTTGTTACACAAAAACGGTAGTATATTGCAAACACTAAATTTGTAGCGTTGGGATGCCAAAGTCAAATAGTAAGTATCGAAATACGTATTGCACCTTCAAAAATTAGGAAAAAATATTTCATTGGTAGTTTTGCGTTTAGATTCATACCTTTGAAGTAAGTTTATTTTATTTTTTAATCAACATTTCACAGAAAACAACGCTGGTCTTGGATAGTGCGAATGGATCTTTCATGGATGTATTTCGTACACAGCCTACTGAAGTTTGGATGGAATTTTAAATATTTGCAAGTTCTATTTTTCTACTTGTTGCTTCCTCTGTAGAGTTTTCATCTTCAGCAACATTTACTTCAGTAACAATTACTAGGATTCAATCGGATAAGCTATCATTCAAGTGTTACGGAGACAATGCCGAGAAACGAACTTTAAAGGCCTAGTAGCAATTACCAAATTCAAGCATATGTATCACTAAGAAATCTTATGGCAGTCAGGCATCTAGAAATATGAAAACCAATTTTGTTAGGATTTGAGACGTAATACACTTTTTTTAAACAGAAATACAGATAAGATAAAATATAAAAAGTGTCATTGGATGTATTACCAGCGTGAAAATAACACATCATTCGATTTTTACTTTATTTATCATCTTCTATGATAATTTATAACATGTAAATTTCATGTTTGTGATGTCACAAGGTGAGATTACAGTAAATGAAAGCTATGTTATTTTTAAACTCAACACATCGAAATTAAAAATGCTAAATAACTGTGTGCTGTCATTAATGACGGAAGCCCCATTTTGTGATATACAGATTGTTTGACAGGAAATAACATTTTATTAATTATTCAAGTCTAAAGATCTGCGTACGATCAAATGCTTTTTGATCGTTTTTGATCCTTCTTTAATTCGTTTGGCTTCATTTAATTGTTTCTTCAGTGTTCTGGAAATTGGATGGAAATTCCCGTAGATTGATGTCAGCTTAATCATGTAGGCAACCTCGTAACCTTATGAAAATCTGTTCCTCTCGTCAGGTTCCAACATTTCGTTCTGTAAAATTGTTGTTTGTTGCCTGGATGTTACAAAGTATTGATGTCATTTTATGTAAATGTCCTGGAAAAAATATATACAGGATAATTCCTCGAGCATGGAATTCTGATGAACTCTAACTTGCGATTCTCATACACAACACATCCGATTATCTTGGCCGGTTTTCACGTATAAAATTTAATTCAATACTGATTTTTCAACTCCGTTTTTGCTTAAATTTTCACAACAAACTCAATACATTGGATTTTAGTCTATTTGAAATTTTCATGGGCCTCTATGCTCAATAAATCTGTATCATTTTGCATCGCTTTCTTAGAATCTTTGGTGTATTTTAGGCACGAAACAACTATGGCCTTGGTATACAGTGCTTACCAATGAAGCTATATTAAATGAACAAGCTGAAAGAATTCTATCATAACTTTACCTTAGCTAGCAATATGAACCGTACCAACTACAAAAATTTATATTTTTCTCTATCATAACCAGTTTTGAAGCTCTGAGTAGTGCTTAGCTCTCAGAAAAAAAAAATTACACCATTGAAAAACAGCAGAAGCCTTTTCGTAGACGAGTAATAGAAGTGAAATATACTTAGATGAGCCAGCGAATTTTTAGACCGATGAATAAAAGTGTTCATAGTTCCACTGCAGCATAATATTGCATGAAGTAAACGTGGGCAAATTTGAGAGGAAGTTACATTCGATAAGCCAATTGTTTGACTTGAACTAAGATTAATGTTCAGCGATTGTTTGTAGAGGTTTCAACTGCCTTAAGTGACTGCAATAATGATTTATTTCCTGGAAACAATCTTGAGCAGCAAGTAAATTATTAATAAACAAATTCATGGTAGTAAATCTTCATCTAGAGGAGCAGTTCAGTGCTTCCCACGAAGTAATGAGAAGCGTTGCTATGTAGCCCTTGCAAAAACCAGTATATGAATACATATATGTATGTATGTATATTTGTATATTTGTATATATGTATATATGTGTATATGTATAGAAATGGGAAAAAACTTACTATCATGGCCCTAACTTGATCAGACTTTGGTAAACAATTATTTTGTTCGTGTTAGTTGCACAGCTAAAAGTAGTGCTGTAAGAAAAATTATTCTGATAACTGGTAGCAGATTCTTAATTCTGTTTGATTCTTACAAAAATTGTTCATTTAAAAAAAATGGTTGTGAGATTGTTTTTCAGCGCAAGCCCAAACTGTTTTAATGTGTGTTGAAAGTTTTACTTTTAACCTCTTTATTTGTGCAGCATTCATCAATGTTCTTTTAACACACCCCAGTTAGTTGCAAGCTTTCTTGCTCTGCATTTGCAATGTATCACAACAGGCCATATATTACCGAAGCCCCATAAATCTTTGATCAAACTGAAGTGCATGGTTAAAGCACAGGCAGTTGAGTGCGTCAGACGCTTCATCCTGAGAGGTGTTCGGTGCCTTTGAACTGCTCTACCCGCAGCCTAACTCTGTAAAGGCGTTGTGATCACGCCATACTTTCACAATTACCAAAGAATGCTCTGCACGCGAGTCATTTTTTGCTATCTAGCTTTTTGTGTCTGTAATTTCAATCCTTCCCGAAACACCTTCTGTTATTCCGTGGAGAGAGGCGTTTCGCAAACCAAAAAAAAATCGACAAGTTTTCGTGTTTTGATTTGCATTCGAAATTTATTTCGTTCGCCTTAATGTTGTGACATTTTTCTGAAGAAATTTATGCCTGTATATAAGTTATAGGCAGCATTTGTTATTTTGTAATGATTCTATTTTATAATGCCTCAGTTAAATCGTATGTTAATTTATATCATTGTTTCACCCATAACAAGAATTTTCTAAACGACTGCAGTAAATGAACATGATGTTTCAAGAAATAATAAAATTCATCGGCTCGTTCTAGGTCCTATAAAACTATTATTGTCATTATAAATAATATAACTTTAATGATTAATGTGAAGAGTATTCAGAGAAAAATTTCCTGACATAGGATGACTATGGTACTGATGATGCATGTGTCATGACTCAGTCACCAATATGCTTAAACAATTTTCGCTATCACCGCACAATTTTCGGTCGTGCAGTGAGGCATCGGATAAGTATATAGTGAGGGAATTGAAAGCTGAAGGCTTCTAGCTCAAAATGAAATTTCTCTCACCCTGTAACTTTCTGAATCCAAGGAAAAATGAGTTTTCTCATGTTACACCTCATGCAGAAATGGGAAAGACATTGAATGGTGTTCTTCAAGGAAGGTGTGCCTGCAATATGACTAGAAAAATTAAAAAGCAGGAAATGTAGATAATGGATGACCACAAGTCACTGAGCTCTAAGGCGCCTGTTTTGCGGCAAAGTATTCCCTGGTTGTATGGCTCATCGAGTATTTATATCAATGACAATTTGTGTTACCTCACATTCTCATAAGTTGAAGAGAGGGCCATCATACGTTTCGAGTTGCTAAAAGATTGGATCAGTCACTACGTTAGATCGAATGTCCACAATGGCTCCAATTAAAGTCGATCCGCATTGAACCGTGCGGCAGCTAGACTGGACTGGACTGCCCTTCAAGACGGACAGAGCGAACGCGTCCGTCTTCTAATTACAGACAGACTTGGACTAGAGACGCTCTATTTCTGCAGTTTCTTGAACTAGAATGAACTTGACTGGGTCACTGGGATTGAATAACTTTCGACTCAGAACGAAAGCCTTTCATATAATGGGAATCACGTGTACCGAATATTTTGGTTGGAATTTTTCGACTACAAATTTATTGGTAGCCAACGTACACCACAATTGCTACCTAATAATAGATTAGGTTTTTTTACTGGCACCATTCTTTTCAAAATATGTGTTATTTCTAAGTTTAGAGTTCTGTAGAGCTGAAATGCAAGTTTTTATGTATAGCTTTAAATTTAATTTTTATCCGAAAAAAAGTACCCAAATTTGTTACGTACAATTATTTATTTAAAATATCTAAGAAAGAGTGCATGACCTAATACTTTCCAGCAAGTGTTGATGCTTGCAACTTGAATCCTAAAAACTGTGAACATTTCATGATTGCCTCATGTTTTAATTTTTCCGAAGGAAATAAAAGGTAGTTCAATATTCCATTCGGTATTTTGTGTAACTCGTTCGATATAAAAGAACCTACCGCGAGAAAATATTACGCAAGCTCTTATGTACGTAATTTAGTGTCCCAGCCTTTTCTTTTCAATTTTTTCTTATATATGATGCCGATTTGGACCACAGTGTTAGTACTATACATCCCTTTGATTACTAATCAAACTAATATGTTTGAAACGGTTGTACTTCTGAGATGCTTCTATTAATTTTCCAGTTTCACTGAAAGGAACATAGACTTTGTTATCGAATTTGACATGCCTCACTACCGAGTCTCATTATCTGCCTGAGCTCCACAAATTTACTTGAATGTTTCTGTAAAAAAACCTAATCCGCATTCGTCCATCACTGGCCAGCTACCGGTTCAATTGAGTGTACTAACGGCTGTCTTACGGTCGCCGTCTTTGCAGTCGGTCGCTCTCACCATCTTACATCGCAAATACGTAAAGAAGGCCGAGGTAATTGCTCTCCTTATCTTACCAACAAGAATTTCTGAAAGTGTCTCTCTAACGTTCAAATTGGCTCTTTTTCATTAATGAGGATCCATTCGGTCTGCATATTTATCAGTTTCAAGTAGTCGTAGACAGACTAAAGTTAACATTCTGCTGGGTATTTTCAGAAAACTCGCAGCGAGGATGCCTTGTGAGCAGCATTTTATGGCTAAACGTGGCTGTGTAGCGTTCATTATTAACCAAATAATACGTGCACGGTTTTGCCGAGTTCATCAACGATCGTATCTTCAAAGTTGTCAACCGCTGCAGAATGGATTGATGTTGCTTCTTGATGCCTGCCATAGAAATGAGTGAAAAACACAATTCCTCATGGAAACTCAACGTTCATTGAATTTTTTTCTTTAAATTCTCGTCGATTGCGGCAATGATCGAGAAGCATATAATGAACTGTAGGCGCATATTTGGTATAGATAAATAAGAAGTTCTTGGGGTTCTCCAAATAATTGAAGTTGAAAAACACTGCCTCCACGAGATCGTAGCCACGGCTGAATGGGCTTTGAAATTTTCGAAATATTGTCGAGATTTTGCTTCATTTCAGCGAGAATTTTGTTGTTTGTTGGACGAACTCATAATACTCGTATGTATTAAAGAGCATTCACAATCATTTGTTCATTTTTCTTAGCATCTGACAGTTCCGTATACTCTTCATGCCTGTTTTATAGAATATTAGTGTTTTTACTCTATCCTTGCTGAGATTTCTGACCTGATTCATAGTAAAAAAAATCTCCGGAGAAAATGTTTAAAAGAAGATATCGTATTTGAATTGAAATCAATAGCAATTCACGTCATTGCGATCACTTATGATATAGAAATTTTGTGCAAACTGTATCAGACTTTACAAAATTGAGACAGTTTTCCTCGGTAGGAAGAAGACATAGTTGCCGAAGGATATAATAAAGTTGAGGGACCTCTTCTGCCAGATTTAACCCATAATGACAGGGAAGGCAACGTTTTATCGAACCAAACGACGACGTCAAGACGCAAAGTGGGTAACCGTTTTCACTCTTTATTAAGCCAAATGACGACTAATACCAGGTCATAAAGTAGTAAATAATCAAACCGACTGTGAAATAACTATTCGTGCCGCATGCTTCTACAGGTCCAATGAATGATGATCGTATTGCAGATTCGCCTGAAGTTTTCATCCTTAAAACTGACACTTCTGACGACGAGGTGGAGAATTATGTGTTCAATTTTGAGTGTGTATCATTCAATGTTTTGAAAATAATTTACTAATCGTGTTTTTTTCAATCTGTTTGTTACTATATCTAAGATAAAGCCGGTATTATTTTAGTGTATTTTAATATATGAAGTTATCTTCAAATTGGTCGACTATGAAGTCCTCACAGATGAGACTAGCTAGCTGTTTGTGATTGAATTCGACAGATTTATTTTAACATTTTTAAACATCGCTTGAGTCCGTTAATTCAGAAACAATGTGCACTGGAAATATTGAGGCTTTATATTTATTGGTGGCAAAATTGGACTACTTCTTGCACCCCAAATATTAATCTTCGGAAACCGTCTAGTAAATCTTTATGAATAGTATTCATTACGGAACCGTTAGTCATTCGTTTTTGTATCTCGAGTTAATATGACTGTAGCTTGCAAACGTTAAAAAACGGTACACTTGAATGCTTCGAGCGCAGCGTGGGCGTCTCTGCCACAGTCACTTCAGCTGAACGGATTGTTATTATCCTTTCAATAGTTCTTTATTTGTATTGTTTGTTTGAAATAGTGAGTGTCAATACCCTGGTTTTCACAAGCGCAGCAGCAGTTACAGGAACTACTCTATAGGTAAGTTAAGTGTTTTTCACCTTACTCGCTTTTCGACATGTAGGTTTTAGTGGCCCTACTGATTTACCTTTAAAGTGCGTCTCCATCTGCTATAAAAAGAATAACCTGAGTATCCATGTGTTCGAATACTTTAATCTATTCGTAAATGTTAATTTCTAGTTGATCTCAAGCAATCGTGATTGGTTATTTCATACCTTCATTGTTATTAATTCGTAGCTTAATTGATGACGATGGACGACCTTTTTGCCTGCCCCTACCAAAACTTGAGAAATATTCGTCATTGCTTACGTTATGACTATGGCCATTTTAACTACGTAAAAAATTGTCAACTGCCACCTGTACGAAATTATTATACAGTCCTCGCACACGGAAGTGGCCCACTTTGTCTCTAAGTCCAGAGCAATTATAAGGATTAAATATCTTCCTGTGTCTATAGTCGTCAAGCATCATTCTTTTATAAAAATACTTTACATTTTATTCATACACTTACGATGCTGTAAACCGTGTTCGAATATCGTGTGAGCATAGCTTTTACTGAGTATAGACTGAGTAAATCATTTTGTCATCTGTAGTTCATTATATGCACTCATTTTATCACTAAGAATGAAGTAGTCATAATGGTTCATTTTGTTTCAAAGTTGATTGTCTAATAGGAATTTTTAATGAAATAAATTACCATATCTTTTTGTTTTCATGAAGAATGTTATCTAAAAACCATAGATTCAGAATATTTTTGGGCTTTCTCTACAGTATTCTGTAAACTTCTGATAGTGTATAGGTTTACTTCTTTGAAATTTTAGAAAGTAAACACTTATGTTATCTATCTATACACTTTTAGTGTCATAAAAAATGTTTTAAAGCTACACATGGCATTAGAGGTAGGTGTTGATGCTTGTCCTCGTCACCGTGTTGCGTGAATTTGCATTCTTGCGTAGTATGCCTAGCTGAAAATTATACAGGGTGTCCATAAAGTCTTATAAAAGTCTCTCATAAAGTCTCAACCGCACCTCTTTCACAAACAGGATCCCTGAAACACACAAATACAAAATGTAATCAAACACTTTAATACACACACACTGAATACAATAGAATAAATCTGAATAAAATATCTTACCATTTACATTTGTTATACATTTTTGAAATAGTAAAGAGACTTTATGGACACCCTGTAATATTAACAGAAGTCAGGCCCGGCTAGAGCTTCAAAACGATGAAAACCTTTTCGCAGTTTGCACTGCTATTTTTTTCTAAGGATGATTTGAAATATTAGAGCTTATGAAAATCCTGTGAAATGCCAGAAAACTATTCATTTGTCATGTAAGATGAAAGTTTAAAAGTTTCCTAAATATGATATTTACGCGGTACAAAAATAAGCGAAGAGCATTGAAAGTCATTCGTTTAAACGCTTTATTTCCAGCGCACTAAATTCATTAAAATGAATACATCCAAGAATATTTAACCAACAAAAAAATGCGTACGTGGGAATCATGTAGCGTAAATTATAGTACGCTGGCGAATGTTAATTAAAATATGGAAAAATCATATGAAGGGAAACATCTCATGATTTGAAGCAATAGTGCAATAGTGAAGAGTGTAGAGAACATGTCTGTCCACGAAAAATGTGTACATCGGTGTCAAAGATACCGATATTAAGGTTCCAAAATTGATCCTTTTGGTTGGTTTATTTGGAAACAATATCGGCATCGTTCATATCGATGTATACATTTTTTGGGACTCCCAGTATAGCGAGATGATTCGTGGACGTAGACGTCACACAAACCAGCGTCGTGGCTCGTCTTATAACGCGCCTCTAGTTTTTCTCCGCGTTTTCGATTACCTGACTTTCTGGGCAGTTAATTACGTCGTAAAGAATTAGTGGCATACAGGATCGTGTTGTTGTCGTTAGATAGCTCCAGCTACCCAGAATCGCCAGAATTTTGATGCACCTCTGTGCATTTAAAAACACTAATTCATCGGTTCTTGGCCAAAGAATAGTATAGTTTTGATGCAACACATAATTTGAACGTACTTCTTTATTTTCTATGTTGTGGGAAAGCGCTGACGCTTTACATTAGTGTATAATATTTTAAACTAAAAGGCAACAACTTCTTATGCTTGACGTGTCATTCATCGTAATGAAGGTCACTACACAAGTATTTTTGCTTTAAAAACAATGGATGATGGTCAGACATTCTGTTCATACCTGTTGAAACTCTAATAATATCAGGGCAAATACAATGAAACTTATTCATGGAGTCGTTTAACAATTCATCTATTGATAACTTGACTCCAACTTGAAGTTGACTTTAATCATTTTTTATTTTTAATTGAAGTTTGATCATTATACTTCAGAAATGATAGTTGAAAAATGTGGGTAACTATATTCTTTGCTAGGTCTTGCTCTGGTTCTTACATGTAAGTTAACACAACAGCTAATATCTACTGAAGCATTCCTTTACTCGTGCAAACCGATTAAACTGACTATTCGAGATTGCTAATCAGGCAGATTATCCAAATTATGACCATAGCGTGCTTGTTCTTGAAAGGATTAACTCTCAACAAATTTACATGCAAACTATAGTTGAAGAGATCCTGAATGGTGCAGTACGGCAGTGCTCGGGGTGCTTACACCGTATCATCAAAACAGCTTTAGTGGGCCACTTTTCTGTCTCAGGTCTGTTATCAGGAAGTATTCATCTTTATTGAAGAAATTCTTTGTCTTCTTGCCGAAATAGATAAGCTACTGATCAAAATCTCCTCGTCAATACTTATTGAAGTGGCATCCGTGCCTTCTACTATCCATGAATATTTACATGGATTTAGGAACCGGCATATGCGTTCATTGAAATTGTTTCTTTCTTATAGATCCCACGAGTTAGTTCCCTACTAGTTTCGACATGACTTAACTGCTTATTTTTTCTTTTATTCTGTGTCTGACAATTGACTTGATGAGATTCCCACAAAGTTATCTTCCTTGAACCTTCGTTCGCTCATCTTAGATGAGCTTGTGTTGAAAGTCAGCTGTCTGTCAGTTACTCGCTGGCAACTCACCTTGGAAAATCTCTTGGACCGTAATCTGCTAATCTTGTTCGCAACATTAGCAATGTCCACTCCACTGATTTTCTTTTACTATGTGCCTAAATGAATTAACATGATGTCAAATATCGGAAGCTGGCTGTCTATTAATACTGTAGTACGAACTGCAGAAACATTATCTGTGCTCCATCTCAGAAAACATAAAGTGTTCATGGCTGAACACATTCTCGATTAATCAAAGCCAGTGTTAGGAGTGTGTCTAGAAGATCATGAAAGATCGTTAGCCATTAAGAGATATTTTGCTGTTGGTGGTCGTAGTAGCCAGCAAATCATTAAATCATTAGACAATGCTGCCTCAATTACTCGTTCATGAGATACGTGGGAAACACAATAGACAAGCAAAACACTATAATAGAAACTTGAGTTTTTATGGAACGAGATTATTCGTCTTTTCGGTGTTTGCATGACGGATCATGAAAGCAAATAGACATCAATGACTCACTACCTTCTGATATCGACTTTCGATCGTGTCACTGAATATTTTTACGTTAGGTTTAGCGTCTCTGTGGTGACGTGTTTTACCTTATATCTTCGTGCTTGAAAATTCTTACGAATCATTTAACATTTTACATTACAATAATGTGAAAATAAATTTCATATCTAAAATTCTATAATATTCACATATCGGTTCACGACTTGAGTTTTCAATATGTTAAGGAAAGAATAGAATTAGACGAGTCACATCAACATTGTGTAACAGAAATACCAAGATATGCTCACAGTAATTTATGGTGGCAGTCGTGCAATAAAAATTTAACAATTTTTGTTAGGAACTGCAGTTAAAAATTAAATCTATTTTGTTTATTGGTTTCATAACGCTATCACACGAACTCAACAAAATGGTATTTATTACCCTATTGTGTCTTGGTAGGAGTTTTTTGTGTGTTTTATAAAATGCTACGTGATTTCTATCTAAAACAATTCATACGATTCGGTGAGCTAATTTTTTTAGGTCTTGCTCTCCTGCTTAGAAATTCTTTCAAGTTAGTCTCTTTTCATAAGTTTGGGATAGGTTTGATTAAAAATCAACTCACGAATTTTTAATCATCGGCTGATTGTCTATCTTATTTCTGTGTACCATTTAATCAACTGAGATTATAATTTTCAAACAATTTGTCATTATGTAGTATGAATTTATTTAAAAAAATCCCGTATTATGCCAGCATAACAATTTTGCAAATCCTTCAGAATTTCTCATAAACGAATCCGGCTCAAAATAATTTCTATCGTCTCAGCACCAAGCTTAGTATATTTTGGTTAAAACATATTAAAAGCAATCAATTTTTTTGCGTGGGCTTCTCAAATAGCTTAAATAAAAATTCTTCCTAAATTGTGTATCTCGAATCTTTGATCAGGTCTCCCTGAACTCAAAGCGGGCAATAATTTAGTGGATATATACAAGGCTTCATCAAGTAGGAATCATGATGTGGTGTTGACGTGTGCTGCTTGTAATTGCCAGGATCATAGCAGGTATACAGCAGCAGTAACATTGCGAGTGGGACTTAAGTGCTAATGGCCTCAGATTTGATCCGTGCTGGTAGGGGGCAACATTACGAACCGAAGCTCCCAGCCTACATCTTGCCATAAATAAAATGTGAGCACCCATAAATCCTCTAATGGTTTCTTATCGGATTCATGATCAGTGCTGCCGCCCATTTGGATTGTGTGATTTATAAGGTCTTCGATACATACGCTGCCTCAGGAGTCTCGCTTTCATATGTTTCGTATGGTTCAACGATGCTAACAGTTTTTACTGTACAGTCTCAAAGTTTTAGTTAACATTTTTTCATTCCATTTTTAATAATGAGGCTTTGCTGTGCAGTTCTACATTAATAGAATTCGATCATGATGAAATCTGGTTAAAATATTGTCACAGCACATAATGATGAATACTGAAAAATTATACTCGTCCTTTAACACGTTGACTCCGAAGTGGTACGTATGTGTACCACCTAGGTTAGGTTCTGTAATTTTTTCAGATCCTTCTAGTGACTATGCGTACAAAGTGAAGTTTTACACCAGTCAGGCAATCGGAGGCAACGTGTTAAAATCCTCTTCATAATATGCTGGAAGAAATTTCCTTCATGGTATCATAGGACTTGACTTCTTTTAAGACATGCTAATATCCTTCATTGTGTGTTGTACTGGAGAATTCTGGTATATCTCCTAGGATAGTACGTGTCTCAGAGGTATGCTGATAAATTCATAAATTTCAGCTGTGACAGTTTTACTGTAACCTTTCTAACTGTGGCAATTGTAGATGTAACTATTCTAGCTGTAACAATTCTTGCAATTCTATGAACATATTTTTTGTATTTCATTTTGACAATGTCCTAAGAAGTGCGATAAGTTCAGTTCATGTTCTTCCTTTTCAAATCTCCGATGCAAGATGACTTTCATTGGTGCCGGCATTTCATTAAATAAGTACTTTTAGGTATGAGAATTATTGTGTGACTGTAATTTTGCTGCTGCAACAAGTTTTTAATTAAAAAGATATCAAAATCATTTGGGGTTTCGAGTTTCTAAACATGTGAATGATAAGAGAGTTTCAAACTTGTATTTCACTTGTACACCAACCGAAATTTGAATAAAAAGATACTTATCAGATATTCAAACAAGATTAGAACCCGTCCTGATAATTTATTTGCATATTGAAACAAAACCATATCCCTTACTTCTTCTTCTTCTTACTTTGCAGAATTTTCCATACGAAGAAATTAACGGCACAAACGGGAGTGCCACGCTGATCGGGGGAGCTGATATTCGAACTGTGGCCATCGCAAACTCGTCCCCAAACCCCCAGCGAATGACTCCCTCTCTACAACCCCACAATCCCTCTACTCCGTCCCCACTCACCACCACAGCTGTCAACACCACACGGCCATGGCCTGAGTATGAAAGACATCATGAAGAAAATGAAAATAAGATCCAAATTCCTAAAATGTGAGTACTGGTAATTCGAAAAAGAAACTTACTTTCCATGGGGGTATAGTGTGTACCTAATAAAAATGGATGGTGCGTTTGATTTTCATAAGGTACATATGCTAAACTGTAAGTAAAATATATTGTAAAAGCCATAATTTCAAGATAAAAGTATGCCTTATACTGCATTTCCCCTTTAGAATACTTGTATAACTTTGCTGTAATACTGTATTTAGTACTTTTCCTTCGTAAACGAAATTATTTTCCGTAATTTTCGGTTTGTGAAAATCCCTTCATTCACAGATGAAAACATTAGCCTTCTTGTCACTTCTGGTTGCTTTCATTATTTCTTTATTATTTCTTTATTATAATACCTTTTCTAACCATAAAAGTTTTGGACTCTCTGTTTGTAGAAATTTGTGCCATAGTGAACATATTCTTGTTTAGAATAGAACAAGGCAATAGGAACGAGCTGTTTGGTCCATTCTTGGATTGATACCCAAGTCCCATGCCATCAAAGTAAAGTTTCGTAGTTATTTCGTTTCGTAGTTATTAGAATGTTAGTAATGTTAGTTAGTTATTAGAATGTTAGTAATGTTAGTTAGTTATTAGAATGTTAGTAGAACTTTAGTGCTAGTAAATAATGCCATCTGACTATATTTTTCTTCACTATTTCTATTTATTCCTCATAAACTTTCAATGAATAAAAAGAGGATACTGACTCCATTATTCACCATAATCGGTTTTATTTTGTAATAGATTTCAAGAATTTTTTTCATTGTTAATCCTCTATTCTTCATTAATTACTCATTTTATTCCCCACCACTTAACTGCAGTTCTAGAGGATTTCTCTCGAAGCGAAAATTTGAAATTGCTACACAAAAATGTTGCCCAACTCCCATTGATTGACTAAATTTCTACACGGTTTTTGCTTATAATATGAGAAACTTGACGGAATATTTAGAATTGGTAAAAAGTGTATTTTGTTTTTCTCTTGCAGTCATACTGACGATGACAAAATTCACATCCCTAAAGCGTAAGTATCGTGTATTACTGTTTTTGCTTGTTGCTTTTTGGGTCTTAGACGGCAGTTTTGCTCTAACAATAAAAGCTTTTCATGCAATGCACTTAAACAAACTTGTAATCGCTCATCATTAAAATACTAGCACCACCTACTGCACTGTTTTAGTATTGAATAAACTGAGATCATGATTCACATGAATAAAAGAAAGAAGCTGTCACTTATGGCCGAATGTTTTCTATATTTATTTTGGCTTGCGAGTGTTTATAGAAATAATTATAAAATGACACATTTTTATTTGAAAGGAGCATTAGGAAAAATGTCTGGAGTTTTAGAAGTGTGATCACTGCACGCAGTCTAGCACTTGTAGTCCTGAACTACAGCAGTTTATCAGACACAGCGAAAATTCAAGAATTTTCCGCAGGAATGGAAGCTTATTTGTTTCTTCGTATCAATCCCTAAAATTTCAATATTTCATTCAAAATTGCGGAATTATTAACCCTTGGTTTACACGTTGACTCCGAAGTGGTACGTATGTGTACCACTGAGGTTAGGTTCTGTAATTTTTTTCTGATCCTTCTAGTGACTATGCTTACAAAGTGAAGTTTTGCACCAATCAGGCAATCGGAGGCAACGTGTTAACCCTTTAGCGACGAATTTATTTTTCTAGTTTCTACGTTTAAGCTCACAAAGACCGTCTGTACACTGATGCAATGGAGCACGCTGAGAGCCAGGCAGCCAAAATAACGACGCTGTATGATGCCGCCGCGTTTAAACCTAGTAACAACCTCATATTGCTCACATATAATATAATTTTAACATAATTAGCATTTTTTCTGATGTTTCCCGTGAGTGCCATACGGCGGTAGAGGGTTAAGGAATTACGGAGCAAGACGTGAGAATCTCAGTTTCTCTTCATATTAGCTCACAAACCTAACTTCAGTGACGACCATAGTCCTATCTAAGTATGAACTACTGCAGACTACTGACAAAGATTCGTGTTTCCCTGTAAGAATGTGATTGTGCATGGGAATTCGTTTCTAAATGTACGGAAATTATATTAAAAATTACCCAACATAGATATGTGTGCTCCCTATTCGAATCTCCAGTACATCGTAAGCTTCAGCTTTTCTTACTTCAACCCAGAAAATGGGTTACTAATATTTTCTAACGTTTAACATCAATAATATTTTATCAAAGTTGGTTCTTTCTTTCCTTTCACTTGGGAAATTTTATAGAAATCAACTAATTAACTTCATCTTAAGTGCATTCTACCTTGTTAGTCTACGAGAACCTCGTACGAGTTGTTGGTGAACCTACAAATTATTTTTCAAATTACTATTTTCAAGTGCATAAATTTGCACTGCAGTACATTTGCCTATCTACATGTGATGGTTTTGATTTGCTTTATGCATGATTGAACAAGAAATTCCTTTCACTACCCTTTCTTCCATCCAATTTTGGCATGAATTCCCAATTTTCAACGTTATCTAACTAGGGAAGTCATAGAAAAATTTTCTTGAATCTTGGTTTCTATAACTTTGTTGTGACGTCACAGGACAAAGCTTTCTTCAGGAATGTTAATACAAGATATAGGTTATCAAATGATTTTTTTAACATAAGATCAGTTTCTCGTACGTTCATTTCGTACTAGGAACTTCTATTCTATTTCCATTGCTATTTCATTCAATATTTCATTCTATTCAAGGAATTTCCATTGTCATTCAATGTTTTACTATGATTCTAGTTGATATAAATTTTTTGTATCGTTAACATGAACTTCAAAAACGTTTTGCCAGATCTTACCATTTTTGGCGTATCCATCATGATAGTGGAATGCAGAAATTTTATGTGCATTGATGTCTACTTTTTTTCATTCGGGATTTTTCTCAAACAATAAACTAACCTGCCCCTTGGAACGTATATCAATAAAATTGATGCACTAAATTTTGCTGCTTATAACATGTCAGACTTTTTGCGTGTTACAAGTCGAAAATATGGTAACAAGTCAGAAATGTCAGAAATATAAATAAGGTAAACCAATAAGGTTACAGTCAGAAATATTACCTTTACTTATTAGGATATGCAATGTCACATTCTAGATGACTAAAAAATGGTTACGAGTTAATTAGAATAGGAAATAAATTAATGGCGTAGTTTAAGTATTTTGTACTAGTACAGGGTCCCTTGTACTAGTACAAAATACTTGCACTACGCCATCAATTTATTCCCGATTCTAATAAACTCGTAACCATTTTTTAGTTCATATTTAGAATGTGACATTGCATATCGTAATAGGTAAAGATAATATTTCTGACTGTAACCTTATTCACTTCATGCCTCTTTTCTTCGTGTCGCGTTTTCCTTCATGCTTCTCTTCCCTTTTTAATTTCTGTCACTTTGGGTAGCTTATTTTCACGGAGCCTAATTTGACCTGTGTCAAATACTCCGAGTAGCATTGTTCCCTAAGGGCAAAGGTTGAAGGATAGTTTTTTTTATGGTGAGAACTACTGAACTGATCAACGCGTATGTGGGCTCGAATGTTAGATCTCTGCTATTGTTAGGGGCTCAGTATTATGTTCGAATATGATATTGTGATACGTTGTATTCTTGTATAGTGTCACTGTGTCAAGTATATCTAAGCTGTATATGGTATGAACAAGTTTGGCCTTAAAAATTATGATGGGCTTCGGGTGAATTATAGCTGAATTAACATAAGCAAACGAACGCGACTATTGTTAAATTGTAACTGTAGTATTCTATAGCTATGTTGAGTAATAGATAAATTTATTGACAAAACTCGGACCTCTATGCCTGAAAAAATTATTCATGATAAACATATATATCGTTGAACTATCAGAATTGGAAATCTTTTCAAGTAATATTGTGGGTGTAAAAACCATATAAGTTAAATTTCCCGACTTTCAACGTTTTTCTAGTCATGAATTATTGTCCTATTTCTGAAACCAACTCTCAATCTCATTAGTTCATGCATATGAAATTATTCCTACGTCTATCTGATACGAGGAAGAAAAGTTTTGTAAGGGGTCTCTTAATACGATCATGCTGTATGGCATAAAAAAATTAAATTTTATGTCAAAATCACTCGGAAGAAAAACGTAAGGTATCAGAAAACAGCTTTCTTCACATTCGCAATGACATGAACAAACGATGGCGTAGCCGAATCGTCTTCCCGTACAGTGGGTTACACACAAACTCTCTCTTTCACAGAGAGTGATATTCTAGTTTCAGTTTTCGGTTGTTTCTGACTTATGACTAATCATGTATGAGTTGCTGGTTCTAGGGTAGAGTGTGTTCCCACAGCTGGAATAGATAGTCTGAGAAGCCACCCCTGCATTTACGCTTTCCCGTATCGTCCGTGACATTTCGGGCTTGCAATTTTGAGCACTAGCGCTCGCGCTGCTACCTTGCGGAAATGCCCCTATTCTCACCTCTGATTAGCCAACGTCCCAATACCTCTAAATACAAGGTCCTTAATTAAAATTTCTTGATAGGCCAAATTTCAGTGATACAAGTCGTCGAATGAGGTATTAATTCCCAGTTTCGAGAGACGAGTAAGTACTCTTACAGTAAGGATAAAAAGTTCAGTTGTACTCTAGTACACGGTTCGTGTACGCACTATATGTATGTTTGCTTGTATTTTGCTTTCATCATTTCCGTGACAAATTCAGTCTTTCTTGTGACTGGAATGAAGTCAACACAAAACTTCGCAGGTCGTTGAGCTAACTTAGAACAAAGAGACATCAACACGTCAAAAGAAATGATATAAAGGTGCATTGTTGACTGGAAGTTACTTTTTTAAGTTTTCCGTATGATCTACCTGAATGTTTAGCTACCAATCTCTGTGATCTTGAGTGAATGTATTTATCAATACGATCAGCCTCCTACTAAAATAAGCTCCCTAAACCCCATAATATCTTGCTCTTAATGTAAGTAACTACTTACTATAAGGAAATGTCAATCATAGACATTGGGAATTAACAGCTTTATTTGCTCGGAAATAGAATAGTTATTGACAGTCATGAATGGAATCTACTTAAGACTTGCCTATTTTTCTTGTATGTGCACGATCATAGTTTAGTTTCAAGGTACCTCATGTCATTTTGTATTTATTTCTAATCTCCTGAGTTTTTAATGTAGATGCAGGGGTTCCCTCCTCGGAATTTTAATCTGGTCGATAAGTTTATGAGTGTATATTTTGAATCGCTACTCTGCAGTTTTTCCTATGAAATCAAATGAGAGTTATTCCTCACCAGTAAAGAAACGTCTACAAGAGAAATTCATTCGACGTTTTCATTGCACGTGTAGCTGTGTTCTATATGAGCATTATTATCCCTGACCATCACTTGCCGTTGATAGAGTCGGGTTTTCCTGCATGAGCGCCTAATTAAACTCCTTTGGTAGCCTGCCAATTATCCCTTTTAGCAAGCCTCCATTAATTAATGGAGTCTAATACTGCAATCTTCATTCGGACGTCACAGGGATGTTCAAATACGCAGGAACAATCATAAAGATAACTTTATTTGTTCGGCTGCTGCGGTTCTGTTTGATGACCTTTGATCCATCACGCGCTGCTGGTCGTAAAAGCATCCTGTGGAAAGGGCATGTGAACAGTCTGAGAATCGTGCAATATCAGACATTGTTTACTTTGGATGACATCAGTTTCTATCTTCTTCAACGATGACTTACACCCTCCAGCTCTCGACGGCTTTATGGGACGATGAAAGTTCCATTCGCATTGAATTTGGAGCTGTGGACAGAATCTTTTCGCAGGATTTCTAGTAGTTTGGCGGTTAGATTTTGTATCATAATTCAGCTATCCTACTAACAATTTTTAACACCTGACAGCCCATCAACCTAGTCTCAAAAAATTTTGATTTCTGTACTGCGGAAGTTTTGATCGCCTGCTCGGTAGCTTGGCCGAGTTTGAAAGCCTTTTCACAGAAATCTCATTTCAAGACTTTCCTGCACTGGATGATCATTGTATTTGTAAAGTTTCTGTGTTCCGAAAAGAAACTTTTGAAGCGTCAAAATTTCCCTTTTTTGTACTCTTGGAAGGTGAATTTAGTGTGCGTAGTGAATTTTTTAGATGAGATTTCTTCCGTAGTTTTTTAGTCACGTAATCTTCCGAAGTCGACAGTGTTCGGTTAGATTCATAATTTTTAATAATAATGCGACTTAAATGCGAGTTCTTTTGAAAATGAAAGCTATAATAACTTTATAAGAAATATTTAGCAGCATCGCAGTTTGCCGTCTAGTTGAAGTTCTTTCAGAATATCAAAAACGTACAACTGACCTGCAGGCTCGTGTGCATGTCAGCAGAAATTATTTACCTTTAGTCCTTCGGCTTAAATTTTCAATACACAGCAGTCATATATTCCTTGGTTCATTTTAGGAATCATATAATTAAAATATGCTTATTTCACTTCTGACAAAACTACTACATTTCAAGCGTTATGTAGATATTAATATAACAGTTTATTTCAGAACGTTGGAAGTTCTAAATCAACACCCATCAATGAATGCCTTGCCAAGACTATTTCTTGGTCAAAAGTTTCCTCAAGATTTGAGTGGCCGCAGACCAATGGTGAACTTCCAAAAGCAATGATCCTAAATCACCTCGAGTGTGGAAGGTTTTAATGTTGTTCAGAAAGGAAGGCAGCCATTCTATTGAGTTCGCCTTCCATTTCACGACTTTTGGTCTTTATGTCGAGCTCTGTTTTCATTCTTCTTAGCCACAAAGATGACCACTTTAATGCAGCCAAAGGGGGCCTGAGAATCTTAATGTAACTTGACTGTCGTCTAAGCAACGCCGAGCTGTGCGCCATCTTTTACCTAGGAAGAGAGCTGTTCTATACGTGCAGTGGGGCATCTGGTGCTCGAAATTGTCCTTGACTTAACGTAACATTGGTGCTGGAAATAAAGTGCATTTGTATCATAAAATCTGTGCTAAAACATTTTAAAATTTTCTATTACATACTGTCTTTGAGTATGCAGTTGCTGAATATTTATGACAAACTTTTAATTCATAGATTTGCTTATTATACTTATTAAATATGCGATTATACCTAGATGTTTCATCGTTTTCGTTTCCCATTCAATCGGCTTGAAATGTTTCGCAAGTCTTTTTCCTAGACAGTCATCCAGGTTATTACAATTCTATTCCAGGTTGTTATTCACGTCATAAATTAGATGCCTCTCAGCTTTCACTCGCTCGTTTCCTTTATTAAAGAACCCTTCTTAAACACTCCTCGCTTCAGCGCCGGTGACTTTAATGGGACATTATGTGAACATTCATTCGTCGTCCGCTTTAACATCACTCCCTGGAACCGTCCCTACTAAATTATGCTTGAATTCCAATATCCTGGAAACGCTGTTCATAAAATACTTGTTTAATTAAAATAAAGCGGGTGCTCATTAAAGAAGAGTTTGAAATAATTTGTTGTCAGGATGTGAAATTGCAGCAAGTGTTTCGTTGCACTTTGTAAGTAATGTACTGAAGCTTTGTAAGTAGTGCTACGATAGACAAGTGTTTTTACGGGTGCATAAATATACGACCAGTATAATTTTTTCTGGTCCTATGAAGGTTGAGTTTCAAACCGTATTGAAATTTTATCACTGATACCAAACATTCATATGAAACAATATGACATTCAATACTCACCTTAAAACCCTACTATTTTTATTCCTGAATACTACATTAATCCCTAAATACTAGGTGATTCCGTAAGTACCACATAAATCCCTATATACTACTTAAATATCTAAATATATAGAGATTTATGTAGTATATAGGGATTACACATTTTATTACGGACTCTGAACTACATAAATCCGTGTATACTACACATTTCTAAAAATACAAAATATATCCGTAAATACTACATAAACCTCTCAATAATTCATACATCCCCAAGGACTGGATAAATCACAAAGTAAATTTCCAAATATTACATAAACCCTTAACATGCCACACTCATTGGGGCCTGGAGCTCTGAGGAACACGAGCTACCTGAAGAGGCTTGTATGAAGGGGGAAGCTTGTCGTGAATACCTTCACTCGCTGCGCCGACCACACCATTTGCATGGCCAAACCTCCGAATCCTTCGTTACGGAACCGGTTCCGAGTCACTCAAGCTTTCCCTTTGTCGTAAGATGATTGTAAAGGCCCAGTAACAATTCGGTAGTCATTTATCCTTTTGTATTTATTAGCATAAGCTTCTCTGGACATAAGTAGCACATTAGTAAATGGGTCAACTATCAGCGGGAGGTTTCGTGCCTTCAAATTTTGTATTTGTGCAATGAACACTCTGTTTCCAAAGTTGTTTCGATTCAAAAATAGGACAATATCCAAATTTTTGAGTCTCTGAATTTTTAAAATAATTTATACTCGTTTTAACCAAATTACGATGGGATAAAAAAATTCTTCAATGCTGGACAGATACTGATGTGGATCAAGATCAATTTTCTTTAGTTCAAGTGCTTGATTTCTCAAACTTTTAATTCACATTTTCGAGTTTTTTCTTGAAGTCTCCTGTGTTTTATTTTTGTAACTTTCCTACAGGACTATAAATATTACTCATTGTTGACCTACTAATCAATATATTTCTCATCATTTACTGGTTTTCCTATATTTCACTCAATTGTTCTTCTGAACCCTTTCTATCGCTTAATCGGCATCTTGAACTCTCTTGCTTACTTTGTCTACTGTACTCTATATTCCACTTGTTTGACCTACCTCATGATATTTGATTACCTACTTCCTATCATATGAGTGCTGAAATTTAAAACTTTCTAAATGTACATTGCCATTCGCAGCGAATGGAACTTTCGTCAGTATTCCTTGATTTCAATCATTAGAAGTAGCATTAATTTTACCCGTATTGAACCTAACTCATCTGTTTGCTTGATAACTATAATCTGCATAAACTAACATTATTTTACTCGACGTTTGCAATAATATTCCATTTATAGCCTATAAATTTCTGACCTTCTTTTATAGAAATTTATCGGCCCCGTAAGAATTCAGATTTGGATTGTATTCTCAGTTTTATTCTGCCTCGTAAGCTGTAACTCGAATTTTAATGTATTTTCATGCAGTCGAGACGCCCTAATGCGTCAATAAATGCTCTCCAATATCGTGTACGGTTCGTTTTACTGCACGTCGGTGGTCTCTAATAATTCAGTATATTGTCAGCTACATGAAAATGCTTTTACAATCAAAATTTTTCGTATTTACTTGGATGAGAATCCATCCACTGATTGAACTCGACATTTATTGCTCAGAATAGTCAATACTTTGGTGCCAGCTCGTGCCACACCTTAGTTTCAAAATATTTTAACCATGATAGAACTTTTTGATGTCCTTAAGATGTGCTGAGAAAAATGGAAATGTTCCTGTGGTACCTCATTCAATATTTACTAGCGTGGAACCTACGCAAGTTGAACATGAGTATAGAAGAAATATTTTTTGTTTGAAGACTAATTCTTTTTTGCTTGATTCCTATTCAGTAGATTTCATAGAAAGGGTCTGTGCAATTTTAAACAATTCATAAAGCATTTTAAACTTAAATGACTTATCTTCAGATAATGAACAACGTACTGATCATGAATTGATACAGATATTTGACAGCTTGTCCATTATTCAGAGTTACATTATATTGCAAATTTTAGATGAATAGTTTATATCCACAATGTCCTTCGAAAACTCAATGAAGATCACCAAGCCTTATTACATTGAACTAATTTTTTGTGTGTTTATGGTAACCTCATTGATGTATCTTTTACAGGCCATCAATATTCGGTTTCAAATTCTACTTTGAAGCTCCAATTTCGACATCGCAGCGCCGAGAGGACGACCGCATGACTTACATCAACAAGGGTCAATTTTACAGCATCACCATGGAGTATGTGCCTGATCCAGATCGTCCACTCAAGAGTAACACTGTAAAAGTGAGTACTCTCATCGAATAATTTGCCTCTTTACAGTATCTTCATGTAGTATGTACCTGACTCACTCGTCCACTGAAGAGCTACGCTGTGAAAGTGAGTAATTTAATCTAATAATGTACCTATTTTCAGCTACACAGTCTTACGGTAATGGCGCTGACCAACAATTCAGGAGTAGTAGCATGCAAGTTTGTAATTTGAGTAACAAATAACATTTAAATGTCAGATTTTACTTTGAATTATAGTATATCCCGAGGCGCACATGCTCAGTTTTTACAGAAAAAAAAACATTCAGTGGCAACTACGCATTTGCTGATTCTGGTTTGAATGCAACACAGCTGTGGAGTTAACATTCTAGCCCCCGACGACTTTTTCGAGAACTTAATAGAAACCCAAATATCTTTTGTAACTTTTCCTCTCCAGTTGCCAGTGATGGTTTGAAAAGCAAATAGCGAGGTACGCGCGTGTAGATTTTGTCAGTTCAGAAAGGAAATATTATTTAATTCCTTCCATACGTTCTTACTTTTGTTTATAAAAAAGTTTGAACGAGCTGAAGCATGTCTCATTTTACTATTTATTTTAATTTTGGATTCGTAGCTGAAACTTGCAACTCGACCACGTCTATATGTGTGATTTAGTGAAGCGATAGTGTTCATTTTGCACTCAAACAAGATATATTTTTATAAAATTCGTTAATCTACTCGTCAATAATATTTTTATATCTTGAGTTACAATAAAAGTTTATCGGAAAAAGTTTGTTCAAAAATGCGTTATGCAAACGTTTCAAACCTCAACTCGTCATAAACTTTAAGTCTGTGAAACAATTGCGATGCTGAAAAAATATGTTCAATTATTTTAATAAAGCATGTGAATAAAAGGAGAAAAATAGCTACATCTCGGCTACTTTCAGTAGGCAAGTGCGTTACTCATCAGTACTAAACTGCTCTCAGTTCATAGGAACAATAATTCTAGAATGTGACAGTATTTAGGAAACCCGCTGCCGACACTAGGACTTGCATCTTCTGCCACCTTTTAGGGAAGTGCGGAGGAAGTATAACCCGCACGTTACGGAGCGTCATGTCAACAAGGTTTTTACTGGAGGGAAGGCTACATGCGCACCAATGACCACAATGCGTCCAGGAAACGAAAATATTCGTAAATATTGGGTTAGTTTATCAAAATAATGAAGTATTTTATGAAATTTTGAGATTTGTTGTCCTCACAACTAGTGGAATAAATATGAAAATCCTCTTAACGATTGTGTATTCAAATGCAAATTTCTTTATGCAAGAGGAAGTTCAACATTAGAGTCACTGGCAAGCTCACCATTTAGTTCAATATTTTATTAGGAACCGACATTGTATCTATCGTTTTAAAGTAGAAATCCCACGTCTCGTTCAGCCAGTTATGACACAGTATAAAAAACGTTAGTTTTAAGACTTAATTGCTCGCAGCAACAATTAGGTTTTCGGTCAAGTACGTAAATGGTCCAATTAAAGGGACTTCTCGCATATGATGGGATAATGGCCAGTAGAAAATATGTATGAAAACTTACGAGGTCTTCTCTCGTTAAGAGTTTTAGTTACATTTTTCGTCATTAACCTGAAATAATTACAGTGTCCGATATACTTAAAGTGAATTATTACGTATGCTCGTTTGAGTGGAATTTTTATTGAACTATTTTTGTGTTACTGCTAATCTACTCTTTGAACTTTTGAAACACTCTGTAGATGAACAAGAAATGGAAACCGTTTTAATATTTGTGTTATGTTTGAACTGTAATAGTTCTATTTCTATTACGAGCTTTTTGATTGTAAATTACTCACTAGTACTCACCATTATAGCTATTTGATCAATGGGTAATGAATCTTTTTAATAATTCTCTAATATAATTTTAAGAGGTTTACCTCTGGTTGTGTGTAGTCACAATGGCACAAAATGGTCTCATATTTTTTTTTTAAAATGACCTCGTAAAATAATGTGGTTCATCAGAAATTAGTTGTCCCAAATACTGTGCCTATATCACGTCTTCACTCCGTATATGTACTGCTTAAGTAGACCTGCAAGTAGTATGTATAGTATAATTACGTAGAGCTATGCTTAGTGTATGGATTATAGGTCAACCAAAGTGAAGCCCATGCAGTACAACAATTGGTTTCCTAATGTTCTGCCCTGACAAATGGCACTTTTTGAACCATGAAGATGATCTACCATAGAAACTGGCTGCCTCTGTATTACATGTTGAAACGTTTAGATGGATTTCTAAGTGTGTTATTCATTTTCACCTGTTTGTTAGATGATTTCAGAAAAAATGGTGAAATGATCAAGCGTTACTTGAGAAGATCTTTATTGAGTCAGTGACAAATAATTTAGTGAGAAAGTTTTGTAACTATTTTCTGTTACACCGAATAAAATTAAAAGATTTTTGAACAGCTAAGCAATAGAATAGAATAGAACGACATTGGCTTAGTTAGCCATTTTTTACGATGAATCTTACATCGTGCATCTTACTAAGCATAAAAGATAAGGTGATTCAGTAGAAATCAAATTTTATACCCATCTTGAATTTTGAACTCAGCTGCTCTCATTGCAGTATTTGTTTAAGCACATTCGATGATGCAAAATTGCTGTTTCATGCCTTGCATAAAACCATTTCATCTTCTTCATATTCAAAAGTTGTTTCTGTTTTACTTCGAATATTTCTAAATCTATCGTTATCAAACAACGACGTAATATTGAGAGTAAATAATTATTTGCTCATTTTGTCCTCCAATTCCTGCAAAATCATGTGTTAACTTTCCATTGTGCGATTGAATTACCTGCCGCAATCACGTGCTTCTTTGATTCAGTATTTGATGAGCAAAAGCTTAACAACAACAAAGAGAAGCGAAGCCTCTATAGCGCATGCGTTAGATGACACTGGCTTGGTCACAGGTCTTGGGTTTCCCATAATCTCAGCCGTCAGCTATCGTGTGATCACGACGTTCCTCTTTCGCTAGCAAAGGCACGGGCTTTCGATCTAAAAGATGACTGCAATCTGAACAAGCTTGTTTCAAACCTAACTATCGTCGATCACAAATTTGTTGACTAGATTGCGAAACATACTGGGTAAGCCTGTTTAAGGAACTTTGATTCCAAAATGTTGACGTTTAGTGAAGGTTTAGCTGCTGCGCTATAGTGTCTGGAATAAGATCTTGAAAATATTGCCGGATATAATTTTTTGATGAAAGAGTTAATAAGAAAGTTGAAGCGAATGGTATGTACACTTTAAATTTTCAAATGCATGTTTTAAAATGTCAACAAATGCAGTTCCACACAAAAAGGTAAAACAACATACGGAAGAGACAAATGCAAATACTTTCTTTAGGCTCGTTGAGTAGATGTTTTGCCAAAACCTATTAAGGTGTTCATCGTTTGGAGAAGATTGTGGTGGTGAAGTCTTCCTTCCAGCATATACAGCCTTGGATGCTTCGCCGAACCATAGGTACAGGTTTTTTTTCAGCGATTAAAACCCAAATATGGTTTATGGAAAATATAAAAGATCCCTGCTTATTCTTATGTTTTTTTAAGACGTTTTCAAACAATTTGCTTACCATGGAGGATTGTTGAACTGTCTTTAATGACTTGGCTATTACCAATAAATAAGTTCATAACGACGCGTTGTTTGGACCGCTGCTTATTACACTGGAGTCGCAGGAACGATCGTGAAAGTTGTTAACTCGCAGTGAAGCCTAGGCACACGTTTCCCTACCTTGGTTATGACCTGTTGTAGGCTTCTGCAGCGAATTTTAAACTTTGTACGCTGCATTTAGACAACACATGTTCCCTACCCGTCTGACACTTCTGCTGATGCATTATCATTCAGCGTTGCTTGGCTGGATGAAGAGAATCCATGCTCTGAGTACGGCTTATAATCAGGGAACGTACATGAAGAATAAAAGGAGACGCAAATTTTTAATAATATTTGTGAGCCTCACACTTTGCGAAGTGAGTTTAACTAGTTTCCAAGAACTAAAAGAGGGTTGTGCATCTTTAAAGGATATTGAAGGGATTTCTAAGAAAACCTAGCGTGGTGCAAGTTATGTCTTTAAAGGTTTTTCTTTCTCATTTTCCAACTGTTTATCAGCTGGCGTAAATTACGTCCAATCACAAACTTTACATAAAATTTTAGAAGTAACGAAATAAAATTATTTCTTGCAACTCAACCGCTGAACGATATTTCTGACATTCGAATGAAATCGATCGTATTGTTATTTCTTCTATTGAAAAATACAGTGCTTGCAATCCCTCTTTTTTTGACCGTGCACTCGATAGTTATGTGTTTTCTACAACGTGCCTAAAATACAGGATAGTACACTCTCCTTTGACGAACTTTTGATCGCCCGTAAAATACGGAAAAATGGAGCTATCTCTCAAATTTTGCGCATCCATCAAGCTGAGGTCCTCGCTTGTTCGTGGACCTCTCAGTTTTGGCCAGAGTTGCTTGTCAAGTTTTTGTTCCCATATTTTCGCAGATGACGCTTCCATATTCGCAAATATCGAGAGAAAGCTTTTAAATTTTGCAAAAATGTATGAAATAACTACTGCATCACAAGCGAAATGACGATCAATACTGGTTCAAACTGTTCAATTCTCCTGTATTGAGGAAACAGAAATTATGCAACACGCACATTCACCGTCTAAAAATTTCTAATAGTTTCTAAACACGTTGCAAATTTAGGGAAAATTCAATATTCGAAGTAATTATGAAGTACTGAATTCTCTTGTGATAAGGCCTCGTCTAGTTGCTTGCTGGAAGGCTCTTTGAGCATAAAGTATGTTTTCACTCATTTGACTCACTGTATAAGTGCTATTGTACATTACCGATGTAGTAATTAACATTTTCGTTGGAACGAGGACTGCTAATTCTGTGGCGCTTTTTTCTGATTAACATCACTCTATAGCTTCAAAAAATATTCTTATAGCTTTAAAAAATAGTATTTGGTAGCCATTCTTTTATCTTTCTCTGACTGGCATGTATAAATTTACCTTATTTATTCCATGAATTATTGATTTCGAATCAAAGATGTGCATCGTTGGTTGCTTGAATTACGCTAATCCAGACAGAAGAGTTCTACACCATTCATATTTGCGTCAATTAAGTTGAACATGAAGGAGCTCGTGATATGGCATGCAACCCCCAGCACCCACGCCACGAAAGCTCAAAAGATTGGTGTTGCAAAATGGAAGTGATCCATCATTGTAACGTGTCCGGAGACTCTCCAGAGCTTAGCCAGGCGCTGAGCTTAGCCCGGATGCAGAGTGTGTACAAGTATAGCTTGTTGGATCCTATCATCGCAGCGGCTAGAAGCACAAGACGATTCCAATTTTTTCGAAGCGCTTTGCTTTGTAAAAAGGAAGTTATGTTGCCGCACCCAGCACGCTATGCTGCTACATGGAATGATAATCAACACTTAATGGCATACCATGTTTACACGTGTGGGTTTTCCTCTACTTAAATTCTATTGAGATATCTCATAACTAATTTTTTTAATTTTCCACCTTGGAACCGACTATTAAAAGAGCAATTTGTCACTCTGATAGTGGCTTCGTAAATTTAGATATAGTTAATCCGTAAAAGAGTTATGATCTAATAAAATCTCTAGTTTACCTGGCGTAAATGAAATTATATTACCAAAATACATTACAATTTGTGTACTTTCGTACCTCGAGACTTACAAAGCTTTGGTTTCTTATTACAACTGTTTTCGGTGTTTCTCTTATAATAATATTCACTGGATAAAGTACGAATATCGATACAAATTCATGATTTGTTGGTTTTTTTCCATTTATCCAATTTTTGCTTCTTACGTTTCTGGTAAATCTGACAGCGAAAATACATTGAAAGTACAAAAGCTGAATTGTTAGCTGGTTTTAATTGTTCCATGCACGTTATAATTTTGATAGTAGTAGCGTGATATTTAAACACTAGTAAATAATTGTTTTTATTTTGTAGCTCTGAGTTGACGTGAATTTCTGGATACGCAATGTTAAAATATTCAGGAGCCCAAAATAGCTTGTTTTCATCATCTATTTTCGCTTTTTATTTTCAATATCAGTAAAATTGCTGGAATTGAGTTAAACTGATGATTTTCTTGTCAAATGAGACGCCTCTTTTCCTTCACCTACATTTCATGAGGAGCAAATAGCAGCAATTTTATGTGGCAAAAAATGTAACACAATCAACACCATGTCATTTGTATTTTGGTACCTTCTTTTCTGCAATTCGTAAATATTTGTGGTTGTTTAGTATTGTTGGGCTCCACATAAAAACTAATGCTTTTTTTCATCGAAGATTAGATACCTTGCTAATTTTGCGTACCTGACAGTCGAAAAATAGCGCATGTTATCTATATTTTGAATTTAAAATAGGTTTTGAAGCACGTACTTGTCCTCTTTTGCACGTAGTTAGAAAAAATAATGTTACTCGACATGCATACCTCAAAAATGATTCCCTTCATTTAGCGTTAGTTATTGGTAGAAGATTGGAGCTTCCGTTTTATTTGTTGCGACATGAGAGGCAGACAAGAACTGTCCTCTCCGCTTTTTTTTACAACGGCTACCGCACCGCATTTTCTAAATCTGCTCAACTGAAAGCCAACAAGTTCAATGAACTCATGCGAAGATATTTTTTAAGAAATGTGTTGGCAAATTCTTTGTTTTTCTTAAGACTACCTAATCAGGCCAGTATAGCAGTTTGCGTTACTTACCTGCACCGGCTGCTTCTTCTGAACTAATTGTATGGGTGTAATTTTTTATATAACTGGACACGTAAAAATGAATAGCACGGAACTCGGTTCATTTAACAATTGTGTTGCTGCACGATGGCGTATGCTTGTAGTACTTATTTGTACGATCTTTAGCTCTAACGTTTTAATACAAAATGATACATAGCTGGAATCTAATTCATATATTTTATTCTCACAAATAGCTTAAGGTTAATACGCAGGGGATCCACATTGATGGATCCACGCATTTCATTTTTTTTTCAAGTTACGATGAGCCTTTAAACGTTCTTGTCTTGCAGTTTTGGAAAGACAACTGTGCACAAGGTTGATGGATACCATAAAATTTTGGCATACTAGCATATCTGCGAAATAGAAAATATTTGTGACATGTTGAGATACTTGCGCATGCGCTGTATACATGCGGCCACGTAGAACATATAGCTTGCAATATACGCTTTTGATGCTCGATGTCTCTTAAACTGATATCCCACTGGCATTCAGACCGTTTTTGCTTAGTCTTGAACATGAATATGGATGTTGGCTAAACTTAACACATTTATTGAGGTATGACCCACCTATGGGTCACTCAGGTACGATTCTGTAATTTTTTCAAAGCTTTCTAGTGAGTGTATGTACAAAGTAAAGATTTTCACCGACTAGGCAACCGCACTTAACGTTTTAATGGACATTGGAACAGCTGCTGGAAAGAAAATTGTTTCTCGTGTAAGTTACTACAGTGTTACACTGCAGTAACACTCGGATAGTGGTTTATTTTGTATCTTCCATTCACGCAGATTTAGACGTATTTTGCAATCAATGCCGAAGCCATTATCTGAATTAATTGCACCTTCATTCAATTACTGATGGGGCTAATTACGAATTGTGATAACTAATATGTGCCTAATTTTTTGATGTGTTGCATTGAAGTTTTAAACTTAATATCAAATTTATATTTTCAAACGTCACTTGAAAATTCGATCACAACTCTATGGATCACCATAAAATTAGAAAACTTTGCTTCTCATGTAAAAATTTCCCCCGTTCCAATTTCCAGAGCAATAATACGAAAGGCATAGGGCAGAAATTCTTGGACTCTGTTTCTCATACAAAGAAAAACTAATAAACACTTAAAACTATTTACATGGCCATTCTGATCAAGTTGATGTCACGACACAGAACTTTGGTCACCATGTGCTTCACTAGAGAGATTTAGTAAAAAGTATTGACAATCATAAGGAAATAGTATCCAATAGTGTCCCACACACGGTACAGAATTTTGGTCACAGTCGGCTTTAATGGAAGGATTTAGTAAAAAGTATTGATAACCTTAGGGAAAGAGTATGCAATTGTGTTCCACAAGAAAATTTATAAACAAGTAGGATGGTGCGTGCAGAAAGCTTGCTTATCGATCTTTAATACGACGAAAAATATTCAAAAAATATCATTGTTCTAACTTAATCTGTTAATACCCACTAGTAAATCTCATCTTAGAGTATAACATTGTTCGTTATCGACCAAACGTTAGGTCAATACGAATAAAACCCTAGTCTTTGATGTAGCACCATGTCTTGCTGGGCAAACAACCATTGAGTGCATCAAAGGAATTACTAACTTCTGACCAGAACAGAATGGCTCTTTCCACTTTAGATCCCGCCGCTTTTAGTCTTATTTGCGAGGTTAGTTGAGAGTTTTTCGACTATTCAAGTTTTCATGACTGAAAGCCTGAAGCAAAATTAATTATCCATTCATAAATGTAGTGCTTGTTTTTACAAACAATAAATTACATGTGTCATTACACAAAGATGACGTTGTGAATGTTTTATAAAACGATAATTTGCGAAAGCTGTTTTAAGGTTGAACAGTACGGAGGCCATTTTCCACGTCAATATTTTCTATGAAAGTGACTGGGAGAATAAAATTATACCGACTACTCATGTTATATGCTGACACACTTGCAAGAAATGATTCGTGAGAATGAGTGATGTCCATACCACGATGCACTGGTGTACACTCTAATTGCAGCATAAAAAGTCTCTGTGATGGGAACCTCACGGACTTAAAATTAAAATTTTTACTCTGCAGCATGACTGGTCACTGCTTATGCTACCACACATTAATTTATCTTACATTAAGCAAAGGAATCATTATTCACCGTAGGGCCAGCCTAATTGATTGTTCTTGCATATTTTTCTGGCAAATTGCATCAAGATTTGTCCCATAAATCATAAGCGGCCTCCGGTGTTGCAAGCCCTTGTATGATGCAATATAAAACGTTTTTCTCGTATCTTCGTTGTAAATTTTAACGATAATTGCAATTGTCAGATGAGCTTAAACGCTAATAAAATCTACACACATGAGATGAGCTTCACATCATTAGACTCTAAATGACATCTGTGAATACCCTCACGTAACTCCTTGAAGCACGTTTGGGTAATTGATGTTCTCTGTTTCTGAAGTGCCTTAAAGTCGTCATAACTGGTAGGTTATTTATGATGCACTCAAATATATACAGCCAGTTTTAATGGCCGTCAGTGCTAGAATGCTTCCGCTGGATGTATGTAGGAGTTCTTTAATGCCCTTTGACATGATGGCTTGTTAACGTGTTGCCTATAAATAATGTCCACAGGAACTACTATACATATGCACATGCCCAAGTTTTGGACTACACAACCCATAAATTTTTCTTATTGGCGAGATGCTTGTTTGTAGGCTTCCTCTTCGGCAAGAATGAAGTGTTCCCGCTTATAGTTGAATAATTTATGCAACAATAACCAAACTCTGACATTGGGCAACACGTAAATATGATGCTAACTAGATTTTGTTTCAAATTTTATTAGCAGTAAATACACTATATGTATTCATGAATCATTTAGATGCATTAGCTGATTGTTACGTAGATGAATCGTGGAATTCTATCTCTAAAAAAGCGTGTGTATATGTGCATACAGCCCTTTGAATGCATGCTTGTACCTTATAATTTTAAACACCATACCTGGTGGTTGTTAAAGAACATAAATATGCTCACTGGTATGTCAAAGAGGACCTAAGTCTGTTTAAAGAAACCAAACATGCGATATCAGCCCCACTTTTACCGAAAAAACAACGTTGATAAAAGAAGCCGTAACTCTGTTTGCTCTATAGCCCGCTTATCTGCCTCTATCGCTCAACAATAGAACAGTAGTCGTTTACTACGCAGGTCCAGAGCTTTCTGCGTCGCTGTTCTTCATTAAGTAAGATATAACTTTTCTTGCAAATAAATGCTTCACAAATAACGCAATGCTTTTGTATCGTCACTATAATTTATTTTTGTAGATGTTTCTTCTTTTTCTTTATTATCTTGATTGTAGAGGCCGATTTATTTTAGGACTAGCTCGTAATTTTTGTCAGAGTGATAACTTTTCATTAGAAAACATTCCGTGCAAGAATATGCGTAGTGTAATGAAGGAATGTACTGAACATGTTGGATTATTACTGTTAATTTCATTTTTTAGTTTTATTTGAGAACTTAATAACTTGGTTTTCTCAATTCATTGAAAAAACAAAGAACCGTAAATTTATTTACTTGAATATACAGTTCTAACTGACGTGAAGTCGATGATCACTTGCTCATTTTCTTAATGTGTATAAAAAATGCATTTATTAATCCGAGTGTTGTGCATGCGTGTTCTGGGGACGGTTGCTCAGTAAAAGACGCGGTGGTAAAACGCTCTTTAGGAGTAAGCTGGAACTAAACCTGCCTTAGGTGTTCTTGAGTTTCTCCCACACGTCTATGCTAGTAGGATCCTCATCAAGTTGGATGTCCTCAAAAGTGTACTGAAATACCTACAATGGTTTCAGGAGGACAAGAGCAATTCCTTTCATGTTCACGTTTAAGAGAAGGATGGCTTTATTTGATTTTTGCCTTTCTTTTTACTAGGAATTAGCCAAAATCTCCTACATTTGGCCACATCCACGAACGTAAAAATTATTTTCTTGTATATGTTTATTCATGGTTTTAGCAGTTATAGGATGTGGGCTAACATAAATAGGTATGAGCTTTGATTTTGACCAACATTCTTAGTTCTGTTAAATTAAACAATACACAATTAGCGGAATCCATTCACTCGAACTCGAACGTAATTCACGCAAGACATTGGCAATCTATGTCTCAGCTCAACAACTATCGATTAGTAAAATCCATGAACGTGTAAAGGTCTATTTGATCGAAGAACATCTTAACATTAGACGCTGTTTTAAAATTAGGCTTTACTACCTACAGTATAGTTTCAACAATTGGGTTTTTTTTGGTCCATCATTAATGTTTGTTGTGTCTTAGCTGAAGTACGACCGAATACAAATTTGTGAAAAACCCTTCATTTAAGCCTCGATTCCAATGAGTTCTAATATTTTTATTCAACATTCATCAGAGATGCTACAAAACATGATCTTAAATTATATAGAGACAAATTGAATGAAAAAAAAGTTTAGAATTCTTATCACGAAAATAATTTTAAACATTGCAACTGGAGGGGCAGTGTTAACAAAAACTAATCTATGAAACTTGGAGGCCCGTATTAACAAAAACTAAACTTTCTTCAATAAAACTGAAGAGGATTTTCGGAAAATTTTCCATCCGTTGTGTTTATGCGCAAAAATTCGAATATTATCAGAGATTTGGTTCATTAAAAATTCTTTATTGTGATTAAAACTCGTTTTAGGGGAAGCCAGCAGTCTTTGCTATCGCTTCATCTTCGTCTAATAAATTAACAGCTATTGCCCGTAACTGTTTTTCTGCGCCTACGCAAATTTAGAAGAAAAAGAAGAAATACCTGAGTTCGGGTGGACGTGTTTTGTTTAGTAATTGCACAGTTGTTGCTTCTAGTACTTACGCAACCTTAATACTCCAATAATTAACTCTCTTCACCTTATAATGCTCTCATAATTAACTCAACCCTGTTTTCATGCTCAGTGTGGCTGGGTAGCTCCTCGGCAGAGATGCGTAGCGATTCAAGAAGTGACGTTTGTGCTTCATCAGACCTGATTGTTCATAAGAACTTCATTGCATGAGCTTACTGATTAAAAATGAAAGATCTTGTCATACTTGACAACGCCTGGACGTTGCAGGTAGCATATGCTGCTGAAGAAATTGCATTTGAAGTTACACATAACGCACTTCCATTAACTTAATACATGACGGGAAAATTCCTTGCACCTTTTGAACTAACGGTTCTGTGTTTGAAAACTAATAATAGCTTAAATTTGATGATCTCCTTTGCAGAAATGTGTAATTCCTTTTAATTGCTGCTCTCATGCGTAGGTAAACATTCTTCCATTGTTTCTCAGTTAAGCGTCAAGAATATCTGGTAGTTGTAAGTAAGCGATTTATCACCTAGGAAATGTCGACAGATTAAACCTAGCCATTTTTGGCAGGCATTTGATGATTAGCTTGAATTAATACATTCTGATCCGCAGATGATATGAAGCTCTGCATTGAACTTCGTAATGAATTTCGTTTGCATAAACCATCGAAACAATGTAGTACTATTCTCATTTAATTGTAAAAATATGTCGAGTTGTTCAATACTATGTATTTTCTGGTCGTTGCTTCCCTCTTACTTTTTAGTGCTATTTGTACGTCAGGTGCTAGCAGGAATTGCTTTAATTCCCTGTATTCCATGTATTCCTCTTGCATGTTGACTCAACTTCAGTCTGGGGAAAATTCTTCAGGTGCCACCAACCGTCGTGAAGACAGCAACGCTGGTTGGATAAAATTCAAGGGTTTTTGTAACAGGCAGACTTCAACAATTCTTCAGAACGTATTACTGGAAACCTTCACAATTATAATTATTTGAATCGTTACCTACCGTAAAAAATCATTATAAACCAATATCATAAAATTGACGATCACAGCAATCTAACAGCCTTCGTGGTCAGTTGTCATGCTTTACTGCTTTAAGTTGATGATAAATTTGTCACAAAATGTTGAAATTAATTCATCCCCAATATGAAGTTTTTCAAACCTTTATTAAACAAATTGAACGTAGAACTACTGAATAGGTCTAAATTATTCTAAAATTAATATGCGCTGAAGGGAACAACCATTATTTTTGGAATAATTCATCGAATATGTTGAACTTGGGCACCTTGGCGATATAATAGTATTTAATACTTTGTAAATTAAGAATTAGTGACCACAAACTTGTGCAACATTATGAATCATTTATTGATGTCGCTTTCCTCTTCATTTACAACTTCATTTGTGTAACATCATGACTCGTAAGGTATTAAATATTTTTAGTACGATGGATTCCAGTTCGTTTAAGTAACATTATGGATGCTTAAATATTTCAAGTAAGACCGCTGTGGTACAGCTAATATTACACAAATTGATCATGCGTGGAACAAACATACATCGTAGAGATGACGTCCATCGCAAAGTTCGAAATTTACAAACATTAAATGAATATTTTGATCTGAAATATCTTCCATAATTTCGATTTTTGCACAAGATATTAACCGTCAAATGGTGAAATATCATTTTCTACACTGAATTTAGAGAATATTTTATAAAACTACAGTTGCATTATCTACAATAGAAACTACGCTATCGTGTAGCAGTTATGCGTATAAATTATTTAGATATCGTTTTGCACGCTGCTGAATTAAATAACATATTTCTATTTGGTCGGATATCAGTCATTGAGAATATTCATTTTAGACCAACCTGTGTTGTGTTGAACTTCCTGTTCTCGATGAAGTAAAATTCAATAGATCCGAAAATCTCTTCATCGAAGTGGTTCAACGTGTACATAAAATTAACGGATTGGTTGTATGTTTTACATTGGCAAATGAAATCTGTTTTCTATCGTATAGCACTGAACTGATAACACGGTACAGTAATTTGTTTTTATCCTCTTTCTCCCGGTGTCTACGGTGGCTTCCAGAGAAGACTAAAAACCTCTATTTAACGAGCTAAAACATTAATCATATGCATCAAATCGCAAAAATGCGTTGTCGTTATCTTCATTTCTGTGATAAAACAAGTTTATTTGTTCAATATTTTTCTCTGAAGTTTCTCTGCTCCATATGACACGAACAAATCATGTTTTTTTTCACTGTGCATTGCTGCTGTGTCTTAGAAATCTTGCAATTTTAGAGACGTTGCTCGATCATTCACCACAGGGGAAGGATCTGTGGTCACTGCTCGTAGGAATAGCATTACTGTCGTACCTTTGATCATGTTCTCCTCTAACATCCATTATCTTCTTAATTAAATTTTAAATTAAGCCTTGGATGACAGCTAAATATTTCTGGCAAGATATATCACCAAATACACTCAAAAGTGTAGAAATATTGTAGGCTCTGAGCCATAGTTGTAGAGTCTCAGAGATACCTGAAGTTGTAACTCCATCTTGCCGATGAAATAGCGGATTTCCACAGCCACAACGCCGGCTTGGTAGAGAGATTCTGTTGACGAAAGCCATTGAGATAAAAAATTTGACGTGTACTGCCTCGATCTGTGGAGACTTGCGTGTTTTACCCGCTACTCTTCATCGAGAGTTAAATAGCATTATCTTTGCTAATACCCTTATTGTGATAGCAGCTGTGGTGAGGTAGTGATCACCACCTTCTCTTCATCTGAACATATCGTGAATTTCATGTCAAGATAAATCAAAGTGTTTCATTACAGCACACAGAACATTGAGCAAAATTTATATTTACTCATTTGTATTCACATATCTTCTGTACAGTGATAGTTTAACATATTCTATAGTATCAATACGTAACAAGACACGAAGTAGGCATTTATAATATGCAGTTTTGAGCATTTTACATATACAGTGATTATGGTAGGTTTTACCAAACTGGTTTAATTTTTGGATGTTTGGCCAAATAATTGAAGACGTAGCGACGAGTATATTATATCAGAACTTTCTAAAAATGGTACTTCAATTTAATTATTTATCTAGTCGGTAATGGTGTATCGTTAACGATAGAAAAAGTGAAGTTATATATTCATGTATCAAATATCATGCTCTTAAGTAAGTAAATTACTTTGTAAGCCCGCTAGATTATTGGCATACCTATGTATTTTTCAAGTTATTGAACTTTCTTGTGTATTGATGTCGTTCTCACATCCGGGCTGTCGTTTTAATTCATCATTTTTACGTTTCTGTTACCTGACACTATTCCATTCTATTCTTATTTTATTCCTACTCTATTGTATTCTTTTTTTCCGGCAATTTATCCACCCCAACTTACAGAGACCTGCTCCAGAGGAAGTCGTCTGAGACGTATCTTTGCTACGGAGCGCTGGAATGAAGGCAGCTGTCTTAGATAGCGTCAAAATGAGAGCTTTCAGGTCTCTTAGAACCAAGCCTAGCCAATACCAGATGTAGACAACAAACTGGGAGCTGGAATCTGTTGTGGGTCATAATTTCGGCTGTTGTATGCATTTTTCGTTTTATTTTTCTTGCGTTCGAGAAAGTTGAGAATATATGTATGTCTTCTCTGCTAAGTCTTGGTTAAGTACGTATTTTCTTTATCTTTCTCATGAGTAGAATTTTTGTTCGTTTAATTCGATCAAGTGCGTGTCCTAATAAGAATGAAGTCTTATGCCCCACCCATATCGGTAAATCGACCGTGGCCTTTCGTTATCAATTCTTTTTTACAAAATTGTTAGACTTTTACCACTTACATTTTATAAATAAAACCACATGAAATATTTCCCTGAACTAAAATGTCTCTTTCATTCACTAACCACACCTGATCTTTGAGACTGACACTTCTTTAGTATTTTCTAATTTATATTAATAGCCTGTATTTTTTTGCAAATGTAGAACTTCACAAGAATATGTAACTGGTTCGTTAAACATATATTAATCATGTGATTTTTTAGCAGGAAATAATAAAACGCATAACAATTGAGTGAAATTTTCGAATTAGCTGCAACTGAAAGAAGAATCCTGAGAGCAAGCATTTCTTCCGGCATTCCTTCACCTGCTCTTTTCAGGTTCCGTGTTTACCCACGAAAATTATCTGAGGTGGGCAATGAAAATCAAAGAGGCGGTTCATTTGCCTAAAGGATTAGGAAACAAATACCTTTCATTCAACTCCCTGTCAGTGAAGTTTGGATTTGATTCTAAATTAAATTCCATCGTGGGCTTCTGTAATTGCGCACTGGTTCCCGTTCGTTCACTGAGAAGATTGAAGTCTTTTATAACTTGGAAAAATATGGCCCTAGATTCAAATGAGTTTTTATTTTCATCAATTTTTTGGACATACCCATGAGTTATGAGGACATTTCTATTTTATCGGTAACATTTTATCTGTTATCAACATAAAGCAATATTATTTTACACGCCAAGTTCATTTTTCTGTTAGCATAATCTCAAAGCACTTGTTTTTCAGTCTTTCTTCAGGCTTGCCACGGATGGATTATAAGATTCCCGAGTTCATCTTGTTCTCGTCGTCTTGTTTTCCTGTTTATTAAACGTTTAGTAAGTAACGTTTTTTGTGAGGAATCCCTGCGTACTCGACTTAATCAGTAATCATCATGAAAAAATATGAACATGCTTTCAATGCTGTTGCTTAACTGTTGAAATATTATACGTACCATGCGGACAAATTCTTTCATTATCTTATTTATATTTTAGTTCAAAGAAATCAATATTATACAATATTTTGAGATGGAGCGCTGCACCAGGAGCTGATTGAGGTTACAGTGTGCTCTTCGTTTTTGTTGTTTCTCTGGTCTATTTTGTACTAATTCGATATTGACGTTCATGCTCTCCTCTACAATTTTTCGCTGTACAGAATCATCTGTAGTTCACACAGTCATCAAGCAAAGATTAGGGAAGGCATGGATTAGGATCTGGGAATGATTTATGTGGCTATTGTTTCGCTGAGTTATCTTGTGATCATCAGCTCTTTGCTAAAACTTACGTGCTATAATAGGCCTTATTTGCCATCCAACATTTTCAATTGGTCCTTTAGAAAATTTTATCCCTTCTCTTTTGCGATCTCAACTCGGGTAACTCATAGATTTTGAAGCGACATTGCCTGCCTTGCACTGTCTAGTAGGCATTAGTTAGCACGCTATAGCCTTTATGTGATTTTTCTCCCAAGTGCCATCTGGGAAATGGTTTTGTTGAACTCTTAAGGGTCTTCTTTAAAGGAAATAATAGATCTTTCTCACAATAGTGACCTCTAAACGACGGCTCCCATACTGCGTCTGAACAGGTGTGTCTCCTCCTCTTCAGTCAAATCCTTGCGTTCAAATTATCAGACTTGCCACTCATGGTGCGCTGCAGAGGAATCAGTGTACAATAAAAGACTAAAAATAATCATTTCAAACAACGATTTAATAAGTTTCTTACCTATTCATTGGAAAATTAAGGCAATTTGTTGATTTTTTTACCTGCTTGTAAAACTGTTTATTGGTCTGCAATCGCATGCAGCCAATGACTGTTTTTATGTATTAGGCATTGATTTTTGTATTGATTCTTGAATGCATGCCCATAGTGCGTATCTCATCGGACCTTTAGTAATTAACGCTCCCAGTGTAATTTGCATCACTCATTACAGAGTCAGCAGGTTTTGTTGTACGAGTCAATTGTGGCTAAAGTTGTTGAGCCAAAACTTCTACTTTTCCTCTACTGTTTTTCTAGCTGAGAAGACCAGGTAACCGATTTTGTGCCCGTGTTTTTGTCTCTGATGCTTTTATTTTCTCATTTCGCCTCCATGATGTGCTTACTCTGACTCTTTATGTCAGCTGTAGCGTGATGTGCTAGAAGAGGAATTGAAATTGTGTTCGCGTATTGTATTTCTTAAACAAAAATTTCCTTTTCATCTCCGTTGTGGTCACATTAAATGAGTGAAAACAAGTTGAACTACAAATGCGTGACATTAATGATGGTATTCATTAATGATGAGTGTGTATTATTATAATAATCATAGCAGTAGTAACAATTATAATGATTAGGGTAATATGGTATTAACGATTAACAAGATAAATATTTCTAGTTTCGAGACAGTGTATGTACCATAAAAAGTGGGCTTGAAAAGTAGTGTCACTAAACAAGGCAGCGAGTTTTCCTGAATGTGAAACCGCCAGGACCAAATTTCCTTTTCCAGAGTACCGTACGCGAGCTGTCTATGTAGACCATCTGCAGTTCTATATCGAGCAGTAAAATCTCATGTACGGCCCTCCAAAAACCTTTCTACCTAATGAAACGGGATGACTTCAGAGTGCTCTTCAAGAGGCAAAAGCTTTTCAGATGTTTTCCACACGGTGCGAGCTAGAAGTGCTTTGGCCTCTCAGTACTCATGCAACCGCTTGCCTTTGTGGTCTCATTAATTCCTAGCCCATTGAAGTTGAACTCGTGGTATTTTACTTCACGGAATTTATTGGCACTCGTAGATTATAGGAATTCATTGTAGGCCGTTTAATGGCTATTAAATTTACCAAACTCGAGGGCTAAATGCTTTTTGATATAGTATTTATCTTGACAACATATTTTATTACACATAGTATTTGTCTGATGGTATTTTAAAAATTATTTCCAAATTGATCCATAGATCACTTATGTACTGAAAAAATAATGATTCACCTAATGAAAAAATATATCAGTTCGAATTTTGTAGCGATGTTGTTCTTTTTTTCTCATCCCAAAGGTTTTTGCATTGCACTACACTCATGGTACCTGCTCATCAAGTATCACAAGAGGTGGCAGTCCGTCCTAGTTATGTTTTTGTGAGAACAAGTCCATTAACCGAACTGCCTGACGGCACTCCTCTTCTTCAGGGTCTCATCTCCAGCGAATGTTTTTTTAAAAACTCGGGCACGTGCAAATTATGTGATGGGACTCGTATGTCAATGTCATTTACAGTAGGCTTTCTTCGTACCGTGTGTGTATTAGGCGTCTGTTTCCTGTTTTTCATAGAATACTGAAAAAAGTAATAGAGCATGTTCAAATACTGTTTTAGTCTTGAAAATGTGCTACTGTTCGTACATTTATTCAATATTTATACAAGTACCGTAACTTTTGAACACCATCTGTAGGTAATTCAGCACCTCAAGAGCAACTCGTCTCATAAATCACCTACCCAAAAATTAGAAACTGCTCGCTGATTTACTTCCATGTAATTTCCATGCTTAAGAGTTATCTTCTACTGCATTCATCATTCGAGTTCTGTTTCTGAATAGATAGTTTCTGAACCATGCAAGTCCATAGAACTATCAATCATCAACGTAACCACACGAAAAATAAAAATAAAATATAAACTACAGCTACGATTTGGTTTGTAGAATCCTTTTAATATTTGGAGCTGTTGTCTCCAGGAATAGGGCTGACGCATTTCAGGATATCCGGTTTTTCTCTGTCAAACTTGCATAAGAACTGTGGCTACTTCTAATTTTTCACAGGCGATGAACAGCTGTACTGTCACAATCCTATATGTGTTAGTCAGGCTGCTTCTACGACACTCGTGGATGGCAAATACTAAAGTACCTTTTAAGATAAAAAAAACAGCATCAATTGAGCATTATGGAATTCATTAAATTTTTAAGTGTTACCCAGTTAAGAAAAATACATTTCGTGTCTGCTTCACGTCTTTGCGTTACATTTATGGACGATCTTTTTTCATATTTCAGAGCGTCGTGATGTTGATGTTCCGTGAAGAAAAGACTCCTGAAGACGAGCTTAAAGCTTGGCATTTCTGGCACGGGCGGCAACACTCCGTGAAGCAACGCATCATTGATGTTGGTGAGTACCACTTTTTCCTTTCGTATCGATTTCAACTTTCTTTTGGTATAAAGTTCAATTTTTTGAATCAAATTTAAATTTGCAAACTTTCCAGCTTCTATAAGTAACCAATTTTAGTGTAACTATTTTTATGGTGGTTTAAACATTACTTCATCACTGGACAAAGCAAAAATAAACTGTGTTTATATGGTAACCTCAACATAAAAGTTATGATACTGTACCTAAGAATGTATTTTCTGCAGGAACTCTAGGGTTAAAATTACTTGTTTATTCCTATTGAAAATTACGAATGAACCAAATTTTATTTAGTTATTTCCAAATAGAATAAATTTAATCACATTTCTGCGTAAGCAGTGATTGCCGTTATAAATTATTCCTTTCTTGCAAAGTAGAATTAATCTCAAAAAATGTACAGCTTTCAAAATAAGTTGTTTCATAATTAAAAACAACTATGGTATTGCACTTTATGTTTAACATTTGAGTGTGTCTTGCTAGAATCAAATGTATATGATTTGTAGACTAATACTTGGGACTGCAGTTACAGCCTACGCCTATTCTTAAATTCGGATACAGGCATCATTTTTCTTCAACATGAGGGGCGTACAGCTATCCTACCTTGCTGTCACAACTGATACGAAACGACGTTTCGCTGCTGTTGTAATTCTAATCCTCTATATCATGAGAGACGTACTTAGCAAGGTGCAGAGATTTTAAGGAGAATTTTATACTGTTTTTATCACATTGACGGTTTTGAGCTTTTAGCAGAACTATTCCCGGCTTTACGAGCCACATTAACGTCATCATCGGTTAAGAATATTTTCTTCCTAGTCTGTAATTTCTAGTGAACTTTTGCCGTAGGCGTCGTCCTTGTGACGTTTGAGATTGTTTTTGTATCATTTTTATATTTCTTCGGTGAATTTAGCAGTTGAACATTTTCCTCGTAAATTTCAAGTAATGTCGACAGATTTGAAGCTTAAAGATAATTTTATTAGCAATTTTGAAAAAAAACCTTACACTTTTTCTCATGCCATTGTAATTTGACTCACAAGTATTAAGAATTAAGACAAATGTCTGGGTCTTTGACTAGCGTACATGCATATCATATGAATGGTTTCATTATTCATGCTATATCGTTAATCATAATACTTCTAATTCTGTTGTGGCATAGAACAAAGGAGTTCAAACGTATAAGAATGATGGTATAATTAGAACCCACGATAATATATTAATATAAAGTTTCAATGACTACCAAGGAAGATTATTTGTTTATAATTTGAATTTGTTATGTAAATGACAAGATATAAAGTATCCTGCTGAAAATGTGTAAAATACAGCCATTACATCAATCAAATCACACGAGCTATCAATGCTATGTTTCTGTGCGATTGATCTGCATGTGCGTGATTGATGCCTTTACATTAGACATCATAGTAGCTAGTAGCTCGAGAATATGTCAAAAAGCACATTCCTGTTGTCATGGTCAATACTATTCTTTTAAAAATAGATGGAATACCGAACTATCTCTATATCCTGAATATTATAGCTAGCGTCACGGCAAATTAACATCGTATATGCAGCACATCTTTGATTACCTCAAAATATGTTTCATGCACTGATCATAGAATTATTGTAGTGTTCATATATTCGACATACAAAATCTGAGGTCCTAAGAATTTTTTTAATAGGAATAATGACCAACGAGTGCAAGCAGTTGATTAAAATCATGTGGAAAAAGAAAACGTTTTCTTATGGCTTTGGAGAATGAACAAAAACTTTAAATTATCGGGTTTCTAGCTTCCATGAAGTTTTCAGCAACCGGAATTCTTGCAAAAAGAAAGTGGACGAACGCCGGCATTAAAATTTATTATTTTTACGTCTCGGTTGAGCAGCACTGCGCACTTTAAAAATATTATTTGCGTTTTTCCCTTCAATAAATTCCTTGCAAAATATAAACATCTGCAATGTCTCATAAAGTGCTTCAATTAAAAGCCTAACTAGAAAATTCAAATTATGGCTGAAAGCGCTTTCAGATTCGGATTTCGTTGGATACTGATTCATGCGTGTCTATAGCCATGTTTTTTGACACATTACTGCATAGTCGAGGGTTCTTATCGATACAAAACAATAGTTTGTCTGACCTTCATTCGTACTCAAAAAATGTTCTGAGATTAATGATATTTTGCTTTCTATTCAGATAGTTTGTTGCTTGATCTAATAATTTTCTACGTCGGGAACATCATTAATGATGTTCTTTATTTACTCTTTCATTTCAGGATAGGAATACGTTTGTTCAGAAGGAAATGCTTTTAAATTTCATTAATTCATGAAGAAAGATTTTGCACTATTTTTAGTGCGAAATCGTAGATATATTTTTAAGCAGTGTTGTACAACTGTAACTTTTTCCGGTCGTCTCTTCTGTCATTCATCTACCCGAAACAAATTACTCAAAATGAACGAAAATGATTGTTAATCTTGGCCCAATTTTAGAACTTAAAAATTATATTTATTTCATTACATAATACCAAGAAACCATTTCCATCATCTTAGCTACCTTTGTAGTACATTATTTCACATCGGTGTGGTAATTTCAAATGAAATATCGTCTCTGTGGTGGGTTCTTTTTGTAGCGATGCATGATATAAACGGTACATTTTCAATGCTTGCCTTCACACTGTTACCAAAATACCGTCTTAAAAGATGGCAATTAGCGGCAGTATTTCATAAAATCCTCGGAGATTGTAATTTACCGCCATATTTTATAAAAATCCGCACGGCCAGTAATTTGTACGACCTCAGTTTGTACGGCCACCGCACAAATGGCCTCTTGACCACGCGATGCATAATCGAGATGGCAGTGTAATTCTAGTCTGCAACTTTTCTTCTGCTTTATATTCCGGTGAGGGTGCTCATCATAATCGGAAAATAAAACTGTATTTTAAAGGGAGCTGCGTGAAAGCTTAATTATGACCTGCATATTGTTTTTTTAAGGTTTAAATCAGCTAATACCGTAATCTTGGAATTGCTCTCAAATTGGTATCACAGTTGTACTCAACCGCAGGTTACTTTCCAGGCATGACTTGAAATATTAAAACATTATAAATAAAATATATATATTTACGCTGGGCCTAGAGCGTTCGATTTCTTTTATTCATTTATTTTCGTCTTTTTTTTAACTTTTTTGATGGTTGAAAAGTCTTCTGTCTTCGAAACTGACAGCCAAACCTGTAGAAACCTTATATTAAGATGTTAATACATCTCCCTTATTTTTATTATATATGGCTGTTACGTGTTAAAATAATCATTGGATTTATTTGATTGAAAGTATTAGCTATCGAAATGAAGTACCACTGAATTAAAGTTTTGAAACAAAACATTATCATTTTATTCTGTCGAGACGCTGGGCTCACCTGTTCAAAATGTACTCAAATTTCCGTGGCGAATTCTAGACTAGTCTAAATTACACCTGCCTTATTCTATCGCTCGTATTATACATTCGAGAAGCCGAGACCCAACTTCCAATTTTTAAGCACTTTGGTCTTTATGATGGACTAGCACAGCCAGTTGTACCTGAGACACGCAATCTTGCATGCTTACAAGAAAGCCTTTTATTTTGCTCGGAAACAATTGAATAAATTCCTTAAAAATAAAAGAAATTGGTCTGGTATTGAGGCATTACAAGGCGCATTGGTTATTCATCAATAATTTTTTAGGCATTTTGGTAGTTTTAAAATTAATTAAGAACAATATCGCTCCTCATGAAAAGAGCCGTATGACCATAATTTATGAGGGCGAAAAATTGGGAATAGAATAGTTAAATAGTTTTGTTAGAAAAACAAAAAAAGATAACATTGTACAGTACATCATTTTTCAAAAAAATCGCCCGGGTACTAGCAGTTTCATTCATTTTATTTTTAATAAACCATTTTACAGAAAAATTACACTAGTGTACGGCTTACTTATTCTTGTATGAAAATAATCTATAACCAAATCGAACTAGAAAATAATGTAATCTTTATAGTAATAGAGTTAAGCCCTTCGAGGGTTTTTAGTTTATACATAAAGTTTCAATTAGGGGGTTGATTTTTCTTCAAGTCTCTTCCTTACAAGGTGTCGTGACTCACAAGGCGTGGGTGCATGTCAGTGTTCTGGAACACGTCTGGAACATTGGAAAGTCTACAACTAGCTTAATTATCAAAGTACTGCGATAAAAGTACTTGAATAATTCCAGGCAGCTCTCTGGCAATACATGGAAAAATATAAATGCAGGTGTACTACTTCAAGAACACCTTGTGACAGACTTGAAATCTGTCATATGTTATGAATTTAGGCTCACATCCTGAAAAGAATGTCGTAGATATATTTTTGGATTCTCTACTCTTCATCACAACAAAAAATAATATCTTCTATCACAGCAGAAATTATTGCAAAGTTTTCAGTTTCCTGATATTATTGATTCCTCTGTGAAGTGTGTAACTTTGCGTGACTTTTTTTTTGCTGGAAACTGATGGAAAATTAAAAGTTGTCTGAAATTTTGACATTGAATGAGGCAAAACGATTTTTTCATGTAGTTTTGAGTGTGTTGAATTACCTGTCACTATTATGCATAGAATTTCAAGTTAATTTCTTTTAACACGGCCAGAAATTACTCATTAAACGATAGAGTTTCTCGCGCAATGAAAATTTATTTTTAAAAAATCCTAATGCTTATAACTTGAAATTTTTGGACAGTATCGTGTCTTTGTAATGTTCTTGTTTTCTTCGAATAAAATTGACCAGACGCTTGTTAATATAAGTACTAGCAGCTAAATTGACCAGAAGCTTGTTAATACAAGTACTAGCAGCTAAATTAACCAGAAGCTTGTTAATATCAGTACTAGCAACTAGTTTGTAAGGAGTAAATGCGTGTCATGATTTGGGCCGTGCGGCTCGTAGGGAATGTTCTCAGCTCTCAGTAAAAGATCGAACATTTATGGTCAAAATCAATTTCGTGTGTAGTTTTTAGATCACTGAAGCTCTACTTAGAGCTTTAATTTACAGATAAGTATGCTTTCCATCTCATTTCTCCATTTTTCAAGCGAGCAGCGAATAAATCTTCTGAAAATGTAGAGAATTTTTTTCTATTTCTTTCTTTCTTTTTCTCTCTTTACTTTTTCTTGGAACTCACCCATCCTGATCCCCAACAGAAAACAAGTACAATCGCTGCTGTTAAGTCACCAGACGTAGTAGTTTCAAGTGCGATAAATCTTTTTCAAGCGACCATTAAAGAGTATACCGTTTGTTCAGACGTTTGGAATGCCTAGAAATATAAATGCTTCATTTTTGTGGTCTATATGAGTGCTCCAACTCCAATTGAAGACAAAAAAAGCCCACCATTTGGCTGGGCACTACTGGTTATATCCGACTATTTGTTACGGCAAGCTGGGCATAATGCACAACATTCACATAGAAGTGTGGTATTGCGTGTGTGAAGTCATTCATTATGTCCTGAAAATGGCAGCAAAACTTAAAATGCAAAATTAAAGCTTCCTGCTCTTCACTGTTTAAATTTCCGTAGGATACTTGAATTTATCAAGGTATCGGAATAAAATTAAGTCTCATAGTTACGATGTCTAGAAAAATCAGCACGTACATTGTTTCTGGGCAAGTTAATTTGACTATGGATTAAAAACTTTTTACAATTGATTCGAGGATGTATGAATACTATTTTTGGTTCACTTGCTCCATGGAAATCTACTTATATGATACACAGTGTATCTCCATCTCTCTTTATATATGTGTGTCCGTCTCGTTACTTCCCATCTATTACAGAAGAAAAATTATTGAACTGAAATCAAAACGGGCATACATGTTACATGTTTTATAAGCATTGTATTGTGGGTACCAAAGGCGCTGAATTGCTATAAAATGTTCCATTGTTCCCGTTACTAGCCTTCTCCTACATGGCCATGTTATCGGTAGATAAGATACAGACTGGAAGTTTTGTATACAATCATGAAAAATATTCAGTTCTGATAGTACCACGAGTAGAACTGAAAAATGTATTTAATTCATAGAACTTTAATTTCATTACTTTTAAACGGTGCAATTTCCACAGGTAATATCTAGGCCATGTTATCGGTATATATAATACAGAATAGAAGTTCTGTACATATTCATGATAAATATTCATTTAAAACACAATAATTCGTCGTTAATCTTTAATACATTCGTCTACACTATAATTTCAAATTAGTCAAATCTAATAAAGTTTATAACACAACTATGGATCAAAACACCCCTAATTTGATCATTTATACACCATGGAATTTTTGCTGGAGCTATGTAGTATACTTATCAATATAAACCTAAATACTCGACGGTTGTTATTAAGTAGCATAGATTACTTTAATAGTTCACTGCAGCTGGAGTACTATTGCCTTTTTCTAAAACATTCATATGGTACCACTAACTGTTTTCTCATTATTTCTGTCAAAGTCAAGTTGTGCTTCGATTATTTTTCAAATGTTTGCTCGTGCGCTGTCCCATTGAAGAAAACGGTTGTTGAAATAATTTCACTTAGAGAAGCTGCTAGTTAGGAAGTTACTCAAAATCATTTTCATAAAACACTGGCATAACGGAACCAGTTTTTAAAGATCAAAAAGATTCGCCTTTTCCTGTAGAAAGTACATATTAATTCAGTAGTTTTCATCTTGGGCCCGGCAGTCATATGTTGTGTGTGTGTGTTTAGCGCTGGACCACCGCTACACCAATGGCAGGTTTTGCTTTGCCTGCACCATGTTTACCGCAAGAAGATAAACACCATCCAACAACTTAAATTACGACCTTCTGTTCTTCCTCCTATGATGTAAGATCATACGCATCGTCTGTAGTAAGGTATTATGTGTAGGGAAGATGCGTCTGAGCTCCCAGTATACTGTATATGTACAGTACTGTGTGCACTTACTTAACAGTTGCAGTTGACCGACGCAGTAGAATATTGAATCCAAAGTAAAGAATTTCTGGGGAAAATCCGAACTGTTCAAATACAAACCCTATTATTATCTGATTTTCAATCTCACAAACTTGAGCTCATGAGTCAAGTAGGTTGTACTCGATTGTTGAACAAAAATTTTTCGTTTATGGCGTCTTATTCAGCTCTCGACGCCTTAGACGTTTATTTTTAGGGGAAAACACATTTCTCTATTCCAATTATACCTCATTATAGGGTATTAATCATGGTAACACGTGGTATGTTCCTTATTAGAGAGTATCGAGAGACAGAACATTTTTAAATGAGGACTTTATTCGTTAAAAGAGGTCATTTGACAGCACTCAAATTCCAAACAAGGTTATTTTCGATTATAGATAATAGTTCTTGCAATGATTCTCTAATTAATTAAGATACAGACAAGTAGGCACAATTTATAGCTCTGAGGAACGCATGGTTGCTACTGACCGTCCATTAGCCCGCGCATTCCATGACTTGATGCTTCAGAAGTGATCAGTTACCGCCCTGCTACTGACACGAACATGTGTGAGGGACTAGTCATTTTTCCCATTTTTCCAGTATGTTGTTACTTCATATAGTACCTTTATCTCGCACAAATTAAGTAAATAATATATGTATAATGCTGGAGTGTATATTGAATGCATTGTAGCAAATCTCTAACATTCTGTACACCCCAATACTCCTTCATAAAAATCATAGACATACCATAGTCATACGTAAGCAACCCACAACATCGCAATAAAAGAGACGCCAGGTGGTACTTCCTCTGAGTGGCATTATTCAGTAACGACTGCTCCACCGTCCATTTTTTGTTGTGTAAGGAGACAGGAGACATTTTTGTCAGACATGGTAGCAATATTACTGTTCTTGTAACAAACGTGTCGAGTCTAGGAAGTTTTACTGCTGTGGGTACCCAAATTGCCTAGTTTTGAACTCCTACGTAATAAGCCTTCTGCAAGCACAAATTTCCCATAAGCAAAAATTGTCTCATGAAGTACCAGCGAAAGTGTCGAACGAAATTTACCAACATCAATAAATGATGACAAAATGTTGAGCAAGGTAAACTAACAAATTTATGTACTTAACCTGAAGCAAATGATGCATCTTACAAGTTTAGGTTTGTAAAATTGAATGCATCTTTGTATTGTGTTTCTTCTTTCATCAGCTCACTAAGAAATTTTAACAGTGGACTGATCATTCCACGTGTTCTGTTTGAGTTTTTTGAAGAAGTAACGTAGTTTTGAGCGCTCATAAGTATTGCAAATCTTCTATCGTATCAATTTTTACAAAATGTTAAAGAATAGAAGTACATTTATGATTGTTTAAAGTGGACTTACTTTATGTGATCCATATTTTTACCTGTCCATTATCATACTTTGACAATCGCCTTACTCCTAAAATTTTCTTGTAATTGTGTTTTATGTTTCAGACACAAAGAACAGCTCGGGCATTGTAGGAGCAATCGAAGAAATTTCTCACAACGCCATTGTCGTTTATTGGAACCCCATTGAGAGCCCAGCTAAGGTAAGTAAAATCCCTTGAAACTGCAAGCATGAGATCATTTTCTAACTCGTATGCATAATATGATTGTTAGTGTTCACTCTTAAATTTTAAAGTTAATTTCCAGTCCCGATATTGTCGGTTAAGTGTACTCCTTGTGATGAGTGAGTTATAAACGTTCATAAATATCCATCATTATGTCATTGAACGGACATTTGTGCTGGAAACGAGTTAAGAAACAATTTTACTTTCTATGTCTTATTCCAACTTTTCTGCTTTCAGTTACTCCTGCAGTAACTAAACTAAACATTCGAGAGGTTCGTGGGCCTGCCTTATTCGATTTTTGTGTCCAGTAAATTAAAGGTGTGACTGAATGCTTCATTCTCTCAAAAGACTTCCATTTTATCCTCAGTATTTTTCACTTCCTGAATGATGTGTATTGAATGTTAACAGAAGTGAACATTCATCAAGCCGTTTGATATTCCGCTCAAAATGCCATCTATTATCTTGACTGAGCATCATAAAGTCATTGCCCGCCAGAACCGAGTGTTCATTTTAGCTTATCTCTCATGTCTCTTTATTTGGCTCTAGATGAACCCTTCTCTCCTCGTGTACATGCGTCACTTCAAATGCTGGGCTAGAAAGTTTGAGTCTTTGAATTTATCTCCTCATCTTGTGTAAGCACATTTTCAACGTAAGTAAACGTACAAAACACTGAATTTTAAGTTCCATATGGAAGAAAATGTCATGTAGTGCCACTATCATTTAACGCAAATACATTTGAAGCGATACTTTTCGTTTCAAATATGACAATAAGACAATATATGTGTATTTTCGTGAAAATGTTCGAGATTTGAAGCTTGCTAATTTTTTAATCAAAATAATGCTTCCTAAGCATCAGTAAAATTTTACCGTGAGGATTATTACGAGAGAGGAAGAACACGTGATGGAGTCATATGCCTGGCTCTTATTTTTAAATCACAATAATTTCAGATCTAGGATGTCAAAAAAAGTATTTCCAGATTAAAAGAAGAGAGAGATTATTTTTTATTCAAGTATTCATGGAATGTAGAATGATTTTTCAATTCGTAATTTTACTCGTTACGGCTAGTAATCACACTTCCCGCTACTGCTCTCGTCCATTTTGTGGAGAGAGGTAGAGGCTCGTAGAGACGCTTGTGATGATCTGGAAATTTAAAGAAATAGTTAAGGTCTGTCAGTCGTCAGCTTACCTGGTGCCAGCACTACAAGCAGAGAAATTTGATGGGTACAAGGAGATTCGAACTCTCGAAACCAGAAACCAAGCAGCAAAATAATAGATCGCTCATCACTCAGCTGAAGTTGAAGTGCGTTTAGTAAAGAGAAATCGTAGTAAAGAGAACAAATGTTCAACATCAACCCCTTTCGTATATCTTGTATGATATATTACTCCTAGAAATGAAGTTATTACTACAGTGTGTCACACGTAGTAGATATGCTAAAATTTTCTACAGGGAAAAATTACAGGACATGATTGTCTTATGACCGTAAAAAATACTTAATTGTCGCAATTTTCTGACAATTGGGCTTCAATTGTGTTTTCTAAAGGTATTTTCGGTGAGAAGTGGAAGCATGAAAGTTAGTCAAATCATTATTGTTAGTTACGTGTCCCTATACCTGACAAAATGTTTTACTCCTTTCTTCTCGCTGCTTAGAGTGTGGATGGCAGTATTTCTGATTAGGTGAGTATAACCTGTGAAAATCTTATTTTCTATAACTACCTTTTTCTGCCATTGTTATCATGCGTACACTAAAGTTTCACGAGCAAGCTGAGGAATAAAATTACTCGAATAAATTTTTGGCCCGTGAACATACATTTTAAGGTTTTCTCAACTTGCAATTTTGATGCTGCAGGTCGGGGGCTTCATGAAGGTCCTTAAGTACAAGAACAACATTAACCTAAATCTCAATTTTCAGTAGAGCTCACACGTTCCACCACATCAATTCCAAGCTTTCAGTGACTTGTATTATCTCAATAATGGTGGTTGAAAAGTACATTTGTCACGTTAAAAAACCTAAATAATTTAAGTGCTGTGAAGGTTATTTTTAAAAATGGACTGTAACCGCAACGAGGCGAGTACTGAACGTGTTCTAAAAAACGTTACATCATCCTACTATGCTTCTTGCAATATTGGATTGGATTTTCATAAAATTTTTGATAAGTCAAGTTTACTTTCCAATTGGTATTAATGAGTTGAGTAAATTACTGTCACCAATGAAGGGCGAAAAATTATGTGAATTGATCGGTACCTAAGATGCCTTGAAGTTTCCACTTCGGCAGATAATTTTCTATTTACGATGTTGATTGCATGTCTGTCTGCTTATCTTTCTTCCTTGTGTGTGTTACATAGGACGAGTTTGTCTATCTATGTACATGTACGCGTGTCAACAAGAGGTAAAAATACTGATCTAGTATTTAAAATGTTGTGAAATATTGTTGCATTTAGAATTTGGTCATCATCAAGTTGAGGCAGATGCATGTTAAGGGGTAAGTGGCATTTTGAAGCACTTCCCACAGGGGATTTAGAGGTTGTTTGTGCCCTAATCAGGCTATGAAGCGAGACTGGCAAGCTTGGCCTTCATCCAGTTTTTGCAAAATTTTTGCCTCCGGTTAACATTGGTAGCAAGACTTTTTGGTTGAATAATGAATATTTTCCATATTCAGAAAGTACTATTATGAGGTTTTTGTGTTAAAAACCGTAAGCAAAGAATGCAGTCACAAGTTCAAAACTTCATGTGCCGTAGCTCTAACTTTCAAGAATTTTGACATCTGTTCTGAATTTTTTGGTCCACGATCGAACAGACGTAATGTCCCATCCCTCGTATCATGTTAAATGAATGCGTTCACTATTTACTTACATATATGTGATAGATTTTGAGCTATCAATAAAAAACAAGGGAGCATACGCATCACTTGAAAAAATGTAATAAACTTGCATAGTCTATTAATCAAAAAGTTATCTACAGTCTAAAATATAATGACATTAATTTAACATTACGTGGTTCATGTATATGGTGAAAACAAATGTTTATTGTAATACATCAAAACTTATCGTTTCTAAAAAATCAAAGCTCAGCCTCCTCCAATGAAACATAAGAAACAAATAACTCAACTGTTAATCATTATCATTATTTATTCAATTTTATGTTGGTAATGTTTATTTTTAGATTCAAAATTAAATTTTATCATTATGAAAGTAAGTGTGAACTTTTAGACACAATGTGAAGTGTAGGATAAGGGATGTTAATTTTCAATTAACTGAATTCGATAACATTGTAATCGTAGAAACACCTCAGCGATGAGTATGATACCGTTTTAAAAGATCCCCAAATGAATTCAGTGCTTGTTCAGCAACAGTAGTATTACATAGAAGCCACTTGCAATCTTTGAAATTTATTTCCATAGATACCTTTTGTTTGATACTAATAAATTATTCTCAAATGGTCTACATGACGCATCAACACCAACATATGGCCACGTATCTATTTTTTGTGACTTTTCTGGGATCGCCTTGGCAATTTTTGCCGCGAGGTTATGAGTCAGAAGAGTCTGCTCACCACAACGTTTTGTTGTCTTGGACTTCTTGATAGCGTCAATCATAAGAGCAGTGAGAGCAATTGTAAAAACACTCTCAGTTTCTGACATTTACAGATGGCTTATGTGATATAGTGGGTATGATTCACTTCAAAGCTCGATAATAAGAGAAATTTTTCCATGTTGCACGTGCATGAACATGTTACCTGATAGTCCTATCTTTTCTCTTGGCTGCATTAATTATTTATTTACATGACAACATTTTATATTTTAGCTTAGTAGTAACTATATAATCTTGTTTTCTCATGATGCCATGTAGTTCAAATTTTCTTGAAGGATCACTGAAGTGGATTGTGCTTTAGCGTATTTTTGTGACTGCAGTGTCCGATAGAGATACGTAGGATCGTCGAGTTTTGCTTGACCGTTTCAGGGTCATACTTTTGACGAAAATAAATGGATAACATGCTCAAAAAGTTACAGATTCGAAGGAATATTCCCTTGTATTTACGATGGTGGCACAAATTTTAAGCTGCTGAGCAGCGCAGGAACTCAAATTTGAAAAGGTTTGTTTTCAGTCAAACCAAGCATTAAACATGGCCTCTTCAGGCGTTTGAAATGTGTACAACCAGACTTGAAAGGGTTGAGGGAGTACGCTCGTAAGTTTTCGTCAGTGCCCCTTGAAGAATTAGTGCTTCTGAGTGGTATTCCAAGCTAACCACAATCGAATTAGCAACACTTGTTGCAAAAGCCTGCTTTTGGTTTTGTTGATAGTTGGGCATTCCATTTTTTCCACTTTCCTCGTATCGTGAAGAAATCTTTGTTTTGTGCGACCGATCTACTGCAAATAAGTCTCCTTTGATTCATCTGTCAACGCATCGATCTATTTTTTTAATCTTTTGAGCTGCTTCCTTTCACTGTTTAAACACGATTTAAGTGTATACTGTGAACGAAATTCTATTTATAATAACGAGTCTATTCAGTCTTGAAGCTATTGACTTTCTTTCGAGGATTTTTCACATTCGCCAGAGCATTGGAAAATAATTTCATCGCAATGTTTCAAAGTGTATAGTTTTAGCATTGGTAAGTGAACGTACAGCTGGGAAACAAAAAACTAAATGTATACATTTTTCTATTCAAACTCTTTTCATACCAACTTCAATTTTAACTTATTCAAGCCTTTCTTTTCTACTGTTTGAATTGTGGTTTAATAACCATTGGGAATCCAAGATCTCAAGATACATAAAAATATCAGGTATGTTTTGTTTAAACTGGAATTTTCACAACGCTGAACAAAAATCGATTAGTGAAAAGTAATAAAAGCTAGTAAAAAGCAAGCGCTAATGATTAAACCATTTTACATAAACAAAGTCGTAAAGAATAATCAACTAGCATTATTGATAGAAAAGTATTAACCACACAAACAACCCTAATTCGTTTTTGCTCTGCTCTCGCGTATCAAAAAATCCATTCGTTCCAAAACGGTGCATTTTGTAGACTTTCCTCTGAGAGTGAGTCCGTGCAAAGGAACACTACAATCCTTGCAAATCAACTTGAAAAAAGTCTTCAGTAAAATAAATATTTATAAGCTTTTAGTGTTCTATGTTTGGAACTCGAATTGAAGTGTAAATTTTCGTAACCATTTCCCTCATATGCTACATATTTTCTACATCAATCGAAATAACTCTGGTGGAGATAAAAGATTCTAGATTTTTTGTGTGAATAACGATCTCAGCACGCGAGGCTTATGTGAATATGAAGAAACGTGTGTTATCAACTACTTAGCAATAGACGCTCTTTTTCAGTCTAGTTTACGGTACATATCATATTGTTAGTTTATGAAAACTCCAAGTATCGCTGAATACTTTGATACTTATGTTGTTCATTGGAACTCGTTCATAAAATGTTGTAATATACGTTTTTTCTATTTCTCTTGATGAAACAATCTTACCTTATTAATTTTTATTGGCTTTTAAACTTCTTTTCAACGCCAGTTATAGCGCACGATCTATTTCAATATCATTTTCTATATCAGCTTATAAAAATTCCCTCACCTCGTCAGTGTTTTTTTACAGAGTGGAGATTATTTGACAGTTGTCGGAGAATGATTTTCTGTCATTGCATTTCAGAAAATTATCTTTTATGCCTAGATTCATTTTTTAGCAGCTTCCAGTGAAGGGAAACTGTAATTTTTGAAGCAGAACACGAGCATCTGTGTCTCGTAAAGAACAGTGCCACTGTTCTTTGCGTCGATAAGCATATATTGATTAAGACCAGCTACTGCATCATGCTGCTCTTTACTGTTATACTGAGGGCCAAAATAATGATAAGCATACATTGATTAAGACCAGCTACTGCATCATGCTGTTCTTTACTGTTATACTGAGGGCCAAAATAATGATAAGCATACATTGATTAAGACCAGCTACTGCATCATGCTGTTCTTACTGTTATACTAATGGCCAAAACAACGGACGTGGCTCCTTTTACTCAGTTGTGCTATTACAAAAAATCAAAGCAAGGCTCGAAACCATGCGAATAAGATGACCGTAGCTGAGATCGTTTGTGAATTTTTACTCGTACTTCGATAAAGAATGCCTGACGATAAAGAAAGCTAGCTATTTAATTTAACATAGCGTAGTTTTTTTTAATTTTGGGGGATGTCTACGTATAAAGCTATTTGACCACTAACAGGATTTCTCTGGAGCTTAGAATTCTAAGTCGTTGTTCAGCTCTATTTTTCTTTTGATGAAGACGGGCAGTTCAATTTATTCATGCTATAGCAGCTTCAATTTTTTGTCGTTCAATACATTTGACAACCTTTGATAACGATTTTTTAAAAATTTAAAACTAGTTGCTAACAGACCAGTACAAGCGGTTTTTACGTGCTATGCATGAGAATTTACTCAATTATAATTTTCTAACATTTTCCATATTAGGAAGCAGTTTTTTTCGGCACGACTATGTTTTCGCTCAAATTTTGTTCAAAATTTTGGACTAAATTGCTACGTAAAAATTTTTCTCAATGTATCTTTAATAGTTATTACAAATGAATTTTGCAGTTTGACCTTAAGTGTTAATGTATGTATAAAATCAAATTTTTTGTATCATTAATATTAAGCAAATTTATTTTCAAAATTTTGGGGTCACGATATATGTAAATTTTTTAAATTTGGAATTTTTGAATTTGCTGTTTCACTGTTGTGTTTGCAAACAGCATAAAGAATCAAATTACAATATTGACGTGACAATACTTGCACTTACAGTTTCATTGAGTCGTGGTGTAACCAAAAATGAGATAAGGAGAGGAATGTTTAACTAAATGGTGTCTCCATTGTAACGTCTTCTTGAGAATGTTTTTTTTGTAGAAAACTAGTTTTATGAAACTAGACTATGCAGTTCCTGGTAGTCTTTTTTAAATTAGACTTCACTACACTAGTGGTCCCGTTAAATAGAGTTGAAGAGTGTCGTGTTGATTAGGACGCTGACTGAAGATCTCTTACTGGAAAACTTTTGAAGAAGTAGAGTGACAAATTTAAAAGTACTGTGCAGACTCACTAGTGAGATCAGTTCTTTTTCTGAACTCATTTCAAAATTTATACCTATGGTACCTATCCTCGTCAGTCAGATTCAAAGCAAGACAGCTTTGAATATTTTATATTTGTTGCTGGACCCAACTTTAGGCAGGTTTTTATTACTATTATTATTATTATTATGTTACTGGTTTAACCACTTCAGTTAAGTTATGAAGTCTGACGAGACATCTTTCCCTCTACGATTATTGCTTATTGTATGAGGAGGAAGAGATGCATCCTCTCTGCAATCGTACTCGTGATTTTCATGGAAACTCTACATAATTCATCTACCTCAGTTTTCAACTGTCCGAGAGTGTCTACTAATGTATCAACGGAATAAATACCCTTTTTTATGCGTGTACAGAATGACTCATCATTCAAATGGAATTTACATTTTGATTTCAAAAAGTAATTAATATTAGCTTCACTAATAATGGCTATTTTTTCAATGCTTATAAAGTCTTATGCCTGTTGGTGAGAACTTGTAAATTCTACAAATACGATTTTTGGACTGAGAAGCTGAAAAAGAATACAAGAATATTGGCAGGCTGGAGATGCAACTCAAGAATGTAATCAAAGGTCGTTGAAACGCGGCACTACACCACGAATTTATAACTCAATGTCTACGTACTGTATACTCTAGTGAAAATAGAATTCATTTAATCATTTATTTATTTATTTGAATCTCACTCTCTCCTTCTTTTCCAGATTAACGTGGCCATCCAGTGCTTGAGCACCGACTTCAGCAGCCAGAAAGGAGTGAAAGGTCTCCCTCTACACATCCAGGTCGACACTTACGATGATCCCAGAGACAGTGGATTTCCAGTGTTTCACAGGGCTTACTGCCAGATTAAAGTCTTCTGTGATAAGGTGAGATTTCCTGTCCGATCGATTCAAGTCTTCTATCATTAGGAGCCACTTGAATCCTGTTTTAAGGTCATCTCTGGGAAGGTGAGATTCACTGTTAGTTTAGAGTAGTCTACCATATGATAAAATTTACTACAAATTGAGGTCTTTGGTCATAATGTGGGACGATTGAAGAATTCCAAAATGAATTAAAAAAATTAATTTAGTATGTAGAAATTTCCTTGAAATAGGTTTTTTACATTGTTTCCTTTCCACAATTGTCGAATGCAATCTCTTTCTCTTGGTTACATTTGGAAACGTGAGAGTTCATTCAAGTGCTTGTTTTTTTAACTTCATGATAAAGTTTGATGTCTTATTCTCACCACGTCATTCTGATCGATTTAAATGTTACTAATAGACTTTAATATGAAATGCAAAATTTAAATTGCAAGCCTATTTTCGGACCAATGTTTTTTTCTGATAAAAAAAGAACTTATTCGACTTGGTTCTCTCTTCTTTGTAATTTCATCATTTGACAATTCTTTGCATGACATTTCTTTTCATTCTTTCAGAAGTCAATGATCGTAATTTTTACATGTTTCAATAGCGTTCAATTTTAATTATATTTTGTACGTGACGCTATCTTCATATTTTAAACTTTTCGTAGTTATTTAAGTTTTCAGTTTATTTTCCTGACAGCTTTCTATACATCATCTTCTTTGTTTTAGCGGCCACATTCGTACCCATGGTCACTACTGAGAAGATCTTTTTTGTTAAAAAAATAATCATGATAGTGAACGAGAAATTAGTCCTTGAAGTAATTTTACTTCGTTTTTCAGGGAGCTGAACGCAAGACCCGTGATGAAGAGCGCAGGGCACAGAAGAGGAGGATGACCACCACGTCGCGCAAGAAGTACGAAGATCTCTACCATCCTCAGGCCGAGCGTTCTGAGTTCTACAGCATGGCTGACCTACACAAGGAAACTGTCTTGTTCCATCCCAATGAAGACGTGAGATAATGCTTTAAAAACTTTCAATGTTAAAGTGGCTAGTTTTCCAATGACTTGCAGTCCGCAGAAGCAGTGAGACAAAACAAAAACGAACCTGAGATTTACTTTTGGTTCATCAGCTGACTTTCAAACTCGAACGCAGTTTCATTTTATGGATCGTCTTGGTCATGCAGAAAGTGTGGAGAGACGAGGACTAGGAAACTGCAAGATTTTAAAGCCTAAATGCTCCTCCCTATTTGTTAGTCTCCTTTCTGGAGTGAAATACCAAGGTATGCAATAGAAGCAGTAACGAAACAAAAAAGGAAATGGCAATAAATGTAGATATCAAACTACCCACCTTAATAGAAAAATTTTGGAAAAGTGTTTTGACAAATAATGCCCGTAAGAGTAGCATTTTCATCCATGTGTAAAAGTGTTATTGTGCACTCGTTTATGTTCTCTTTACTTCTAAGTGTCTACTAACTCCCAAATTTACTTGTTGAATTTGAAGAAAAGCAACCACAAATGAGATTTTCTCTTAGTATATGAAAATATGAAAATATCATTTAATATTCTGAAATGTAGAACAAGGTTCAATGTCTACAAAGAGCCAATAACCATAAACATGCTTACACATTTGTACATTGGTATTTCTCTGTTTGTTATAAAGGATAACGTACGACAGAACTATTTTAGTTGAACTCAGAGAATACCAAGGTATCGCGCAAAAAATACTTGGATAAAATACTGTATATGCATTCAATTTTTATCTTTCTAAGATACTGATCACTTTGTTAAATTTTTTTATGCAAATGTCAGTACAAAAATCAAAACAAACTCAATACGTACAGATGAAAACATTCTTGTGCCTGCCAACAAACTTCTTTCTTTCATGGATCTGAAAACAACACTATGGTCGATAACTATTTACGTAGAAATGTTGATACTCATAACGTGTACACATTTTAAAACATGCTTTGTGTATGCTGGCATTGTCGCAGAGTATCAAATATCTTTAACGGTGTTTCGTGTTAATTTATAGTATGTTTACTTCTGTCTTTCCAGGCTCCGTACATGAATATGGAAATGCAAACGTCATTCTACAGTCACGAAGCAGAAAATGGGTATGTTCCATACGCCCACCGGCAAAATTAGCTTCTTGAAATACCTATCTATTACTCTTCTAAATGCACTTAATATATGTCATAAGAATTATGATAAAATTTAGAATGCCCTATGAATTAACTCTTTTTTTTAAACACATAAAGATGTAGCAGTGAATGTTCCGTGCTGGACTAATAGCATGCACAACATTAAAGTTCATTATCAGTTTCATGGCATGAAATTCACGGCTGAACTTTGCAATTGCGTGCACGCTATGGTCGCTGTCAGTGTCTTGCATGTCTGCAATTTTTCTTGACAATTTCTGCGTTTATCGTTGCAACATATAGTGGTAAGGTATATATTTTTTAATGGCTAATACGACATGTTAAGCCCACGACTGTAAAACGTTTATTGAACACTAATTTATTCACTTACAGAAGGAAAGTGAAAGGCTTTAATGTATCCAAACATACCACGCTAGCACATGGACAAAGTTTTTTTTCAATTGTTTTGCTATAGCATGACATTTTTTCTACTCTTTTTGCATGAGCATGCTACCATTTCTACTCTTCTGCTTGTGATAATTTCTTAGAGGTAATTCCTCTGTCGCAAAATATAGAAATTAGTGGGACCAGAACATACATTTATTTCTAAACCAATTTTTTTATGAATTTTGTGCATCATAATAATTATACTCCATTTGGAACGACTAATGCTGCCATAAGTATCGATGATAAGCGAAAATTTCAGTTATATACGTTATGTTTTATTATTTTGAGCAGAATTTTATAGGATTGACCGTGCTGTATGTTTCCTGATGTTAGTTGTCAAAAACAAGCTCATATCAATTCCTTATAAGAAATTAATCAATCGTTTTAATTCTGAAATATGATACAAGCTCATAATTTACTTTCTTATGATTAATATTCACTATTTTGCAAAGCATAATTTTCCCAATATTCAAGCCTAAACGCGGACATACAAATCAATGTGCTCTTCTTTATAATAAAGGTCCCTACAGTTTTTTCAATTTGCAACGTATTTTCTTGGTAAAATAGTTCAGGCTGAAAAATTTTTCAATGAAATATCTGAAAGGTATGCAGCAGCGTCATAATAAATTGTCTTTATTTCCGTTTGTATGCAAGCATTTCCTGAGACTGTGAATTGCTCTTACCATTTCTGAGTTTTGACAAAAGACTTTGTGAATGAATGACTGAAACAGATACTAAACACGGTTCATGTTCCGAATGTTGAAAAAGAATTACCATTTTCGTCTCATACATACTCTTAACTAAAAGCTTCAAGGGAACATCTGTTAAACACTTTCAATTAAATACATGTAAACGTACCTCAGCAAAGAAGATTCGTTTTGGAGTTTTGTGTCATATTTCACTAAGCAAAATTTATCGGTGAATCTCGATCTTTTTGGGAAATTTTACTATTGAGAACATTATGATTAGTGGTTATGATTTATGTGAAATTTCTGTCTAATACTGCTACTAAAACAGTGGAACTATAAGTCACAATTTGAAGTTCCTATAATTTTGTCCTATCAAGTGTTTTGAATTTATCTCGTATCAGAAACCAATGTTAAATTCATTTTATGCTTTCATGTATATAAATACTGGTATATTTTGAATAATTTTATTCAGTTCCACACTGTTTCTTGTAGCTTCATTTTTTTAGCGGTTTTTGTCTTTTTTGTCTTTCTTTCCTGTGACCTAGTTGACAGATGCGTGACTGACGGAAATGTTAACAGTAAATGGACTTCAAATAGAGGAGAAAGAATATTTTATATTCTAGAGATGTTTTTGGCTTGCATGCTATAAGCCATGTGATATCCCATTTTTAATACTACTATGCAAAATTTTCTTCTTTTAAGATCGCTAGAACATTTGTCCCTGGACCAGTTCAATTAAAGTGTTTTAAAAAGATATAGCAATCGATTAAATGCTCGTCAATGGCCCACCAATTTCTATATTCTCTCCTTCAGTTCATGCGGTGCTGGATCGATGGAAATCCCCACAGCCCCAACATCTACTTCCCCAACCTCCATATCTCCCCACACACAGCATCTCACGTCCATTCCAGCCAACAGCATATCCCCATCTCCCTTACCTCTTTCGCTAACGTCTGTACCAAATCACGAAGTCTTAAATAATGTTAATCTGTCTCAAAGTTCTTCCCCGCCTATGTCCTCGTCTTCATATTCCTCCAGTCTTCTCTTACTCTCAACTTCTGCCTCAACGCCTGCCTGTTCCGCTGCTTCTGTCACGTTATCAAGTCTTAACCCAAACCATCTGCCTTTACTGTGCTCTAATCAAAGTAGTCCAATGGATGGGCAGAATTTGTATTCTCAGCCTCAGTCCCCTCTTCCGAGCCAAGCTGTTATCTCTCACAACAATCATCAATCCAATCTTAATATGTCGACATTATCGCCAAGAGGGCCCAATTCCCCGCTAGATCGCCCAAACGTACGTGGTTCCTTAGCGTCTCATCGATCAGACAATTCCAGTTATGCCTCCAATAGCAGCATCACAACCGCTCATGCTCTCACAGGCTCTCCTTCTTCAGCTGTCTTCGTCAAATCCCTCGGCAGTTCTGCCTACTGGTAAGACAGGCACTGCCCAAATCTAAAATATTCAGAGCTTTCTTACATAAGAGGTTTCCAACGCGGGTAACCTGGAGTATTGCAGCTTCTAAAACCTTGCTTTTTAGGGGAGCTGAGAAGTAAACAATTTTTCAATCGTTGTGGAAGAAAGTTATGAAGCACATGGCGGTATCTTTGACTAGATACTCAATTACTAAATTGTATGAGTTGACAATTTGATGCCCTTAAATAAAATTGTCACTAAGGCGATACACTTTCGACATTGCATCAGTATCTACGATAGATATATCAGTCACAAACGAGATTTCCTTTTTAAATTGGTCAAATTATACGTAACATTGAAGTACCTACTTATCCAAGTCCAAAAAAATGCAGGGATGGCCAACTGTGTGATCGTGTCGTGCCTGCGTGCACTGACTAGTCTTCCACTGTGTTACTTTCCCACGACGCTCTTCCATTTCCTGTCCTTTGATGCATGATTCCTCGTATCGAATTTGTTATACATTTAATTCATGTGGTGATTGCACGTAAATATATCATTTGTTGGTGTAGCGTAATTGTTTTTTGTACTGAATTGAGTAATATTTCTTAGTTTGGATTTTCAACAAACCAATGCTCCCCGTTTCTCTCAAGTATTTATCTTACTACAGTGACCTCAAAACCATGAACGGAAGTGCGTTGAATTCTACAAGTCCAGTGGAAGATGTTTTCCCTGGGCACCTGAACAAACGCACAAGGTTGTACCCTCCGCGCAGTGAACGCGTTATGTTCTACGTCAGACGTCCAAACGAAAGCGACTATACTCCTCTTCACGTCGTGCCGCCCAACACCGTTGGACTTCTCAATGCAGTAAGCTAAATCTCTGTCAATATTCATCAAAAGCAGTTGCGCTTCATACTGAAATAAGAGAAATATTCGTTGAAAGCTAAACAACTTCTTGTAGTGCCTCCAAAAACCATTGAACTGAGATTCTTAGTGTAGTAGGTACACTTTTGTGATGCTGAAAAATTAGTTCTTCCGAACTGTCTCTTACATTTAGTGGTGCTAGGTACCATTCCACTTCATAATGCAGTACGTAGACTTGTCACTGAACTGTAAACTTTATTCTACACGGAACGGCACCAAAAGCCGTACCATAATGTAAAGCTTGAATAACTTTTCCAACTTGACCCATTTTTCATACGTATCATACAACATCATCAACATTCGTAGCACTAAACCAAATTTATTGAGCTTGACATTTGTGTTTCGCCAAACAACGCGGTTAAAGGTGTATAATTCTGGAACCAAACATTTTTATCAGCTGTTCAATTGACCTCTCAAGCTTCCTAAGCTTTCAATTATTTGCAAGTTTTAATCGGAAATAACAATCTCCAGTCTCATGGAGGAACACAGTGATGTAATTTCTAGTGCAGTATTTGGCCGTGGAAGCAATAATTTTTCACTCATATTAAGTGTTAAGTTACCTGTTCTGTCCTAAAGAAATACGTATTCGTTTCGTTTGCAGTTGCAGCAAATGTACAAGATTTCAACCAGCTCTATCTACAGCCTCATCAAGAAAACTGTGGATGGGTGAGTACACTTTTTCTAGTGGCATGCGATTTTTTAAAAATTTTTACGTTGTGATGAGTCGCAATCTTAATTTGGGAACATGTTTTTGAAATTATTTTGTTTATTTGTGTTGTTTCATAGTCGTATGTAATTTCCAGTATACCGTCACTGCTTTCGGCAGAGTTTGAAATTGTATCACATTAATTGACTAACCTTATATCAGTTTTATCTTAACCGCATGAGGGAAACTGTCGTCATCCTATTCAAGAAGTAAGATCGCTTGAGTGTTCAAGCGATCCTCAATTTTTCGTAATACAGCTCCTTTCTCTATCCGGTGGGAGAGAAAAGGGATGTTTTGCTCAAGCAGTCTCTTGAACAATTGTCATTCTGCTGCTCCAGCATTTGCATGGTAGTGTGTAGATCAGGAACCTCTGTACTGAAGTGGTGATATGAGAGGCTGTTATTACTTCTGAAACGTGAGGCTTCTTCGTTTTCACGCTTTGTCCTCTAGCCCAAAATCAAACTACATTCGGTCGTTCTAATTTTCTTTTGAAAATTAAGTTTTTTTTTATCTAATACTATTAGTTCTAATGATTTTTCGTAACTGTGTGCAGAATCCGTGTACGCTTGGAGGATGACAGCATCAGGCTGTACAACAATGAAGCTCTCTTTGTAGTGGAGGTGGTGCGGCATGAGCCTGAAAAATTTGAGGTTATAATGATAGAAGAAGACCTCAAAACAAAGAGAGAAATGCAGTAGATTTACTCTTCAATTTAACCAGATATATGAGAATATGAATTAACCTAAATGACGTATAAGAGAAAGTTAACAATTTCGCAGAATTTGTTGGAAATCGGCCCCGTAGATAATTATAGAGGCTGAAACAAAAAGAGAGGCAGTGAGGTTACTTACCATCCATTCACTTCCTTTTGTACATACGGTGTTATTGCTAATGTGATAAAATTATACGTTTCTTGCATCAATATAATATTTCATCATAAGCTAAGTGTGAAAAGGAGTGCCAATTCTTTTTGTTTCATGTTGAAACGATGAGAATTTCGTTGATTTATTATTTTAAAGCACTTCGATTAATAATTAGAGCATTTGTCTCAATTACTTAATATTGGAATGAGAAACGTTTGTCGTGATCTCAGAGTATTGCCCTGTTGATTCGTCTGTAACGTCCTTTACTAGATCTCCATGAAGATTGAGTAAGAATAATCATAATAATAATAATAATCCTGAATGAAAAATTATGTAGGTATTAAGAGAGCAGCTCAAAGTAATATTATATAACGTTTCAATGCTCCAATGATGTGTTCAAAGTAGATTGAAAAGTTAAGTCTTTCATTGTGGTCTATCAGTGTTCACATGTTGATTTCTTCCTCCGAGCAAGAAATGAGTTTTTCAATTTGATAACATTCTTGTGGTGATATATTAATGAATGTAGGGAATTTTACTCATTGCGAGTTTGAGTTTGTTAGTCAACGTAAGTATTTTACAAGCGATTGTTTTATCTGGAACAAACGAGAGAGAACGGCATTATTTTAGTTCTAAATGCATCATTTTATTTTTCAAACTCGAATGTTGAGTTTTATTAGTGTTGCCTTCTACTAAATTAAGTTTTAATTCATTTTTCTGTCTTATTAAAGCTCCGTGGTGTGTGGCGATGTAAATGAGTTTTGAGAATGTTTTATAGTAAATTCAATTTCTTAAAATAAATCCATACTAAATATTGTATTTTTAAATTTTTAACTGAAAAGTCACTTCTCGCCAAGAGATGTGAATAGGCTGGCAAAACAAGTGTTTTTACTTTTATGCTTCATTTACGACTATTACTGCCGTATTTAGGAGTTTTTACGACTCTGTAGAAGTCCTTTTGTGCCATTGTTCGAGACTGGTCCTACAAAATCCTTTTATTCCTGACTTCAATCCTTAGATGACTCGTACAAAACTCATGGACTACAGATGTGGTTCCTCAGGTAAGTATGTCAGATTTGATTCTCACAAGCCTCTGGTTGTTTACTTAGGCTGAATGTTCATTCACACTTGTGGATTTTATTTCAAAGTGACTTGTTCATTGAGCTTTCCTCTTTTTTGTACAGAAATACACTTCATTGTGATGAAATTGGCAATTTTAATGATTAAGTCTGCCATCAGTATGAACTCATTACAGATTCTCGGCTAGATCGAATATTTTTAGGCGTTTTTCATGTTAGTTTGTAAGGTTTCTAGGTATTGGAAAGATGGTACGTTCTTTTTCCATTTTATAGAAGCAATTTGCTCCTCAGTATTTATACCATTGCATCAATTGTAGGCCAACGTTTCGGAGAAAAAATTCTGATATTTTGACGGTATTGATCGGAAAGAGGGAAGGGGATAATTTGGTTAATGACTATTTGTCATGTAGGTTTTATTTTGGTCCGTGTACGAGAAAACAAACTTACATTTCAACGCTTTTATTCATCTTCTGAACAAAATTGCGGCACAAATATCAAAAATAAGTTAAGCATCTTCAATGTAAAATACCTATACTCACTAGATCTAAGCTCCCGGTTTTCAATCTTACAATTTCATTTCAACGATTCTCACACTTGATTCGCTATTGTCAGTAATGTAGGACTTAGTTATCTAATATGATGTTATGTAAATAGCAACGATGTTTTCTGATAATCATATATCTCAAACTATTGTGGTTCTTTCGTATTGCTCAGACTGGACGCAGAAGAACTTCTACATTCTGTATATATATAAATGCAGCTAGGAATCATATACATTAAGGCAATAGTTGTCAATGTTGCAGGTACCCCTTGTGTCAAATTCCATATCTTGCCATTTTTCTTATTAAGAATAATTCAAATAGGTTGGCGTTTTCTAGAATAATTGTGAATAGCTACCAGGTGCTTTGTTTCACTAATAACTGTTTGATGTATTATTACAAATTACAGTTTATGCCAAGTTAGCCATTGTTTGCAAGGTTCAGTATTAAGCTGTTTTAACAAGTTTAATTTATGGAACTGTACATAAAACATCGATTTGAACTGAATTTAATTATAATTCTTCTTAGCGTGTATGGTGTGTTTCTTTCTGCTGAGTAAAGATTATTCAAGGGAATACTAAAAGTTGACAGAGTTCTCACTTATACATGGCAACGAGACACAATATTGTAACAGTAGTCTATACTGCTATGTGCTACTCTATGTACTGTGGAAGTCCAGTTTTCTTCTATGATTAACATTTCTGTACATGGCTAATGTCGATGTTTATAACTTTTGACTGTGTGGTGCATGGTTATTGTATTTTTTACTAGACGTTTCAGCCTTAAAATTTTTGTTTGCTAGAAATTCTAAAACTTTTATTTAACGTACGAATGCAGATCTTGGGAGCCATACTAAATTTTTAAAATGGCATGTTTACACCATTTAAGGAAGTCAAATTGAACCTGGAAGAAGCGTAATTGGAGTAATTACCATGAAGTTTATCGGTCAAGTACTACGTCAAAGCTGAGTAGAGGTGAGAAGTTTTTCTAATATCTATAATTCTGAAAAATTATTGAAGTGAACTCATCTGTGCTTCGTATATTTGCATTAAGAAATGGTCTCGATGCTCCTTAACTTCCAGGAACAAAACAAGCTAAGAAATGTTTGTAGTAATAAAAGGATGCTCTCTCATTAATGATACTCTATTTAAACGTTATTAGTAATTTATTATAGAATCATTCCTGTAAAGAAACTCCCATTGAAATAGTTCAAATTTGTCTACAACCCTATGACGTTCATTTTCTTGAGTCATATGCATGCAAAGTCGAAAGTTACCCATTTCTTTTTAAGTAAAAAGTCCCCTTTTGTATAAAATATAAGATTACGTTTAAACTTTTCAGAACTAGTTTGTTCAGATAGCATGATTTAGCTCGGAACAAGCAAGCTGCTTTTTCTACTCGTCAAAAAAGCTCTGGCATGATGGAGTTCATTCCAAAATAATCAAGCAGCGAAGAAAAAGCTGGAATAATTCTTTTTGTAGTGTTAATAAGCTAGTAGAGAACGTATTATAGTTGTAAGAACAACAGATTTATCAGATTCTGCTTTCTTTTAAGAAACACTGTATAAATGTCTTTTTTGTTTTTTTCATTATACGTCATATTACGGAAATTATTTTTTTTCCCTCAGATATGACTTACACACCTGATGGAAAAGTGGCTCAGTCTGGTGTGGTGCAGGCAGACAAAAATGCAACAAGACCTCATGCTCTAATCGTGTGAACTTTTTCAGCGAGTTCAAATAATCATTAAGAAGAGGCGGGTATTTCACTCGTAGTACTTGTTGGATTCTAACATTGGGATGAAAAGGTACACCACATGCATTTGTTTCAAACTATTTAAAAATCTTAAAATCATTAATTTGCATGTAAGCTCTGAAGCAAAGCATACATTACATAGGTATAAAATTAAAAATGTAAACTGATAGTGCAGAAGTGACTGTAAAAGGGTGCATGAATGCTAGATGTATTCAAAGTGCCTTGAATGCATTTAGTATAAGTTCCTCTCCAGTTGGAACATCGAGGCTTGACGATTGAAAGAGCAAAGCGACGCTTCTCCGTTCTCGGTGGTGTGTCTTATACGGTGGCAGTTACTCGCTACTTGTGCTCTATATAGTTACGTTTTCCGTTTTATTCTTACTCAGTGTATGCTGTGTTTCCAAACCATGACGCTAATTATTGTCTTGAGAAATTTAGATTTTTTGTAAAAAATGCATATGGTATACCCTTACGAAATTTTTCACGTTTTTTGGTCAATGTCTCAATTTTATTAAAATTTGTATGAAACTCAATAAGGGAATGACTATAAAAAAATGACTTTAATGCTGCAAATTTCGCCTGGTATTATGTCCATACGTGTTAGGAGCCCGTGTTATATGATGTATTAGATTGTTTTTTAATTATTGGCCACATTTGAACTATTTGTTTACGTTTATCGTTCTATTTCTACTCAATACATGTTGTGCTTCCGAACTATGACGCTATTTCTTGTTTTTAGATTTTTAAATTTCTTTAACAACGCTGGATCGAGTTCCTGGAAGTCCTGACACTCGATCCAGAGTCCAGGTACTCGGTCCAGGGTCCTGGTACTCGGTCCAGGGTCCTGGTACTCGGTCCAGGGTCCTGGTACTCGGTCCAGGGTCCTGGTACTCGGTCCAGGGTCCTAG
>VCRD01000041.1:508657-701868 GCA_006783055.1 Trinorchestia longiramus | reverse complement strand
CTCCCATCCCCCTGTATCTCCTCCCATCCCCCTGTATCTCCTCCCAGATGCAGCGCCGTCTGCCCTGACGGCAGTGTGCATGGGTGATCTGTGTGCCCTCCACGCTATTCTAGCTCACGATCCTGAGCAAGCAAAGGTAGGCATCCTGCTGGAGCTCTGCTTGTATCAACACAACCGCTGCTGCTAGTTGTCTTACTACACCTACTGATTTTACTGCTCATACTGCGATTTTCTTACCGCACTTGATCCTCCTACTTATTTTTTCTACACCATTTTAGTAAAGTTTGAAATTCTCCATAGCCTTAATTTCCCAGTAAGTACTATTTGTCTAGTGTAAATTTTGTTGTGGTTGACTTCTCCTATTTTTCCATTGTTAATCGCTCTCCTTTACATTATCTTCCACTATAATTATCGTGCTTGTGTTTCTTCTGCTTGACCTATTTCTTCCTTGGTTGTTGGGCTCACTAAATATTGCTTAATTTTGTCAGTTGGCTGTTTTTCCTATATTTTGTTCAGCTTGCTTCTTTTGGTTTCCATTTTTTGCGTTGTTTTTTTCCTCTCCTTTGCTTTGATTCTCTGCTTCCACTACTTTTTCTTTTGCTTCTATTTTGTATCTTCATTGCTTTGTTTTTCCCGTTTTTTGCATTACTCTTCATTGTTTTTTTTTCTTTGGTTACTGAAATATACGTGACAATCAACCATATTAAGGAAGAGGAGCGTGTTTACTATTGTATTGCGTATTACAATTATTGAAGTCTGGAGTGCGAGGGCAATTCGAGAGTCCTCTTTTGTATTCGTTCTAAATAAGTTCTTTCTAAATCACTCAGAAGTTTAAATCGCTCGTATTGCTGTACTTCGTATGCCTACAGCACTGCAGGCACTAAGAATAGCTGTCTCGTATATCATCTTCGATTTTTTTTTAAATGTCTGACAATGAAGGCTGAGAGGGAGACTTAGCTAAGCATACACGGTAAATTATCCCCTTAGTCACTTACTTGGTTTCCTCAGGCAGCAAATAGCGACGGCGTCACGGCCCTAATGGCTGCAGCTGTGCTAGGCCAGGAGCGTACAGCACTGGTGCTGCTGCAGCACAAGGCGGACCCCAACGCCGTCGAGTCCATCAATGGCTGGTCGCCTCTCATGCTCGCCCTCTACAACGGGTACACACGTCTGTTCCTGTGTGCTGCGGTCAGCGGCTTGAACTTCCTCAGGAAAAACTCGACTCCTTAATAATAGCGTTGTAGAAATCAGTTATTTTAAGTGTCGATTTTGCTATTGTGAAATATAAATTCGGGAGACAACTACGAGTTCGATTCTTACAGAACGCTGATTTTTCATGTATGATATCAAGTACGATTTCTTTAATGTATAAAAAATTATTTGCATCTTCCAATAACCTACAATCCATGTCAGGTCATTAAAGTAGGCTCTAGTTTCCTCTGTGACAAACGAAGATCTCTTATTGCCGGAATTTTTTGCTTCTCAACGACGAAACTTATTAATGAGACAATGTACAACTCTAACCTCAATCTGAATTATTTCATTCAGTTGATGGCAGAAATTCATAGTCCATGGCCGGCATTTGGTTCTCCAAGTTATGCATGCTTCTTTTTGATTAGAGATTCATGCCACTGGCAACGACCAAGATATCAGCCCTCTACCATTATTGTCTTTTAAACTTTAGTGGCCATAGCAATGATGTTTGTTTTGAGATTCTGTACTATCTTAGCCCACTGTGAATTCAGTCGTTATTTTTGTAGGACCTTATCTAATATTAGTTCAAATATTGGAACGTCTGTTAGTCTTTCTTTCTGTTCTTCTCTCTTCTCAGTTGTTTTTGTTATGGTTGATGGATTCCGTGAAAGACCTGCTCGAATATCGCCATTACTCTTGTATGTCTTTTTCTGTAACATTTACTCTCCCTGCTACAATAATAATTTCCCTATTTTACTACAGATGTAAGTGACGTATGTCTACATAGAATTCAAGAATAAAAGAGATGTACAGTACGGAGCCCCGATTTGTGACTGAGCTTAGCTATTCAACAAAGAAAGCGGGACATAGTGCATAACAACGGGAGGGATGATGAACACTATGGCTTGTAGGAAGTAATCTCTAAAAGTTGTTTGACTCCACTGTGGAAAATGACCAGTGTTTTTGACTCAAAAGAGGTCAAGCTGCTTTAGTTAGAATCATTTCATTAGTGGTTGCGGAAATATTCTAAATCATACATATAGTGGGGAGGTATATTATTCATAGTAGAACTCCAAGCAGCCAAATTTAATGTGTTGTATGTTGTATCTATAGATTGCTGTATCAAACCATTGATATATGTCGTTATCGATAGCATTAATTTCGTACCTTTCAAGATGAGACTTTTGCATTATTTTTCAGTATATACGGTATTTTTAAAAGTTTAGGATTGAGTGTCTATAGATTACCTTTGTTTTGAATATTAGGGGTTTGATGTAGTACGCACTTGATTTCAGTTCCAATATTACAGAGTTATTCATTCCTGTTTGTTTTCAGGCATGTGAACGTTGCTCAGCTGCTGTTGCGACATGAGGCCGACATCTCCTACGTGTCTCCTAAAGGCCACACGGTTTTTGACTTCGCTGCTCAAATTTCTAACCTTGAAATAATGAAGGCCTTCGTCCGTTTCATGGTGCGTGGTCGCACTTCTTAACAAAATCTTTTCTATTTCGGTCTTTGGTGCTGTGAAATGAGACAAAAAGACATCACATTTTATAAATGCTCTTCTATTCTTTTCTATTTTAACATTGAAGATCTGTATTAAATGGACTGAAAAATATTGCAGCTTGTTAATGCTGTTTTATTCATCTCTATTGCAGGTCTGAAATAATATGGCTAAGTTTATATCAGCTTGTTTATGCTGTTGTATTCTTTTCTATTTTTGTATTGAGGCTCTGAAATGATGAGACTAAAACATATCGTAGTTTGTTCATGCTGTCAGTTGGAAATGATGGTAAGAGATATACTCTGGTATCATACTTTCAACCCCTTTGTTTCTTACTATACTTAGCCTCCAAAAATGAGAAGCAATTTGTGCTTCCTCAGTATATCTCTTGATCTATCAAAGACACTTAGTAAAATGAAAGAACGATTCTCCCCATACTTAAAACTCAGTAGGCACTGTGTGTTGCACAATTAATATGCGAGACAAGTAGTAAATTACATATCAGCTTGCTTTGTCTTTTTCGTGAAGCGACAGGAGAATCCGAATGTGAATTTCAACTGTTGAATGACCATCATTTTCAGTTCCCAGTTTTTATTGTGTCATCTCAGTTTGTAGGATCGAAGCTAACGTGTAATGGTTTGTACCAGTGTAAAGAAGGCGCTGCATTACCGGTGCCGGAGACCGAGCCGCAGTCCACTTCCCACAGCTTCAGCATCAAGAAGTGGCTGAGCAAAATTTCAGACAAGTCAGTTGTGGCTCCATTTTAATCTTACACCATGATGCTTTATTTCTTTTGTTCGTCGGATTGACATGAAAGGTGTTTCGAAATGAGGAGTCATAGTCGAAGTGTTATTTCATGCAGGGAATGTGGCAAATGAATGATAAGTCAAAAACTGTTGAATAAGTGTGCAACTGTACAAAAAAACCTTATTAAAGGCTGTTTGGGTACTGACAACATTGAGGTAGAATTTTAATTCCCCCTGCCACATCTGACGCAGTCGTCTGCTTTCTGAAGCCCCGTGGGACTGATTTTTTTGGTCATTCAGAATATTCGTAATTATTACGAATTAGTTGCGTATTCTAACAAGGGAAGTAGCAAGGTATGATGTCGCATTATCTTGAAAGTCAATAGTGTAGCGCCGAATCTTTGTCTTGTATGATCCATCAAACGCACTGGCACTGTACTATTTAGAAAACACCGAACCTACGGGTGTCAATGTTCCCTAATAACTCGTTTAACATTATGTTCTCCACCTCTTCTGTTAGTACGAATTTAATCCATTGTCTGTTCATACCGAAAGGGTAAAACGATTTCTATTCAGTAACCCTTTAAAGTATCCCTTGGTTTACTGAACGGCCTCATTGGTACATTCGCACAATTTTTGTCATTTAGATCGAGCTGTGACTTCTTCAGAGCCTTGAACCAATAGTTTTCTATTGACGCACCAGAAAAGTGGTTCTTAATTTTATTCGTAGCATCATTTCACTGGTAATAAATTAAACTCAAGTGAACAGCCAACATGTTTCGGCACAATTTTCTCAATTATGTTTATGGATTTTTTAATTGTTACAATTGTTCGTTTTCATTACCAGAATTTATAATAAATTTTAATTCAACTTTCATATTTTATATTTAGAAAATGTGTAACTTGAACAACAAAACAAAAAATATGGATGAGGCGTGACCACGCAGACGTTACTGTACAGATCCCACTTCTGGACGAGCTCATTGCCACTTTTGCTGCTGTGAGACCTGCGTTATTATCATGAAATGAGGGTCAGTTCAGACACTAGGGTAAATACTCTTCCACTGTACGGTGTAATCAAAGCTCTTATGACAATCAGGGGCTGAACCGAAAACATGAGTGTTTAAATCTTCTGCTGACGCAGGTATAGGAAGTACGTGAAAATTTCTGGAAACTCCGAATATCTAATGATTATGAAAATGCAAATGACTAATTTTAGCTTGAAACTACTACTTGTAAACCAAAATATTTGTTTCACCGTTTCGATGTAGTTTTACTTATTTGATGTAATGCAAAATTTTGTTTGTTTTCGTACGTTCAAAGCAACTAAGAGCCCTTCACTGAGTTGATGCAGCTTCGAACATTCCGTTCTCAATTTAAGTACTCCCTACCGTCCGACCTAACACTTCCTTATTACAGCGTATTGTACAGTTATGTCGTCATTCAAGCATAGACTAATGCAGTGGTCGTTTACTGATGTTTGACCTGTAATTTTAAACCTAATATGAACTGGTCCTTGCTTGTGTACTGTCCTTTAGTCCACGCCGCCGCCACTCCGTGTACTCGGATGGATTGTCGCTAATACGTGTCGGACCCGGCAGGTCTTTGTCGACCCTCCTCTGTGGGTGCTGGTGAGATCGTCCCTGCATCCTTCGTGTTCTAAGCACTTTTAATAATATTTTCTGCTAAACGCGTTTACACTGACAAAATAATTTTCACCATGTTGTTTGTGCTGGTACGTACACGTGCTGAACTTCTTCAAACTTACAATGATTACGCACAGAATGATGTGAATTCCTTGGAGTTATTCTCAAATTCTTATTCCGGTTCCTCATCCGCACTACACTGTTCTTGTGTGCTTTTGTACAAAACCTTTCGCACTTAGAACAGTTTATCATGTTTGTTTTTGAATCTCCACACGAAATTGGTTGAATTTTATTTCAAATGACCTTAGTTGGGAGCAGTCTTTGCTGATCCTAGTCTGATAAGGCTTCCACTGTGGTCGAGTCGTTAAAGTGGCCTGTACTCTTACTGCTAGGTGTCTGGGTCTAGGGTTCGAATCCCCACGCAGCCCTGGAAGTATCTATGCCGGGCTATCATTAGTAACTGTGCTGGGGCTATCATGAGTAACTGTACCCGGGCTATCATAAGTATTATAACTATGCCGAGGCTATCATGCGTAACTATGCTGGGGCTATCATTGGTAACTATGCCGGGGCTATCATTCGTAACTATGCCGGGGCTATCATTGGTAACTATACCGGGGCTATCATTGGTAACTATGCCGGGGCTGTCATTGGTAACTATGTCGGGGCTATCATTGGTAATTATGCCGGGGCTATCATTGGTAACTATGCCGGGGCTATCATTGGTAACTATGTCGAGGCCATCATTGGTAACTATGCCGGGGCTGTCATTGGGTACTACGATGGGACCTGTTTGCTGATGAAGCGCTTCTGTATTCGTGCGTGAATTCATGTAACTTACAGGCTACAGAGGACGCTTGGGGAGAGGGACTTGAGCAACATGGTCGGCTGCCAGACTTCGTCTGTTAACGACAACGTTACCCTGCCCTGTGTGCCCCCCATCGTGGGGGCATCCATCTTACCCAACCTTCCTCACCGACCTCCCCAACGGGTGAGACCAGATTCACTAAAGCTTCTGTTAAATATTGCGAGTTCTCTACTGAAATATTGAATGTTCGAAATTTTATTTGATTTCTATTCAATCTACAAATCCTCAGAAAGCCTAAATATTCTACTGTTAGTACATTTCCTCGAAGTAAACACACAAAGTATTCATGGTAAGTACTATGTAAATCAATTAAGAATTCAATAGGTTTGGGGTCAGTGGGCGGGGTACTGTGAACTGTCTTTGTGGGACGGCGTGTGGACGTCTATTTGTATCTTCAAAACCGACCTTATGAACGTCAACTCTCATTTGCATGTATTATTTTCAATTATCCTAATTTATTGACTAATGTCATTGTTTATTGATAATGCCATCATACTGTAATCATCGATGTCAATTATCACTTTCTGAATCTTATTTTAAGTTCTATTGTCACCACGTATTGTACACCAATAATAGGTCAATTTTTTGTGCTGTTAGTCCTGTTTTCAAATCATGTGTTATTTTTATTATTATTATCGGTAAAGTATGTTGTAAACGTTTATTCAATAAAAAATTATGTAACAATCAATATAATTAATTGTTGCAAATGTATTCATTCTGTATGCATTGAACACAATCCCAGTATTTTACATGTTTTGCTCTACTTTGACTAATTTAACCGTGGCTTGCCAAGTCAGCATGAAAACCTAGTAACTGATGCATTATTCGCAGGCCACCACTACGTGCTAAATTTTTGAGCTTGGTGTATTAGCAAAGTTGTATTAGCAGTGAACTAATGACAAAGAAAATAAAGTACTCACACGCTCATGTTTACCATTGTTTAATTTTTGACGAGGAAGGATGAGGATGTAATTTTTAACGTATCATGTGAAGTCTCATTGCTGGTAAGGCAGGTTATACAATTAGCTTTTCTCACTGTCATGCTCGTCACCACGTTGTCATATTTGTGTTGATGTCCACAGTTGCTGCCGAGTATGTGTTACGAGGAGGACGATTTCTTCGCGCGATCCTTGCGCCTATGCTCTCCTTTTAACAACGACGCCAACGCCAGCTTCCAGTGAGAGTTTTTGTTACGTGATAGGCTTACTGATGGTGCAGGTTTGGGAAGTATTTACTTATCAACAGCAGTATTCACAAAATCAGTTATTACGTAATATTGTGCACTGTTAAGTTTTCATGGTTTATCTACTTTTAATAGATTAAGTTTACATGGTTAGTGCAAATTGTTTTTCATGATTTTTTTTTGGAATTTCAAAGAAAACTTATAATACGCATTTTGAAAATGCTATGCTGTAACGGGATAATAGTCTCAAGTTTAGGTTCAATCTACCTCAATGACAAAATATTTGTAACTCTAACTAAAATATTCATTCACGTGTTGACCAACCGTTGATATTCAAAGTAATTTAGTGAAAATGATCTCGCAAGCATTTCTTGACGAGGTCATCCATGAGTTACAAATAATGTAACAATTTACCAGTGTCTCATTTGGCAATTTCAAAATGAGTTAAATCTGTTGACACGTTGGAACTTCGAATTCACGCTTGGAGGACCGAGGCATGTAATCTGCAATTGGTAGGCTAAGTTTGTCTCTTCAGTACCGTCAACATAAGCCACCTCAAAGCGCCTCCTTGCAGCTGAACGTCGCAAACTTGGCGGTTGCTGCAGCTTCATTTGCATAGCTAGTCAAAACCATCGTGATCGGGAGGCAAAAATACAACACAAAATCTCGCTTCCGGAATATTAGGATACATTAGTGAGAATGCTGGTTTCCATTTTCATATTCAAACGTGCGTCGATACTCTCAAATTGCCAATACTGATCAGGCTAGTAAATACTAGGAAAAATGGCACATGCTTTCTAGGATTGATGCCTCACACAAAAGTACCTCACGTACAAAGTGCATTTCATGGTGTGAAACAAAACATTCTCATAAGTTTTTAATTTTTGATTTTCATGTGGTGCCAATTGCAGTTTTACACTTGAATCCTGATGTAACTTTCTTTAAAGAAAATTCCATTTTTAGCTTCATAGAATCTGGGCGTAAATAGGATTCTAGGTATCACGATTCAGAAATCTTGGCGCTACTAGTATTTTATTTTCCTGTATTCAGTAATCCTGATGCTAACAAGATTGTGTTTCAGAACTACTAGCTGGGGTGGACTGGTGATTGAAAACCTCCGCTTGTTACCTGTATTGATCAGTTTTGTGTGACCAAATGAGCGCTGATCTTTTTCAGGGGAGAGATGCAAAGGATCACTCTAAAACAGTTTTAATTTGCCATCAAAATTCATGGGGATCATTTCGTATCACGAAAAACAAATGGCAATTAACAAAGTGCAAATTATCTTTCCTGTACAGCAATATACATTCGAACTTTTTTCAAGGAAAGCGATAATTTTTAGCACATATTTTCGTGGTTTATATGCCATCATCAAAGCTGCAGTTATTACATTTACTGACTGTTTTCTTTAACTTCTGCTACTCGAGGTGGGACAGTGTGGTATTCGACGACACAGCTGCACGACAAGAACATCCAGAAGGGCAGGCGCCACGTCGAAGGTCCACACAGAGACTCGTCAACAGAATAAGTGAGTATTATCGACGTCCATCACTATAAAATTTTTAGTTTATCATAGTTTCTTGGCACTTGCCGAGTCTACTCGGAGTTAATGCGTGCATGTATGTACGTACGTATGTACATATATATTTGAGCACGCAGTTTCCAGATTTAGCCTTTGATTTACCTTGCTCAAATTCTGTTGGCAAGTAAGATGTTAAAATGCGTACGAATGTTGAAGTTGACTTTCCTGTGAATGCATGCTTACCCGTACAGGTCAATCCTTTGGAAAAAATCATGCTGTAGGTTATTTAATGGGGGAAATAAACATGAATGAGCGTAATTCTGCACTTGGAGGACACGAGGTCATTGTGACTGGCTTCCTTATCGAAACATCACAGCAAGCAACAGATTTTACGAAAAGTCTATTGTGTAAATTAGGAGGTAACAAAAAGCTGTAATTTTATTAATAATTAAAATGTGCGGCCTATCATACGGAGCTTGTATGTATTAGATCGAGAGAGAGTGAGCGAATCGGAGAGTTCTGCAGTGGGTAGTTCGGACACGGCATCTACAGGCACGACTGTGCAGACACGGAGGAATGCACACCGGCAGCGGAAAGACACCGCCGCCAGGTATGTGCCGCTACATTCAAGCTTAGCGAGAGCAGAGTGAGTAGATGAATAGTTCCATAGTGCTGGAGGTCTTCCTCCAAGCGGAGGATGATGAGCCTTGTGATAAGTTTGAGTGAAGAACAGATGAGATAGAAGTTTATGGGAGTCACATAGCTAACTTTAGTTTTTAAACCAGTGTTTAAACATTGAGTCATTTTTTTCCGTTTGAACAAAATTTGCTGCCATTTTGGAAAATCTTTCATGAAAGACTTGTTCAAGCAGGATACATCAGTGGCGATGTATAATTTGCATGGTAATTGAAGACATTTACCGACATTTTAATTATTGGTACACTACTAAAATTCTGTGGCAAAATTACAAATTAAAACAACTACACTACCCCAATAACACTGATAATATAGCAGCAGAGAGGAAAGACAAAATTATTTCCATATGGTAAGCACACTAGCACATTGATATCATCAAGAAATTTTCAATTTAGGGATGTACACAATTTCTTCAATTTAAACACTAAAATGAGAAGTTCCGTAATTTATTGTTTTATGTTTCTCATCATCAGTAACTTCTACACAAGGTTCATCAGAGCAAAGCTGTCTTGATACTAGTGTAGGGCCGAGCTTGTGTTTCTCCATTTCTTTGCTTTTCAATGTGCTCAGAAAAGTTGACGTTACTTAACTGTTATCTTCACTTAGGTATTATGCATACGAAATTTCAATTCTCACTTTAAGTAGAAATAATTAATAGCGCAGTATGAGGGGCATTTAGGTAAGTAAAACGCTTTTAAAAAATGCACGTATATCGTAAGTGCAAATTTTAAAGAATACGATTCTCATCAATACTCGGGGAGAAAAATTGCCCCAAACTGTAACTGAAAACGGAGGTCTGAAATACCCATTCACGTTACATTAGCATGATATTATAGACAGAATCATTTTCCGCATAGAATGACTTTTTAATTAAGGAACTAAATATTTACTAGCGAATTAAAACTACGTTTTTCAATTAAGGTAATTTGTTTGAACTTCTTGAAATACAAGGATGCATGGTTTAGGCTTGATTGCACTTACCGCTTCTTCAAAAATTTCAATTGCCCGACGATAATAAATCGATCCCGCCGCCATGTTAGCTGTTCAATAAGAAGCAACACTGGTCAACACTGCCTTTACAACTCGATAAGTTTTAATAATCCTTCGAGTTTTGTGCAGGCGATCTGCGGCAGAGACACTGACGATGACCCTAGGGGAGCGTAAGGTGAGCGAGGTGCTGCAAAAGCTCTCCCTGAACCACCACGCCACGCAGTTCCAGCAGGAGGACGTCGACTTCGATGCCTTTCTCGAGCTCACACCTGACGACATCGAAGAGCTCGGCGTCACGGACCAGTCTTCACGTCTCAAAATCTTGCGCGCTATTCAGAGTCTGCGCAAGAAAGTTTAACTTGATAAATTTAATGGGATTCATAAGAAGATTTAATAGTGCAGTCAACACGTTTCCTACGGTTGTTTAAAATTGCGGTCCAAATAATATACCTACTGGTACACATATATACCAACTCAGTGTGTGTGTGTTGAAATACGAATTGTATAATGTGATTGGAATGACGAGTAAAAAGTATAGTTTAGAAACCTTCGCTGCTGGACCAAAATATATCAATACATTTTTTTAGAGGTTTTAAGTTAAGTAGCAAATTTAGATTTACAAATTGTTACAACGTAAGGAAAAGATATTTTGGTTAGGGGAAAGTAAACTATCTTCTTTTGTTAGTCGAGCAAGGATTATTGAAATTTATATCACGGAATCTCGTTGCTTCAAATTAAGGATGGACATTCAGCGACCTCTTGCAATTTTCCCCAGACTTCACCTCTTGTAGCTAAGGTCCTATCATCAGGTCATACCTATTAATAGCTTCATTCAAGCAAACTGAACATACTCCTAATAAATGGAAACGAATTATCTCTTAGTGAAACTTATAGTAAATATATCTAGCACTGACGTGACCAGATATGAGCACAGAATTGAAATAAATGTCACTCAGGAAAAGATTAGCAACCACCTAAGACTTCCTACCCTCCAATAAAGTGATACTCGCATCTGCTGTACCTGCAGCAAGTTCTAATGTTGCAATGTTCACACAAATAGAATAAACTCTTACTCAGCCTTTGTTTTTCTTTCCTGGAAAAAAAAGTTACTACTACAGTATTTACGTGGAAATTAAATATAGACGTTAAACGTTCTGTGAACATAGAAAAACTCGATCATAGCTGCCTTCGGTGAATAACTTTTGTGTTCAACACACGATGACAAGGAACTAAGCCACAGCTCCACGCTTAGTTAAATCAGGCGTTTCAGCTGATGTACATGTTAACGTCTTCGTTTACAAGCCTGAAAATTGCTACATAAAAAAATCTTTATAGAATACCAAAAGGATTTACAGCATAGAAACTGCGATATATAGGTATGAATATCCTCACTAGGTTCTATACGGTTTTTTATGAAAGAATACGTTCAGTGCGAGGCAATAAGCAGATTACAGATATTTGCTGTTTCAGTTTATCATCAGCAGGGTTTTTCTTTGCAAATTATACCTGCTGATTTTATATTCGACCGCAATAGATATCTTGAAACAATAACTTCGTCATTCTGGTCTAGCTAAAAGTCTGCAGAACTTAGACAAAATTCTCTCAACTCAGGACTCTCATCAAGTACATGACCAAGAAATTTTACATCAAGGATCTGAAACCCCAATGTGTCTTCGATTCTGGCTATTACTATCAAAAAGGGGCGATGGAAAAATTTCAAAAGCCAGAATGAAAATAAATTTTGTGCTACTAGCGTAGTACCTTTCAGGTAGGTGAGCTCAGAGATGGGAAGAGACGCGCTGCAGCTTCTTGCTCATGCGGTCACTAGTGGACAAGGAACAGTCGTCTCCAGCAGCATCGCTGGCCTCAGAACACAAGTCAACCCTGAGAGGTGACGAGACCGCTGCAGCAGCCTCACCCAAACAGTAGCTGTGGGTGGGCTCCAAGTCAGGCACCAACTTGAAATTGTACGGAGATGAGAACTCCTCGTGGTACAGGGAATGAGGGAAAGGTTCGTTGTCGCGGATCGCCTCGGAATTTTGTGAAGGTGGCGTGAAGGATACGTCCATCATAGCGTGCTTCACTCCACTAGCTGCGTCCAGGGAAACAGAGTCGTCTGGTCTGTCAAAGTCCATGGATTCTTCTTGCAGGTTTGTGTCGTTAATGACAGGACACGACAGCTCGTGGACAGCTGACGACAGCCTTCCAGTTCCAATTTCCAGATCCATGGACATAGGCTGCAAAGAAGGCAAATTCAACGTTATATCTAACGGTAAACGGCTAAAAATCCATGATCCAAATATATCAAACTTGACAAGTATCAATTGTATGAGCATTTAAATTACTCGCTAAAAAATCAGAAACAAATCAAATTTAACAGTAAATCATTATGGACTATTTAATACAGAATAGTCACATGATGCTGATTTATGAAATGAAAATAAGAATTTTTAGTGCAATGAAATACTGGTGTATTTGATGCAATACAGGCATACTAAGCCACGGAAGCCATGCTACAATGGTGACCACTTATAGTGTTAGCTACAATCTAAGTCTGAGCATTTGCATGCTACAGGACTGAAGACAATCCTTCAAATCAATTTTATTATTCAATGGGTAGATTCATTGTGCTATATTTTAGAAGCACTCTTCAGTTCATTATTAGGACAGTATCATAAATTGTTCATTATGAACAAGTCGACAACCTCAAATTTTTTCAACCTGCTCTATGGCTACGAGAAAATTATCTTTTCGCTTTGCTCTTCAAAACCCAAAACATGAATATAATGGGAAAAATGTATAAAGCCATACTATACCAGTTACTTAGCAATGATGTGATTTCATCAAAACTGATGCATTCGGTACTCTCCCTAAAAAATAATTATCAAACTTTTTGGACATCCCTAACACTAAATATTTCAAATGGTTTTTAAAGTTTTTAAATAAAATTCAGCAGCTGAACATTTTTAAAGTTCTACTGAAGTTGAACCATGAATGATCAATTGCTTTATCTATACTATAATAAGAGCCGCATCCGTCCGTCTGTCCCTGTGTCACACTCTTCTAATCGATAGCTTCTATAGCAACAAGAATAAAGCTTAAGAAATACAAGAAATCATTCTATTGCATTATTTTTGTGACAATTCAATTCCCTTACACTTGCATTATGGTATCCAGAATACACAATCAGTTTATTTTTACAAATAGAAATTTCCTTTGGACCTTTTTCTGTTGAAATTCATCATGATGCTTTGATATTTTTAATTGATAATGCGAAAAGAAATGTTTTAAATTAGTTTGACCAGTAACCTGGCTACCACTTAGTACAAGGCCAAAGATTTTGGAAATTGATTTCGTGTTACGTTCTTAAGAATAGATTAGCACTGGCAGTCTTAGTTTCAGTTCACTGGTAAATTAATACACTCATTTTCGCTGTCCAAGTGTACTATAATGTCACTTTCAAAAAAATTAGAGAGATCCAGTGCATTGTATGCTTGAGTCCGTATCTTGGATACCGAGTTCGGCGGAGTATATGTACTTGCCGTCGCCTGTTTTCTCTCATGGACAACTGTATGTAGCTCTTTGTCGAATAAGAAATAGGAATAACATAAAAATAGCAATTAAAGAAAGTGATTCAAGGAAATTTGGTAGATGATTTGTTTTTCACTAAGAATGTTTTCGTTAAAGAAATACTCAATTAAAACGTTTCTCCTTTGTAAATATATATATATAAAACTAAATATATTGCATTGCGTTCTTATGTAATTTTATTTAATATCTTTCCAACAGTATTTGCCACCATTTTTGATGGCACGGGTACACTAGTAAGTCAAATAATGAATAATTAGTGTAACCAGCCGTCAAAAATCACGGCAGAAATTTTGTGATAATACCGTGTCATCAAAAATGATGGCAAATACTGTTGGAAAGATATTATAATAAATAAAATTACACACAAGAACGCAATGCAATATACTTAGTTATATATATATATATATATATATATATATATATATATATATATATATATATATATATATATATATATATATATATATATATATATATATATATTTACAAAGGACAAACGTTTTAATTGAGAGCAACACTTCAATACATTCGGTAGACAGCTACGATGCCGAATTCATGGAAGTACAAAAAAATACTCCCATACCAGGGTCTCCGGCAACTTCGAACGACTCCATCCCGAACCACTTTGACAAGACTTTATACGTTCAAGAGTGGCTACACTATAGGGGAAAGAGAAATCCGAATACACCTTACAGACAACGTAGTCAACAAGAACGAACTAGCGAAACTGAAGACCCAAATTCAGAATTTACAACTCATCGACGCGGGGAAAATGTTCGACCAGGAGATACGCTTCGAGACAAACGGAGCGGAATCACTGATAGTCATGAAAAACATCATCAGTCGACTCCACAGAGAAACAGTAGTGAAATACATTCAAAATTTTTGGAAAAGTTTAAACATAATAGAGATGAGAGAATTGCACCCATCTTCAAGAAATATATCAGTGAAACTCTACAAGCTTCCAGCAGTAACGACAATGAAACGAACAGAAACAGCACTCCACAACATACTGATGTTAAGAGAGAAAAATCGAAAGCCGTACGAAACATCGACTGGGATACATTGGACCTACCAGATGAACGTAGAAAACATATACGTAATAGAAGTGAACAAGACAGCATCGAACTGGGAACTCGATCAAATAGCAGAAGACGCTCGAGGTCAGCCGATGGAGATATCGGACAACAGTTCAAGCGCATCCGAAACACCAATGAAAACGACGGAGAAACCAACAGAACCAATAGCATCGAGACCAGTGACGCCACGAATAATAACACCAACAGAGACATCGTCTCCTATTCAACCAACGCCACAAACGAGCCAATCAACACTTCCATCCAGACCAAGGACACCAACAATAGATCCTTTGAACTCCCAGAAGTCGAACTCGTCACACCAATCGTCGATAATACCACCGAACCAGCAAACACATCTATCGGAGACATCGTGGAACCTGAGTTCCAGTCAGATCGAGAACCACCAATCCTTTATTCTTTCATCGCCTACAACTACACAGAAAACTCAAGGACAACCAACAACCGGCCAAACTACGTCTACTTCAACCACGGAGACCACTTGCACATTCTCTTCTGTTCAACTCCAACAAATAAGAAGCGCAGTATCGAGCGAATTTCGGCAGATCTTGGCATTAACCCTGGAGGGATCGATCTCTGCTTTGCGACGAATATAAGAGTGGAATCCTACAAACGATTCATACTCTACCTTCTTCGGAAAGGACTAAAAAGTTGGACCATTATAAACAACGGACTACAAGCATTAAGTGATGTTTGGAAATACATACAACAACTCTTAAAAGTGAACAAGGACTATAGAAGCCAAGACGCCATCGATGGAGTTGAAAATTGTATACAATCCATCGCTGCAAAAAGAGAAGAAAGAAAGCAAGATTCCTACAAGAAGAATTCGTACGCAAGGATAGAAGAAATCATCGGACCCATTATTGATGAACACCAATGTGAAACACTGTCAGAGCTCAGAAACGTCTTAACAACAAACCAAATAATAAGTTTCTTCAAGATGTGGGGAAACCGTTGGGAAAGTCTCTCTGAAAGCTTGATCAGCTACAAAAAACAAGGGAGACAACAATTATTACAAGATATGAACTACTTTGACATCATTGCTCTCAACACAGAAACTCCGAAAGTGATCAACAAAGCTTGGATCTTAAGTGTCTTCTACACTAACAACATAAACTTTGAAGATTTCATCGCAAAGTTCATCATCGTGAGAGAAAAGAAGTTAACTAAAATAAACACGTTTACATTATTCGGAGAATCTAACTGTGGAAAAAGCATGATCATAAAACTTCTGACTGAAAGACTCAATCCCACAATACTTGGAAAACAAGGAGACGCAAGTTCTTTCTACTTTCAAAGACTGCTAAAAGCCGGGATAGCAATCCTAGAAGAACCAACGTTCACACAACAAAACAAACACATACAAATGTCTGCTAGGAGGAGAAACTTACGTGACTGATGTAAAAAACCACGAACATCAAACAATACCAAGGGTTCCTTTCATCCTAACCAGCAACGAAGACAACATCGCCTCGAGATGTTCAAGCGTGGACCAAGATACACTCGAAAACCGAATGTTCAAATTCAAATTCACAAAAAAATCAACAACGGACTCAGTATAAAAGACGGCATACCACAAGCGCCAGACATCATTCGCCCAGTAGAGGTCCACTGGGCGAATGATGTCTGGCGCTTGTGGTATGCTGTCTTTTATTGAGTCCGTTGTTGATTTTTTTTGTGAATTTGAACATTCGGTTTTCGAGTGCATCTTGGTCCACGCTTGAACATCTCGAGGCGATGTTGTCTTCGTTGCTGGTTAGGATGAAAGGAACCCTTGGTATTGTTTGATGTTCGTGGTTTTTTACATCAGTCACGTAAGTTTCTCCTCCAAGCAGACATTTGTATGTGTTTATGTTTTGTTGTGTGAACGTTGGTTCTTCTAGGATTGCTATCCCGGCTTTTAGCAGTCTTTGAAAGTAGAAAGAACTTGCGTCTTCTTGTTTTCCAAGTATTGTGGGATTGAGTCTTTCAGTCAGAAGTTTTATGATCATGCTTTTTCCACAGTTAGATTCTCCGAATAATGTAAACGTGTTTATTTTAGTTAACTTCTTTTCTCTCACGATGATGAACTTTGCGATGAAATCTTCAAAGTTTATGTTGTTAGTGTAGAAGACACTTAAGATCCAAGCTTTGTTGATCACTTTCGGAGTTTCTGTGTTGAGAGCAATGATGTCAAAGTAGTTCATGTCTTGTAATAATTGTTGTCTCCCTTGTTTTTTGTAGCTGATCAAGCTTTCAGAGAGACTTTCCCAACGGTTTCCCCACATCTTGAAGAAACTTATTATTTGGTTTGTTGTTAAGATGTTTCTGAGCTCTGACAGTGTTTCACATTGGTGTTCATCAATAATGGGTCCGATGATTTCTTCTATCCTTGCGTACGAATTCTTCTTGTAGGAATCTTGCTTTCTTTCTTCTCTTTTTGCAGCGATGTATTGTATACAATTTTCAACTCCATCGATGGCGTCTTGGCTTCTATAGTCCTTGTTCACTTTTAATAGTTGTTGTATGTATTTCCAAACATCACTTAATGCTTGTAGTCCGTTGTTTATAATGGTCCAACTTTTTAGTCCTTTCCGATGAAGGTAGAGTATGAATCGTTTGTAGGATTCCACTCTTATATTCGTCGCAAAGCAGAGATCGATCCCTCCAGGGTTAATGCCAAGATCTGCCGAAATTCGCTCGATACTGCGCTTCTTATTTGTTGGAGTTGAACAGAAGAGAATGTGCAAGTGGTCTCCGTGGTTGAAGTAGACGTAGTTTGGCCGGTTGTTGGTTGTCCTTGAGTTTTCTGTGTAGTTGTAGGCGATGAAAGAATAAAGGATTGGTGGTTCTCGATCTGACTGAAACTCAGGTTCCACGATGTCTCCGATAGATGTGTTTGCTGGTTCGGTGGTATTATCGACGATTGGTGTGACGAGTTCGACTTCTGGGAGTTCAAAGGATCTATTGTTGGTGTCCTTGGTCTGGATGGAAGTGTTGATTGGCTCGTTTGTGGCGTTGGTTGAATAGGAGACGATGTCTATGTTGGTGTTATTATTCGTGGCGTCACTGGTCTCGATGCTATTGGTTCTGTTGGTTTCTCCGTCGTTTTCATTGGTGTTTCGGATGCGCTTGAACTGTTGTCCGATATCTCCATCGGCTGACCTCGAGCGTCTTCTTCTGCTATTTGATCGAGTTCCCAGTTCGATGCTGTCTTGTTCACTTCTATTACGTATATGTTTTCTACGTTCATCTGGTAGGTCCAATGTATCCCAGTCGATGTTTCGTACGGCTTTCGATTTTTCTCTCTTAGCATCAGTACGTCGTGGAGTGCTGTTTCTGTTCGTTTCATTGTCGTTACTGCTGGAAGCTTGTAGAGTTTCACTGATATATTTCTTGAAGATGGGTGCAATTCTCTCATCTCTATTATGTTTAAACTTTTCCAAAATTTTTGAATGTATTTCACTACTGTTTCTCTGTGGAGTCGACTGATGATGTTTTTCATGACCATCAGTGATTCCGCTCCGTTTGTCTCGAAGCGTATCTCCTGGTCAAACATTTTCCCCGCGTCGATGAGTTGTAAATTCTGAATTTGGGTCTTCAGTTTCGCTAGTTAGTTCTTGTTGACTACGTTGTCTGTAAGGTGTATTCGGATTTCTCTTTCCCCTATAGTGTAGCCACTCTTGAACGTATAAAGTCTTGTCAAATTGGTTCGGGATGGAGTCGTTCGAAGTTGCCGGAGACCCTGGTATGGGGGTATTTTTTTGTACTTCCATGAATTCGGCATCGTAGCTGTCTACCGAATGTATTGAAGTGTTGCTGCTAATGTCAGAGATGTGCCCTTGCTCCATTCCGAGCGTTGAATGAGTTGTGTTCGCTATGAAACCTCATTATATACTTCTTTTACCGGATGAACGACAAGATGTGTGTGATAACAGTTGTTGATAACTCTTTCTCCGTAGGAATAACCTTTTTTATCCGGATAGTCGGATAAGTGGATAATTACATTATCCTACTCCTGGATATTTCTCCTACTCCATCTTTATTTTGTTCTTTGTTATTCTCTCTTCCTACCTTATCCTCCACTCCGACTATCCCACCCAGCTAGCATTATTTGAATATATATATATATATATATATATATATATATATAAAATAAATATATAAACACACAATGGTCATTCTTAGTATTAGATTAGATATTTTAGATGAAAAGCTCGTATGCATCAAAAGAAGGCATACCAGGTTTAAAATGGTACAAGGTATCCAAACAAAGTGCTAAACAAAATAATGAATTCACTCACATTATCTGGAAGATTTTGAATATTTTTAGAACGCCAGTCACAAACGCGGTCATCAAGCTCAGCAGCAAGCAGTTGTCGCAGTTCAGACGGTGTGGTCATCAAAGGAGCAATGGGTAAACCTTCTGGTAATACAGGTAACAGTACTGAAAGAGACAGGTCTCTGGGAGTACCTTCATCTAAAATTGGTGATTTTATATCTGGAAGAGATGAACAAGAGATGGGCACTGCTGGGAAGGGTGATGCAGACAGTGATTCAGGCAGGAGAACTGAAGTTTCTTGATACGGGACAATTGAAGGTTCATTGATCAGATGTGCACCACAGACTGGCAGGTTAGAAGCAGAGGTAACGTTCAGTGAATCAGTAGAAGAGCATGGTGCCTGCACCAGCAAATGTTCCGCACAGTGCTTTCTGTAAAACCAAATTTAAATTACTATTAACAAACAATTGACAGTTATCCAAGTCTAGTTATACACTAATGTCATGAATGTAAACAGCTGATAAAACATACTCTGCTCATAACACACTTATGTTATTTATTACCCTCCTATTAACACAAGATCTTCTTAGTTACAAGGCAGATAACCTATTTATTTCCTTACTTTATCTTGAATAGTATTTTTGTAATTGTATTCTTACTAACTGCATATTTTTTCATTTAAAATGAATTTAGAAAATTTAGGTTGGATTTTTAGGGCTGGCAAACATCAATTGGATTGTAATTAAACTGAAAAAAAAAAGATTTCTTAGAATGAGCAATTCTTAAAATGGACTTCTTTTGACAAATTACACTCATGATATAAGGTATTACTCTACTACTTTATTTAGTCTGCCACCATGTGTGGTGAAGGATAATTTCAACACAGTTCAGCAGGTTTACATTCAAGTACATAACCATATATTTAAATGCTTAAAGAAAAGGGTAGCAAGTAAAATAATTTAAGCATTTTATAATTGATATAGAGAGGACTCACAAAATGATTGATACTTCAAACATCTCCTAATTTATGGAGAAAATTATTTCCTTAACCTTTTGATATGTACTCATGAGTTATAGAAACTATAAATCTCAAAACATTGCAACAGCTTATCAATGATATCAAATTACATGATCAGATATTATTGGTCTCATGTTGTATTCATAAATCCAATCAATTTTAATTTCCACATCATATTTTTGTTACAACATATTTGAACTTAATTGGACTCCTTGAATTTTATATTCAGTTTTAGATTTAACAGCATGCTGTATTCCATAGGAACACAAACACTTTGTGCAAAGAAATGGGTATATAACATAATTGGAACTACAACAAAAATAATATATAAGTTATTATGGAATATAATTTATTCTTACCTTCAGTATAATAAGGCTAATCTTAAAAATAAAAATTAATGCAGCCCACAAATTTTTTAACATCAACACAGTAAAATATTTAAAATTCTATGCTTAAATAATTTTCATCAAAACTAGAACTCACCTGAACAAAATATCAGAAGTAAAAGAAAGACTGCAAATTTGACATGACCGAACCAATGAGATGGAGGTGGCTGCTGTATCTTTGGAGGATGCAGATATCTCTTCAGCTGACTTCAGGGTGTCAGTAGTGGTGTTACTAGTAGACTCAGCTTTTATATCTGATGTTGGTGAGCCATTCTTTGTGTATTTTGTGTCCTCACAGACAATTCTGAACTTTCTATGCTCTTTGCTAGAACTGTTGTGGTTTGGATGATGAACAACAATACTTGAAGTTGATGTCTTTAGCTGACTAGGCCGTTTTGAAACTTTTGTCTTTTTCCTCCTAACAGATTTGGAAGAATGAGACAATACTACACCAGTGTTTTTATCACTATGAGAGACTCCAGCATTGACAAGCCCAAGCAGCTTCAATTTCTCACCATTTATTTTTTGTTTAAGTTCACCCAATTTTTGTACAATGGGTGAACTATTTTTGGATAATTTTTCTCTTTTCTCACTCATGTGTTTTACATACTCAGGAGACAGCTTGATTAATGATGGTGTTAGTTTGCTACAGCCAATAGATGACAATATATATACAATTGATCCATCATCTTCAATTTTTTTAACAGCTCGAGGCCGTGGTTCAATGCGTCTCATTTTATTAAAAGTCTCTGTTATGTGACCACTTTTGCTACTCTTCAAGTCTACTTTTGAATCTCTATTTTCCCTCACATCATCAGAACCAAAATCACAATTTTCACCTTGATTAAAATTTTCATGATTACATTTTTCTGCTGTTCTTACACTTTTAGAATCATCAAAGCATAAACCTGAATTTTTCTCTGATATTAGTAAACTAGAATCATCAAGAGATTGGGAACAAGCACAGTGATTTACATTCAAGTCCTGAGTATTTTCATTTGACATTTGTTTCCAAATTCCTAACACATTTTGAGACTGATTTTTCGAACACTTTCGGTCAAAATCTGGAACGGTAATTACTCTACATATTTCATCATCAGCACTATTTTCTGCTTCAATAGTAATTGTAAACTTGCATTCATCTGTCTCTTTCAACTTAGTGGGATTAGATTTCCCATGCAGTTTAGGAAATGAACTTTCTTTGTTTAAAATAACTGAAGTTTCTTGAGAACTCACCTTCATAGTTAATTTCTTACTGGAACATTTATTTTTGTGATACTTTTTACAATGAGATTCCAGAACTTCATTACAATGAAACTTCAAATGACAGTGTTGGCATTGAAAAGGCTTACGAGGCCTTCCACCTCTGCGGTTACAGTGCTTTAAATTAAATTCACCCTTTAAAAGCGGCATCATTTTTACTTCATTTGGCAGTTTTCTGACTACAATTTTTTCTTCTGATGGCAGCTTTAATTTTTCTTCACACTGAGATTTTTTAACTACAGCTTTATCTTTTAATAATTCAGTTATTTTTCCACTTTCTTGAGCTTTCTTCACCATCTTATTAACATCCAATGCAGCTATTTCATCACCCTTTCCAGGTTTATTTACACTAGTTTTACCACACTCAGATTGCATCACTATGTTACTCTGTTTTTCAATAGCAATCTTTTCATCAGTTGAAGATTCCAATTTTTCAGTCTTTTGTCGGAGCTCAACCATTTGTCTATCATTCACTGATGGTATTATTACTTCCTTTAATTTTGGTTGAGATGCTGCTGAAGCAGATTCATCCACAAGGTTAAGAGGCACAGCTTTAAGATTCTCTTTTAACTGGTTGATAGTTTTCATTTTCTTCTTTCTTGGTCTAGATTCAGCCAAGTCTTCCAAGCTTAATTTTGGGCAGTCTTTCACAGGAGAATTGGGCCACAAAGAATCAAAGTAAACATTATCAGGTAGGAGGTGGGACAACAATTTAGGCTGTTTGTTTGCATTAAATAAAAGAAATATTTTACTTTTTATCACTGTAAACTGATGTAGTGCAAAGCTTGCTTCAGAAACCAATGTTGAGCAAACTCCACAGACTCTTAACATGTCACAGTCAGACAAGACTTTTTGATCAAGGACAAAGCTAAACAGCTCCATAATTGATAGACCACCAAACAAGCACTTTTGTCCACTATAGTAGATACAACACTTGTCAAGATTTTTGAAGTCTTTGCCACACACAAAACAATTTTTTTCACAACTTGATTGCTTCACAGAACTCTGAAATACCTTATCTTTGTCACATGTAATCATCTTTCACACATTAACCAAGAAGGTAATTTAAACTTCAAGTGACCTATACCTAGTTTCACACAAAATAATTAGATGGTCTAGTACATGATGTAAAAATCATAAACTAGTAGTCAACAGCAAACAAAAATCAGCTGCAAAAAAGAAAAGTATGAAGGATCAAGAATCAAATTAGGAAATCATAAATTATTAGAGCTATGGTATTTTTATTGTACAAGCAATGAAAACAGGACAAAAATTATTGACCTTACAGGCTGGAAAACTTAACATTTCAAGTGATAGTACACACATGGTTATAATCATTTTAACTTTTACATGGAATACAGCAAAAGGGACGCCAGTTTATATTTACGTCTACGCTGTGAACTTGTTCGTTGTGCTGTTCTACTGTATCAGGGATCTTGGGTAACTTCATCATTTATACTTGGTATTTAGCCAGAATAGTCTCGAATCTGTGCTCTATTTGAGCACTCTCACTGCTGTCTTTCTCGATTACGGCTCGCATTTCTGTGCTGCCGTATTCCACTGGCTCTCAAGCTGAACTCGATATGGTCATTTATATTTATTACTTCTACAAGTCGTAAAATCAACGACTAAAAACTGGAAGTTGGCTGCTATCCTCAGCCTAAATAAATTGGATAAGTCGCGTATCCCCCTCGTTTTTCATTGACCATAATGCAAGACACAATTATAGAGACCTAATTAAGTAGACCATACTCTAGTGCAGTGTTTTTCAAAGTTTTTTTAAGCACCGCCACCTTAGGACACTATTTGATTTTCCACCGCCTCCTAATGATTATACTACTGTATATTATACAGTAATATACACCCCCCATTCAAGGCGTACCCTCCTACCGCCCCCTTGCATTTCCTCAACGCCTCCCAGGGAGGGGGGGGGGTGGTCCGGACCACACTGAGAAACACTGCTCGTGCTCCTTTGCGATTCCTTTGAACTAAGGAATAGCCAAAAAATATGTAGTTCGATTAATATGTTCGATAAATATGTTTCGATTACTAATGGAAGCAATAAAAATAAGCATTTCCCCCTATATGTGTAAAATTACATTAAGGTTATTCATAATCGTTTGGCCTCACTGATTTTAACAGACTGTTATTGTCCTTTCATATATATCTTATTTAAATAGTCATATTAAGCAAAACTTCGGCCAAAACTGTATAATTTAAGTGGCTTTGAGATATTTTTTGAAAAGAATTTACTGCAATAGACGATATAGAAAGACGTTTGTCACTTGTTTTCAGCGGTATACTTGTATTGTATTCGAAGATCTATCGTGTTCATCATGGCGATGTTTCGGTTGTAACGTGAATTTGTTTACTGTAAACTATGTGGAAATAATCATCATGGATACCATTAAGTCGTTCAATATGGAAGTAAGTCATATTTTGTATGTAGGTTTAAAGTAATTTTGTGTTGTTACGAATTGTATTGGGTATTTTAACTTCTGGATCATCTCTTCGAGGCCTTATTAAAGTAATTTTTTGAAAATAGGTATGCAGCCGGGAAATTAAATTACCCATGCAGAGAGTTAAGTTCGTGTTTTAGAGGCATATTTAACTCATTGTATTGTGTTTTGTGTGTTTGTTAACTTTCTTCATTAGCACTTTTCATGCAGCGAAATTTTTAAATCTAAATTATGTGTTCAATATACATAGTCATTCCAGTATCAAATGTTAAGAAGTATAAATTCAACAGTATTAGGTTCAATAATTTTAGTACTGTATAAATTTTTGGTTTGTGTTATGGTTTTACCTTTTATTTAAAATATATTGACCAGAGTGATCAGAGTGATTTTACTGTATGAGATGCATATAAATTCAGTAATGACTATGATATCAGAATTGAAAACTGATTACTTGATCCTTCTTCAAGTGACTGTAATAATTTTTGTATATTGGTTGTAGTCTTTTCTGTCTTTAGCAATTGCATTGAATCCTAAAAAAAATGTTTTTATGGGACTGGATACAATATCAAATTGTTGAGCATATATAATATGGAGTTTTACATGGCAATATTCTCCTACTGAACTGTCACAATGGCTATTGAATAGAGATAGAAAGTCGCACATGTTCATCAGATTTATTAATATGGCCAATTATCTCTCTGAGTTTGGTTTTAGATTCAGTTTCTGCTAGTAGTAATCTTGGTCTTATATGGAGAAGCCTTAGGTTGAGGAACTTTCCAAATGATTGCATAATGTTTGTGTTACAGAAGTTTCTAATGTGTCAATTAAAGTATTTAAAAGCATAACAAAATGCTATGCTTTTAAACAGCATGCAATAGCTAAGTAGGAATATTTAGGTCAAACCAATCTCAATTAAGCATTAGTTCTTGTTTGTATTTTCTTTTGTAAGTTGATGTTCATGAACAAAGATGTTGACACACTAACTGCTGGAGTGGCTGTGTCAATAATCTTAGTTGAAAATGGCCAATTGCAATTCTTGAAACTAGGGAATAATAATTGTGAACACTGAACTTGTGTTTACAGCATAAACTGAAGCCACTCAGTTGAAAACAGTTTGGTGCAACCTGGTCCCTTTTGATTGGCTGAAACAATCTTTATTTGTGATATAGTGTTTCTGTTGCAAATTCTTTAATCAGCCATGGCTCATGCTCCTAGTTGCCCAGATCTTCCTTGAATATTATTTCACAAAATATTGTATGACAGTTATGATGTTCAGTGTCCTAATTAAAACTTTTCTTCAAGTTTATTTTTATTTCTTAGACACATACTTGTACATCATCTAAAGATATTGGGCTGAGCATGTTTAAATAGTCAAAACTTTTGAACAAGAGAATCGTATAACAAAATATTTGACGATTCATTTCCTCTGTTCAACCTGCACACATTTGAATTTAACTGAACATTAGTACACAGGACTAAAGGGAATCATTTTGAATGCATTTCAGAAACAAAAGCTGATCTAGAGAAATTATTTTTGATTCAAACAGTTAGAGACTGATGTGCTGTTTTCCTTGTGCAGTTGGCAGGCTTGTATGAATGCAAGCCTCCAATCTCCAAGGCCAAAATGACTGCTATCACCAAGAGGGCAATCCGTGCCATAAAGTTCTACAAGCACGTGGTGCAGAGTGTGGAAAAATTCATTCAAAAGGTAAGACTAGTTAATTACAAGCTTACAATAAAACTAAGTGTTAATTGTTTTTATATGAAAATTTGAATGAATTTCTTTATCTTATACATATTATGAGTTGAGTTTTTGCTGTACATATTATGATTTGAGTTTTTGCTAAGGTTGTTCCTGTAAATATGGTTTAACTTTTTGTTTCTAATTTCATGGGTTAAATGTTTTTCATTTTGGTTAGAATTTTACATTTATGCAGATTTTTATGATTGTTTATGTAGTAATTCTTTTGTTCTTTTCTTTTCACTTGACATTTTCAATATATGGATACACAAGTTATATACATCAGATCTCTTCACTCTTCAGTATCTGGCTTACTGTCACATATCTTTCTGCCTTTGATAGACTGGTCTGTGTAGTGGTTCACTGGAGAGCCCAGCAGTTGTACTGGTTTACTTCTGCTACAGTATGGTAACAGTTTCTTTTCTCTACTGACATGCCTGTGTGAAAAAAGCTAAATTAAACTGCAGATTTTGTCAGAGTAATAACAAACATGTATTGTTCATGATGCTGATCACATTTGTAAAACTAACATTTGCTTAACAATTTCTCATGCTCATTTAATTGTCTTGACTTATTGAATCTTTTATTTATTCAATTTGGACTTGTTTATTACATTCAGCCTTAGACTTAGATTTGAGGGCCAGCTATGGCTGGGGCCTTTGTTACAGCTTTTAATTTCCCCTTAAACATACACATACAAAAAGGTAACATTTCTGTATTCTTCTTTTTCATTCAGTTTGTGCATGATGACTGCAATTTCTTATTCATTGAGAATTAGTAATTGGACTTTTAATGATGAATTTTCTATTTGCAGTGCAAGACGGAATACAAGATTCCTGGCCTGTACGTGATAGACAGCATAGTGCGCCAGTCCCGCCACCAGTTCGGGGCTGACAAGGATGTTTTTGCTCCCCGCTTTGCTAAGAACATCATGGTCACTTTCTTCTACCTCTTCAAGTGTCCTGTTGAGGGGAAGGTCAGTGTCTAACTGTGCTTCTAAGTGTTTAAAGTATGTTGTGAAGTTGAAGGGATATCATAGACACAAGAAAGAATAGAGTAGAGAATAGAATAAAATAGAATGAGGCTATAGGAACGAACCATCTGGCCCATTCTTGGGTCGGATAATTACTTCGATAATTATTCGGTTGTTTACCCAAGTCCCATGCCGTATTTCTAGCCGCGTCAACCATGTCGGCAGCGGGATGGCATATCTTAGGGTGGGGTGTGTGATTACAAATGAATTTTTATTAACAATAGCCTGATAATGGCTGCCTGGTATCAAATGGGTCCATGGCACTTTCTGTACATTAGAGCTGCTTAAAAATAGCTTCATATGTTTTATAGTGATGTATAGAATGGGAGTCACAATCCTATTTTTGAAGTTTACTTGTAAAAAATGCAAATCCAAGTGACATTGCTTCAATAATGAAATAGTACAAGATGCTTAGACTGTTAATTTTTTTTTAATCTTTGTGCTAAAGTTGCTAATTTTCAATGAGGTTACCCCCATCTGTAGGTCACACCTGAATCTTACTGCTTTTAACTGACCCGTGTTGTTGAAAGTTAGTTTAGATTTTTCACTGCTCTGCTAGTAATTGACAATAGCTCTTTGACTTCTCTTGTACTTACTGAATGCTCATTCTAGTCGTTCTTTTCTTAGAAGTAATTGATTGATTTACCCCCACAGAGCAAAGTGATAAGAGTGCTCAATTTATGGCAAAAAAATCACATATTTGCGGAGGATGTGATCCAGCCTCTGTTTGACCTGGCGGACCCCAACCATCCCATACAAGATCAAATCGCTCAGATGATCAACCAGAAGCCCAATCGCCCAAGGGCTGCTCCTCAACAGGAGCAGGAGCAGGAACAGGAGTGTCAGCAGCAGCACTTGTCAGGACCTCAGTCTCCTCCTAGTCAGCCTGCTCCTGCCCCTGCGCCTTTACCAGTGTGTTATTTTTCTTAAAATAGCCTCTTTTCTTTCTTCTACAACAATTGGTTTCATTGGTCATTGATTTAATGTAGAGTTTTTTCTTCTTGATACATTCCAATTAGTAGGCTAATTTATTTGAGCTGTATTTAATATTTATTTAGGGAAGGCTTAATACACTGTTTGTTTTCGTGCCGTACTCTTGAACGTTTCCTTACAGACTGTAGTCGAGCATACAAGCATGAGCAGCAACAGCCTCCCTGCGTCGTCTGCCGCGGCTGTTGCAGCTGTCAACAGCGCTGCCGTAGCAGCCGTCACATCACTGGATCCTGGTCTCATCGCACAGATCCAGCAAATTCTTATGAAGCAACAGCAACCCAGCCAACAGCAACAGCAGCAACCACCACCGCCATCTCAAAAGCAGGTGCTGCAAAATAGCCTATGTATGTGAAATGTGAAAAGTTAGTGATGGTTGTCATAATGTGCACGTTATTATATGGAAGTCATCGTTGTATGCGCGTTATTATATGCATGTTATCATTATGTGTGTTAGGTTTGTGTGAATAATTAGCGCTGTCTGAAGTCACCCTTCCATTTGAAGCAGGATCAGTACCTATTGTATATATGAATTGAAGAGTAATTTTACTTTAAGCAGGCGTGTGAAAACTCTTTGTTGGGGAACGGTGCCATGGGATATTTTAATGTAGGTTATTAGTCACACATGAATTACATACACCTATTCTGTCTCCTCGCATTGTTGCTGCTGACAATTACTGCTCAAAGCCAGAGAAGGAGTCTATGATAGGTATATGTGCCACAGGAAATTCCCGGCATTGGAGTACCTGCAGAGCTCCCCAGTAGCCACCCTCAGTCACAGCCCCTGAAGCCCCTGCCTACGTCAGCAGCAGGACCCATGCCTCCCCTGGGGCCTCCTGCTGAGGACCACCCTCCTTCTTCTGCTCTTGTGCCCGGGATCAACCAAACAGGTACGTCTCAACGCACGATTCGTCTTTTACTTGTATGTGTTGTGTCTTATCATACATCGTTTACTTGGCATAGTCGTGTCAACTTGCAGGAATGTTCAAAATTTTGATTGTCTTCCACTTTCTGTTACAGGAGACTATGACGGTCGTACGCTTCCACCATTCCTCTCTGTGGATATTTCTCAACCTCCTCCGGGCTACATGCCTCCTGCCCCCCTCTTCGGCCTGCCTCCTCCAATGGGGGTACCTCCACCTCAGCTAGAACCAGGTCACTCATCTAGTTTAGCTGTACTGTGTTTGAGTACAAGATTAGATTTGTTTACTTGCGCGGTCTCTGACAGTGTTTGTTTTACAGCTTTCAAGGTTTTCTTGGAGTTATTGCACAGCAATATGTTTTTGTGTTTCTAATGCCCGTTTTTTGTAGTAGATCTTACGAACGATTTCCATTGATGTTTACTCACCCTCCTCAGTATCTATTTTATGTCTCATTTGCTTGCACGGGCTGCTCAATGGATATATTAATTTATTGTACTAGGAGAGCCTCTTCACGCTGCATTGTGTTGAATTTGTCATACGGGTTTACAAGGTCAGGTATTCCACGCTATCCAGAGTTTAATTTGTCATACAGATTTACCAGGTCAGGTATTCCACGCTATCCAGAGTTTAATTTATTGCATTTATTATGCAGGCTTCCAAGGCCAGCCACCTCACGCTATCCAGTGTTTAATTTATTGCATTTATTATGCGGGCTTCCAAGGCCAGCCACCTCCCGCTATCCAGTGTTTGATTTGTTGCATTTATCATGCAGGCTTCCAAGGCCAGCCACCTCCCGCTATCCAGTGTTTGATTTGTTGCATTTATTATGCAGGCTTCCAAGGCCAGCCACCTCACGCGATCCAGAGTTTGATTTGTTGCATTTATTATGCAGGCTTCCAAGGCCAGCCACCTCCCGCTCCTCAGCCAGCTGCACAGCAACACCCCAGTGAGGCTGCAGCTCTACCCCAGCAGCAGTTCGGTCAGGTGACCAGCCCTCGAGAAGAGGGAGAACATTCCGGGGACGACAGCACCGAGGAAGTCAAGGATGGGTTAGTAAATTTGCTCTTCATGCTCTATATTATACTGTGATCTATCACCAGTGGAACTTGAGCTTATCGGGAGCAGTAAAACGTCTTGAAGAAGTCTGCTTTTTTCAGTTTTTTAATTAGTAAAACACCATGCAGTTATTATTGTAGCCTTCAAGTTGATGTGGCTCTTGTAGTATAATTTATGAAAGAAAGTAGGATTTGTTTTACAGAGTTGTATTCCGTTTCGCTTCAGATCCTCAGGTTCATAATCAGACCATTAAATTTATTATCCCTTCATTCTTCAGTCTCGTGGCTTCAGGGAACTTATGACTTACCTCGATGAGTAACATACCACACATTCAATAGCACTGGCGGCAATGATCAAATGCAGACTTGTATGCTCAGTGGCTCTCACTTATTACATTTCTTTACAGAGAAGTGGCCGTGTGACTATAAAACTTGAACGACTCTCTCCTGATACCGTGTATCACTGCTGAGATCGCTTTTGTTGGAGCTGCTGTGGTTAAACTAGGAATATAATAATAATAATAATACACGGAAGTGGCTGGCAACTTCCTGCTTATATGCGTTTGCTTTTGTCCTGTAGTGTTCTGTCTCAATTGCAATACTAATTGACCATGTAGGATTGAAGGCAAGTCATTTTGTGTGTCATTATATTTACGGTATTTTGTCTCCAGACGAGGAAGACGTTCCTGTCAAGAAAAACTAATAGGTGAAGTCCATCATATAGGTCTTTATTTACCACATGTTGTGTTACTTGAGGTGATCAAATGAGGGGATGGGGATAAAGCAGAACCACGTGAGGAATTTCAAATTGCTCATGTAAAAACGTTAGAAGTAAATTGAACTTAGGAAATGTTTAGCTTGGTGTAAATGGGGTCCGCCAGTTGGCGTTAGGGACGCTGAACATGATGTGTCTAGACAGAGTTAGTTTAGTGTAGACAAGAGTTTGTGCTCAGTTGTGTTTTGATTTATCTTGTTGGTTTCCTGTACTTAACGGGTGGTTATTTTAACTAAATTTACGCTGCCTTATATCTTCATCTTTATAAAAATGTGCATTTCTATTTTTCCTCGAATGTAAGAACTACAATGTTGCAAAAATAGCCGGTAAATACTGAAAGACGAGGTCATGGTAATACAGAAAATACATGGCTTGTATTTTCAAATGCGTGAATGTGTTGGGCTTTAATAGCTGCAGCACAAAATTTAAATCAAGTCCCCTGCTCATTTGGCACACTTCATTGAAGTACACCTTTATTTCTCTCCTGTTTTTTGTATATTTTGACTAGCCTACAATATATTGTGCAGGAACGAGGAGTGGGCCACAGATCACCACCACCGTCACCATCACCACCACCGCTCATCCCGCTCTCCTACTTCCCGCTCTAAACATCGACGACGCCGGTCCCGGTCTCGCTCCCGCTCCAAGCGATCCCGGTCCGGATCTCGATCTCGTTCCAGGAAATCTCCGTCTCGGTCGTCCCGGCGAAAGAGGTGTGCTGTCTTTTGACGCTACGTTCATTAAATATCCGAGTTACCGTTAAGAAGAATGCTGAGTTAATGATAGAATAGAATAGAATGAGGCTATAGGAACGAACTTTCTGGCCCATTCTTGGGTCGGATAATTACTTCGATAATTATTCGATTGTTTTCCCAAGTCTCATACCGTATTTCTAGCCGCGTCAACCATGTCGGCAGCGGGATATGCTACGCTACGATACTAGATATAATACGATGTAGAAATACACTATTATACAGTTAATTTTACATTCTGGTTGCTGCCTTAAATTTTGTATGTTGTCTTCGGAAAATCCGTTAAAGTGGGATCCGTTGAACCGAGGTATGAGTGTACATTCATGTTGGATGTTGGAGAACATGTGTGTCTGTGCATTGGCCTTAATTGTTTATGGACTGTCAGTTGTGTAGTTCTTCACGTTCATGGATCATGAGCTCGCTCTTTTGATAATTCATATTGTTGCATCTATGTGAAACACTGAAAAAACACTAACCCAAAAACGAGTTACCGTAGAAGTCGTCCAAGGCTTTTTAAATGGAACGTATAACGTAATGAAAACAAAAACACAAACTTTCTTATTAATGAGCTAGTCTTTGATAGTTGTGCGCTAGTCTTGTTTTAAAAAACTTAATTAAGCATGCTTGCGTTTTTGTTGTCCACGTGAGTGTCACACAGGTTTAACTTAGCGACGGTGTTCGTTTGTTAATGCACAAGTACGTGAAGACAGTATGTGTGTTTTGTATTATATATTATGTACATTTGACCCTGGTGTTGCAGGTCAAGGTCTCGTGACCGCCGTGAGCGCGACAGAGAGCGTGAGCGCTCGAGCACAGAGCGCGAAAAGCTGGATCCTGAACGTGAGCGCGAGCGTGAGCTGGTGCGTGAGAGGGAGCGAGAGCGTAAGAAGCGTGGGCTACCTCCCATCAAAGCGAACCACTTGGCTGTGTGTTCCACCACACTCTGGGTCGGCCACTTATCGAAGGTGCGCCTGCATGCTTCTCAAGCAGCTCTTTTACAAGAGACTCGGTATCTTTATAGATTTTAAGGATCCTGTGTTGCTGGTGTCAAAGCTGGCCCATTCATTTTGTATGCTCAAGTATAGTTGATTTATGTATTAGAATGTTGGAAGACTCGTTTTGCACGTCGTATTTTTGTGGGTCTCTATTATTCAATTGGAGACGCACTCTACTTGTGGCAGCACAGTGTACTTCAGTCAACGATTTGGTCCTGTTTGGGGAGTTCTGTGATCTTAGCTGACTTGTTTAGTTTAGTACAGTTCGGAAGGTTTGATTCTTTGCTAAATTCGTTACACAGCAATAGTGTTGTGCGGTGGCGTACTTATTTCTGACATTACTTTGATAACCTTACTCATGTTCGATAGATGTGCAAGAGTAAGATAATTAATTCAAGTGTCTCATTTGGCCGAAGGTGAACGTACACAATGTTGACGTAGCAATCTCATCATTCATTAGAACATGATTGATGTATTTATCTTAGAATAGACACGAGATTTTCTCATGATAGGGAATAGTGCCAGTGCATGTCTTCATTATGGCTTGACTGTTACTGAATTAAGTAGCTGTTTTAAATTTAATGGGTTTTCTATCCTGGGTATCATCATTTAACTGATCAACTTCATTCCGTCATGTGAATTTTTCTGGTAGATATTTATTGGGGTATTTCCTAAGGCTACTTATCAAGCTTGTCCCTAGTAATTTTGAATGGTTAAGCTTTTCTGTTGCATTTTGATTCGAATTGTGACTCAAGTGCGTTTGTCGACACAATCTTGAAATCGTCGAAAAAAATATTGATTTGTAAGAATTTCGTTGAGTAGGAAGTAGCATTTCAAATACTTATTTTAATCACAAGCATGTCTAACTCTTGAAAAGACGTCTTATATCTATAATCACGAGTCTTGTTCGAGAAGAATTTGATGATTCTGTTTACATTACATCACACATTGTAGCAACTTTACGAAATCTATTAGCTTTGGTTGTGTAACTTATCATGCTTGAATTCACGACACTGGGCGTTGTGTATGTGCAGCTGGTGCACCAGGAGGAGCTGAGCGACATTTATGGGGAGTATGGCGACATTGTATCCATAGACCTGATTCCTCCACGCGGCTGCGCTTTTATATGCATGAACAGGCGCCAGGATGCAGCGCGGGCACTCACCAAGCTACGCAACCATAAGATACACGTGAGCTCTCTCGTTGTGTCCTCCATTCCCACAGCCCATCTACTTGTATCATGTTTCCTTCCATAAGTTCATTAAGTGATTTCTCAACTATGTTGTGGCTGCGGTGGTTAAACTAGGAACATGATAATAATAATGTTTCACAACTATTTTACTAAATCTTATACAACTTGAAAGATTTGTAAGGTGGGCTGTGCAGTATAATTTGATGTGTGTGCTAAGTTTTATTCTAGCATTTGCTATTGAATGACTAGGACGTACATCTGCAATAATCCGTTACTAGCTTTACGTGATACATCCACTATGAGCATGTGGTCTCGAGCAGAGAAAGAACATTAGATTGAAAAATAGCTCAAGTGTGTCTAAATTTGCTAATGCTGCGCTTCAACTCCCATTTCAGCGCTGATACCTAAACTTGTATATCAATTCGAAAATTCCATTGCTCGTGACAATGGATGTTTCTTATTGAACTTAAATGTCATAACAGCTACTCCAAATAAAATTTAGTGCAAATGTGATTTTAAAAGGGTATTTTATGTTGGGCATTGTTATGGGTACAGTTTAACGTAGAACCACTTGTTATACAATTCATTGTTTAAGTTTTAGTATATCATCGTATATCAGTATATATATCATCAGTATATATCATTGAGTATATCAAGATATATACCATCGTATATATCGTATCGTAAATTGAATGAGGACGTTATCCGTTTTGATGCCCACGGACATAGTGTTCTAGTATATAACGTCATTCGCTTACACACGCAGTTTAGTCATTGACTTCATGTATAGAGTTCAGTTAGTTGAGATGCATCAAACCTGTTCTGTAAAAGTACGGGATGTTCATTATTTTGTATCTTGAGGAACGCTGTTTGTGGTTTGCAGAACAAGGCGATAACAATGGCCTGGGCGCCGGGCAAGGGAGTCAAAGGCAAGGAATTCAAAGACTACTGGGAGGTCGAGGCTGGCTGTTCCTACATTCCCTACAGCAAACTCACCTCCATGAGCACTGCAGACCTGGACTCATTGGAAGAAGGCGGAGTTATCGATGAGGAGACAGTTCCTGATTGGCTCAAAGGTGGGAGGGCGAAGGAATTGCTGGAAGAACCTTCCTCTGATTGGTTGAAAGGTAGGCAACTCTTAGTTACTGTTTGTGGACTGTATTCCACTTATTTAATTGCCGTCTATTTCATTGTAATGTGAAGATGAAGGCCATGGATGAAGGGGTCTTCTTTCGATTCATTTAAAGGTAGATATACTGAGTGTTTTGTGTGCATTTTCTGTTTGAACATTGTCACAGTTGTTTGTTTTCGAGTTTCATGTACGAGACAACTGCTTGACCTTTTTTCTAATTGAATAGTTGGAGATCGTCGATATATACGGGGTTGATAAGAATGTAAGAGTACTTATTGTATGCTGGCACGACCCAATTCTAGTACGTGTGAAAAGCCAGATGCTGGTGGAACGTGCCTCATTTGATGGAATTAACTAGAATTATCTCTGTTACTTTTATTGCTGGTACGTTTATTAAAACAGCATTCACTCTATGTATTTAGTCAATATTCATTGCTATTTAATTCATAGAACAAAGGGTTGATATGGAGTTCTTAAATGAAGAGTAAAGTTTCTGAATTTACAAAAAAAGACATTTGTATTTGTATGAAGATTAGCATCCTGCGGAATACTTAGCTTTAGTATGCATTTTTTTCACGTATTAGGTCACTCATGGGAGGTGGTTGCGCTTGCAGGGCGGTATGGTGTGAGTGAGGCAGCACCTGGTGGCCCTATGCCTGGGTTCCTTTCTATTGGAGTTCCCGCTGGAGCTCCTCCAGCCGGAGTAGCTGCTCCTGTTATCCCGGTGTCGGGAGCTCCACCAGTGTCAGGAATGCACGTTGTAGAGGGAGGAAGAGACATGTCTGGACGAGATGGCCCTCCTCCTTCGCTGGGTCCTACACCTCCTCGTATGCCTCACAACGTCATTCCTCCTTTCGGTCTGCCAAACATGCCGCGTGAGTCCCAAGAGGTGTATTCTAGTAACAGTTGCACTGTTGCTTTCTGTAAAGTTATATGTTCATTACTAGAATAATCTTGTGTATCTCTTCACGATGAGGAAATTTTTCTAGTGCGCGAGACAGACCACTTTTGGTGAACTATTTTTACTAGTAAAATTGATCAGCTGTCAGAAGCGTGTCCGAGCTGGCTGAAATTAAGAGCCAATTAGCCTTAGTCAATTGTATTTAATGTTCTTGTATTTTCTGCAGATGTAAACTTAAATTTAACTGTTTTTCAGCTCCTGGTGTTGGTCCTAGAGGGTTACCGCCAATGATGCCCCCCAATATGCCCCCTAATATGCCTCCCTCCCTGCCACCGAATATGCCTCCCTCGCTGCCGCATAGCATGCCTCCCAACATGCCCCCAAACATGCCACCTAACATGCCCCCGAGCCTGCCAAGACTGGGAGTGCCTCACACCATGGGACTGGGCCCGCCCCTTTCTATGCCACCCGTGTCCAGTATGATTGGACAACCCATCATTGGCTCTATGCCTCCACCAGTATCCATGGCCTCATTGAACAGTGAGTATATCACTTCACTTCCTGTATATTGTGTGTTTGTGATCAAAGGGTTGAGTGAATTGAATGAAATGCCAGAACATTAAAAAAATTTATAACAGCAAAAGGGAGAGAAGAGACGTGTTTGGCAACGCGGAACAATGTTACTTTAGGATTAGGTACTGTCAAATGTAAATTTTCCATTCAATGTACTGTATTTTTATCTTCGTTCTTGGTACGAATGTGAGGAAATTACAATTGAAGACTTAACATAATACTTAAAATCTAGCACTTGTCAGATTTCGTGGCACTCATGACAAGTATCAAATTAACTCGTCATTCGAGAGTTCTTTCTTCCCCAGTGTCTGCTATTTGCATTGGTCTTCATGTTGAATTGATGTGCAACCATAAGACCGTCGTGCTTATGCAGTCTGACACTCGCCACTCTTAAGTGGTAGTCACGAATCTGTAATTCTTGTTGGAGCAAGGTGAAAAGGGATAGTATGAACGTGTTGAAATTTAAATTGACAAACACTGAAGTTTTGTCTTGTGGAATCGTGACTGAGCTGGCCAGGAAGGTGCTGGCTCTGAAGATGCCATTCAGTCTTCGATTGGATGTGTTATTGGTTGCCTTTCCTAATAAAAAGTACGGTTTTAAACTTCTATTTGTTCGCTATCTTAGAGAGAAATATTCAGGGTGGTCTTTTTATTGTTAACATGTTTATTTCTAGCGTAAGACCTGTCGAAAAAGTTGATCGGAAAATTTGTTTGTTTGCAGATTTGTTTCAGGTGATTGGTGACGAGGTGCTAAAAATAAGCAGATATTTGAGAGTTATTGAATGAAATTAGTTGGAGAATGTTGAGGTTATTAGGACTAAGATTAATGCGCGAGATCTTTTCAAAAAGGCAGTGAAGACGGACGTGAACATGTTTATAAGAGAGCTCAGAATGTGTCAGAAGTAACACTAGTTACAGGTACTCAAGGCGTGTTCGTTGAAATTTTAGGGTTTTGTGCTGCATGCCGTTTTGAATAGAGCTAATGATTATTTGGTAAATATTTACACAGCTTGATAAACTTTACCTGAAGTTTTCTCGTAGAGCTTGGCACTATGATGCAACTGTGGGCAACCAGATATAAAGCTGTGCGATGTTGCTCCTTCACCAGCCTTGCTGTTGTGCCTGTAGACCAAGACGTGATCCTAGTAACCCCCTTGTATGGAGCACTGGCGTTCTTGAAGTACATTAGAAATAATTCACTTTAGTTCTATATTCTAAAAGTTTCAGTAAAAACTATGATAAAATGACAATGAAACAAGTAAAGGTGTGTGGTAATTCACGCGATGTTCCGGTCAGTCCAAAAATTGATTGGTCGCTTCTGGGTCAAATGTGAACTGGTCGTAGAAGATTTGCGAGCTAGATTTCTATGACAAATTTCATCTGAAGTGTAGTACTGCGCTTCCATTCGTCTTTATTTTCTATGAAGTTTTAAGTAGAGCTGAAAAACACTTTAATATTTAAAGAGAATCTGAATATACAATTGTTTTTGAATTTTAACAGTGGGCCGCCCAATGCATGCGCCACCTTCTCCTGACCACGCTGCCGACCACTCCAGGGACAGCGATAGCATGGATGTTGAGATGGAGGATGTCGACAAGGATATGGGGTGAGAGCATGAAAACTTTTCGTACGGATAAGCACAGGCATAAGTGGTACATTTAGATTGTCTAAGTTAAGTGCGATTAATTTCTCATAAAAACTCTTTGCTCTGAATTGTGCGGTTTTAGACTATCAGTATTTGGTGAAAATATTTTGATTTTCTCAAGCGCATTACTAATTTGCGTAAAAAATAACCTGTCAAATATGCTACTTATAAATTTGGCTACGTGCATTAATGCCAGAATAATTCGATAAAATATATGTATGAGAAAAATGCTAACATACCGGCATATTTTCAATAAGAAATGCTCTAGCTAGCTGCCTTGTGAAGATTTGTATTGATTAAATGGTTCCATGGTAAAAAATGTTGATCATTCAAATCCTTGCTGATTTAATGTAAAAAGATTGCTATATGTTTAAATGCAGATAGTTGGGTCGTTGTATCAGATAGGGTTAGCGTTAGGTCAGATAGTGAGCATCGTAGGCATGCATTGACTTTTAGTTGATACAACTTTTTACTCATTTGATGATACTCGGCTGGTTTCTTGAACTTATCCTATAAGAATACTGAGTCCAATGTGACTTGACGTACTTTCATAACGCGGCTTTGAGTCTAGTAAAGTAAAATTTCTTTTACGTTCTGTACGGCTCCTAAATTGTAGGCTCATAACCTTTCAGACCATTACTGAGCGTTCTACTTTATAATGTGATATTTTAAAATTAAGTGCTGGCAGTAAAACTGGAAGTAAATATGGAAAAACTTCTGATGAAAATTTTACACGAATAGTCCGACAAATGAACTAGTTTATATGATGAAAAATGTAATTTTCCTGGAGGGTTCTGCATTAAAACCTCATTGAGTTTCTATGATGTTGAAAACCTGTGTACTGTATTATGCAGTTGATCCCTTACCAAGGTCGAAATAATTGGCGTTCTGTAACATGGTCTAAAACTTGAGAGTATAGAATAGAATAGTATGAGGCTATAGGAACGAACCTTCTGGCCCATTCTTGGGTCGGATAATTACTTCGATAATTATTCGATTGTTTACCCAAGTCCCATGCCGTATTTCTAGCCGCGTCAACCATGTCGGCAGCGGGATTCGAACCCGGGTCTTTCCGCTCGCTAGCAGATTCGCCCACCAGTCGACCTAGCTGGTGAAGTATCTCCTGATACCGTGTATCACTGCTGAGATCGCTTTAGTTGTGGCAGCGGTGGTTAAACTAGGAATATAATAATAAAAATGTGTAGCATGGTTCATTCGGACACAAAACTAAGGTGTTATTGTGCGTGCAGGAAAGAGAAAGAGCTGGAGGACGAGCCCTCCAATGAAGGCGCCCCTGCAGGCGGTCGGGACAATGATGGGGGCCCTGACAAATCCAACCTCTCGGAAATGTTCAAGAAATTCGTCGCTGATGAAGAAGGCAAAGTCAATGGAGAAGGTGTGTGGTTTTCAGCAATATGTCATGGTATAGTAGCCTTTCCCCATAAGTTCAGAAGGGTAGTTCATTAAAACAAAGCTCGTTCAGAGACGAAAGCTCTTCTTCACTGGACACTGACATTATACACAATAACAATTAGGAGGACGTTAGCATTTTGCTTTGAGCTTAACAAGGCTTTTCATTTGTGGCTGGTGCCCAGTGTTCGCTCCTCATGCTTGCTTGTATCTGTAGGACTTGTTGAAGTAGTTCCTAGAAGCTCTGTCCTAGATGCGAATACTCATCGACGTCGTGTTAACGATTTTGATTGCACGGAACCTGAAAGTTCTTAAATTGTTCTGAAATATTTTCTTGGAAGAAATTCATTACTTCATTATTGATCAATGATCTAGCCCTTATGTGGAAAATATTCGAGTTAATTTTTAAAATAAATTTTCATTTCAAGCAACTTGCTGTTCATGACAAATATACTGCAAGTGTTCAAAAAGTTGCCTGCCAATGCTTTCATTTTAGTTTCTTACTAGATATGGAGATCGTGACACTATCGTCGGCATCAAGCTTGCATTCGGGTGTTCTGGGGCAGTTTTTTCTTCAATTATCTGCATGTCAAATTACGATTTAAGTGTATTACCGAAAAACTTGCTCGGCCTGCAGTACTCGAAAATCAAGCACAATTATTGCGAATTGGAGTACTTATGTTCTAGGAAAAATTGAAATCGTTTCATCATGTTAGCAATTGTGCAAATAATAGACGTAGATAGCAAGTCTTAGAGCTGACTCACTTAGTTTTATTTGTGTTGTCCAGATCGCTTCCCAGGGCCCGGTTTCCCTGGAGGGCACCCTTACCCTGGCTCCCGTCCGCCTCAATTTTTCGACCGTAGTAACTCGGAATTTGGTGGTCCTGGTGGCCTTAGTAACGGGCCTCCTCCAGGCATGAGCAATGGACCTCCTGGGCCTCGGCTGCACGGTGCATTGGGACCTACACTCAGACCCGAGAATTTTGTGGGTGTAAACGTGATGACTGCCACTGGTGGGCCTGGTAAGTGACTTAACTGTCCTTTTTAGCGGTGAGAGTTAGAGTTATATCTACTTCAGTAATAGTTCATGTAAAGTTTTGGCCAATGACTTGAAAAAGAGAAGTAGAAACAGTCTTGGTTGTTATCAGCTAGCAGCAGCCCTCATTTTGCAATCAGCATTCTAGTTAATGATACCACGATTCATTACCGTCTTCAGTTTATATTCAGTCCTTGCCTTAGCGTTTTCCTCTTTTCTGTACACGTTGTGCATTATTGCTCTGCTTGACGCCTATGTGTCGTGGATGCGCTGGCTTGCCTCTCGTATTGCGTAGGTAACATTTAGCAGGGCGTGCTAATTTTTGGTTTTTCGTTATCTGTGGTGTTTGTGTCGAGTTTTCGCTTTTTTCCTCCGATAATCAGTACATAACTTGGAGGTTCTGCCAACAAAAAATTTATAGTTTATTCTTTATTTTTTGTATGAGAGGTTTTGGTAGTATGTTCTGCTTAATAAGAGATTGTGTGATCAGAGCTGTAGCTGCATGAGCAGCCATCCACTATGTGTCTATACCATTCAGGCTTACCAGTTAATAACTTCTATTTTCCCCTCTCCTTGCCTTAACACTTCGTTCTCATAAATCCACCGATTTGTTTGTATGTAATCTTTATAATACAAATTTTCCTTGTAGCTTTTCAATAAAGAAACGACTTCACTGCGTTTGCATTATTGTGTTGGCCAGCGCTTTTGTATTGATGGTGAAACATGATCGAGCGTCACAAGCACAATTTGGTCAATGCTTAACACATAAATGGCGTCAAAACTTTGAATTAATGTCTAACTGTTGCGCAGGGTTTGGTCCCAGAGGGATGTTTGGTGGTCCCAGGAATATTCTCGCCCCGCCTCCAATGGGTGTTGGTGTGATGGGTCCTCGTCCCACATTACTGCACGACATGGGGCCACACAGACCCATGGGACACGCTCCTGGCCTGCCACCGCTGCAGAGGTTACCTGATGGCCTCACACCACAAATGGTGGCCGGTCACGGCGGCCCCGGCATGATGCCTGGGATCCGTCTTATGGGCGCTCAGTCAGGTGAGTGTATCTCTTGTTAGCTTCGGGAGTTGCTTGGATATTATAAAACTAGTTCTTCAGCTTCAAATAATGTTGCTCGTATGTGACTGTTGATGTAGACTTTCATTCATCTCTTAAGTTTTCATTTTGTAGTGCGATACATTTTTTGACGAATGTAAAATTTTTTAGTATTGTTTTTGGTAAACGAGCATTGAAATTTTCGTGGGTTGTGCAGTTTTGATTTTATTATTATTAATTGTGTTTGAAGAGATTATTGCTGATCTATGTTGTTGCAGACTGTGAATGCAAGTAAAATTTAGTGTAACCATTTATTTAAATGGGGAGACAAAATATTTTAGGTCCTGCGGAAAGATTCTTGCTAATTTTCATACTCTTATTGGGGTTCTCATTTAACTTCATAATACTTGATGCGTTTGATAGTGATTAATCTAATTCAATATAGATAAATTTGTTGGTCCTTTACTTTCGATTTCACTTGTTAATATATCGCATTTAATGTTCTTACTTTCCGTCCTTGTCTCATTTTTTTCGTATGCCTTCGTTTTCATTTGTGAATTACTTAGTTTTCTTGGTTTTTCTTTTCATCTATATGTCCTATTTCACTTTTCAGTTTTTCTTCATGTTTACTTCTCTGCTATATTTTTGTTTCCCTCTTTTATTTATTTTCTATGCTTTCCTCTTATTGTCTATTCACCTGTTTTTTATTTCCTTTTGTATCTATGTGTCATTTTGTTTCCCAAATCTTTTATTAAAATTCATTTCTCATTTTTGCTTCTGTTCTATTGTTACTTTTTTCCTGTTTCCTTTTCCTCTTTTCTTTTTCATGTATTCATTTTTTTGTATTCTTTTTATCATATTTTTTCTTTACCTGTCTTATTTTTCATCTGTCCTTTCATTTTTAGTTTGGCATTTTTCTCTCTTTTTGACTTTTTTTAATTTTTATTTCTCTTTTTCTTTATTATTTTCAGATTTTATTTTCTTCTTACTAATTTTCCTTATCGTTTTCTCACCACTATCTTTTCTTTTTTGCCCGTTCCTCCTTTTTACTTCAGAAATTATTTAGCTAAATCGACGATAGGGTGCTTTTTCATTGGCTTTCACAGCTGAGGAGCAGTTGATAGCAGGAAAATGAGCGAGCTTAGCTTCTCCATCCTACTAATGTGACTTTCATCCACTTTTCTCAATGTGCGAGAATCTGATCACTTACACTAATAATTTTGATCCAATTACTCAATTATTCGTAACTCAACAAAGAATTGTGATGTAGAACAAGTGCTGTCTTAGTTAAATTGGTCACTGAAGCACAGTGATAGTCATGCGCTTGTGAGAAGCAAAAATATGCGATTAATTTTAGCCAATAAGTAACGTACTATTTGATGGACTTTACTCTGGTGCTTGACGTGCTTATAGGGTATGTTTTAAAACTGTGATTACGTTTCTCATGTGTTTTGCTTTAGCGTTTCTGTGAACCACAAGCTGCTGGGTTCTGTTATCCTATCTTCTACTTACTTTGTGGATATAATATTTATAACACGCTAACATTCATTTCCTCAAACACTTGTCAATGGTACTAGCACTCAGCGTTGCTTAAGCGTTAATATCTGAAGGATTTAAAAGCGTTTCCGTGTTTGCTGATAATGTCTGTCCTCGTCAGCATTTATTGAAGACTTGGCATTCTTCAGAGATTTCCTTTTCTTTCATAATGAATCAACGTAGTTTAGTTTCATTAACAGAAACAATAGATTATCGTAAAAATGATAGACGTTTATTTGAAGGTTCTTCTGTGTACTTCAGCGAACCCTGTTCAAATCAAACCTTTCATATTCTGTCACCTTGATTTTTCTAAAATTCTATGTACGATGTTTTTGGTACAATTAAAATGATCTCACTATAATTCCCGATGTTCAAGTTTGGGAATGTTTTCCATCCCGTGAATCTGATTGCATCGACCCTCAGTTGTATGTCGATGTGTTTTTGGATTCAATTTCTGGTTTTGACATGTTGTTTGGTGCGTGGCTTCTGCAGCACTCATCCTTGCAGGTCTGAGTGGGTGGCGAGAAGGTCCTCCTCCGTCCATGTTCCCGACCAACCACCAAGACCGCGTACCTCATCCGGGTCCTGGAGAGGGAGAGCGACCGTGGGGGGATATTGGGGGGCGCCCTGCGGAAGAGCAGGAGCGGCCGGAATTACGCGAAGAAATGCCCGGCAGCGGGGAACCGCGCGACGGTTTCGAGCAACGTAAATTGTTACCCGAAGAGGGCAGTCGTTCTGACGGCTTTTCTGGAGCTGACAACGACAGAGAAGTGTCCAGAGACAGGGATAGGGACCGACGGTCTGGCAGGGACTCTGATAGGGACAGAAGAAGAGATTACGATAGGGATCGCAGGGACAGAGACAGGTCATCTAGAGATAGGTTTTCTAGAGATAGAGATGGAATATCTCGAGACCGTGACCGCGACCGGGATAGAGATAGAGATAGATACGAAAGAAGAGACAGGAATAGAGATCGTTCGTCAAGAGATCGCGATCGCTCCAGCAGGGATCGCTCAAGCCGAGATCGAGATCGATCTTCTCGTGACAGGGGTCGTTCATCCAAAGACCGTGATCGATCATCAAGAGAACGTGGTCGATCCCGCGACAAAGACCGTAATCGGGAGAGATCTTCAAGAGACCTTGAACGGTCCCCGCGTGACCGAGATGGTGAAAGACACCGTAATAGCCGTTTTGGTGACGGTGAGCGTGACCGTTTTGGCCGCAACGAGCGAGGTTTTGACCGCTATGACAGAGAAAGGGATCGTTCCCGTGGTGACAGGGATTCACAAAAAGACCCTAAGGACAGCGGGGAGCAAACTGGCGTGGCCAAGAAAAGCAATCCGTGGACTATGAGTCGGTGGGGAGCCGCGGAAGAGCCACCACCCCAAGGGCCGGAATCACAAAAGATGACTGCCATTCCCGAGGAAGTAGAAATCGATGACGACGACGATGACGTCATCATGACTGAAGAGCCTGGTAGCTGGGATGCGTGGGCTCAGATGGCCAGTCATCCTTCGTCTGGTTCTGGACCTAACGGCGCCAAGGCAGGATCTAACCCTGATAAGGTTTCTGCTAACGGAGATGCCGTCATCACCCTGAGCGGGGATGAGAAGGAGTTGGAAGCCGCCGAGGCTCCTAATCGCCTAAAGACCAAGGACGATACTGAGGCTCACGGGCCTCCTGAATCCGAGACTCCTCAGGATGAGACGACACCTTCTGAATCAGGTTCTGTACAGCAAAGTGTTTTTTCGGTAGCTGAAAGAAGTTTTAGCGAGTCTGAAGGTCTGAAGAGTGCAAGTGTGAAAAATGATGGTGTAGGATTATCATCTGACAATGGTGACAATGAATCTAAGATGGTTGAGAAAAATAAAAACACTGAGAATTCAGAAGGAAAAGATGTAATATCTTCTCGAGATTATGGTCTGAAAAACTGTGTAGACAGGAAAAATACTATCAATAAAGAATCGCCCAAATGTGAAGAACCATGCGAGTCTCCTAGTAAAGTTCAGGGTGTTGGTAATCTTAGTTTTAACGATACGCCTGCTGATAATCAACAAAGTCCTCTTGAAGAAACAATTGACGAAAACTTAAACTGCAGCACTGCTGATGGAAATTTATCTGTAGTAGATGCTACCGCGGCATTGGCTGACAAATCTGCGGGTGTAATTTCTGACGTTACATTAGACTACGAGTATTCGATGACTCAAGACACTTCTATAGCCTTTGACGGCGACGTTAGTAAGGCTGTGAACTCAGAACCCTCACCGTCAGCCGATGAAATACCTGATAACTGCCTCAATGGTATGGGCTCGCTGGCAAATGAGCCTCCTTCTATTGATGGAAAAAAGAAATCAAACGCTGACTTGCTTTGCGAGAAAGGCATCGAAAGCGTCGAGTCGACTGCAGATGTGGGTGACCAAATGGAAGGTGATCACAACGTTGGAAGTGAAGAAACTTCAGGGGTCCGTCGCAGTGCCAGGACCCGCAGATAGTGCTTTTCATGGTAGCTCTGTCCACTAAACCTATTGAAGATTAGTGCCTCCTTGTCTGAGTGAATGAATCAGTCGTTGTGCTTGCCTGTACTTGGAAAGTGATATGTATGTTATTTTTGGCTCATTTCATTGGCCAACTTCGAGTTCATAGCTGTAATTGAAAGAGGCGCTTCTTCGAATTTCGCCTTTTGAATAGCTCTTTACTGTATTTATTTTTCAATTGTTTCCAATACTGTAGGTCGTGAAATCTGAATAGCATTCAGATTTTTGCGCCTGTAGTATTTGCTAAAATGCTTCTTTAAATGCTGCTCGCGTTTACTACTCCTCTCTGTTCTTCTCTCAGGGTTGGTTGGTTCTACCATTTTGGTTTCTAATTTCATGCACCGTATTTATGTACATTTTTGTTAAATCCTCGTGGCGTCGTTTTTTGCTTGACCCGTTCTATTTTTCTTCTGACTATTTTATTTTTCTTCGGTTTTAGGGCATTTTATCACTGACGTACGTGATTTCCCAGCTCGACGTGAATATTAATTGCGTCTTGCGGTTGCCTCGGGTACTTACCCAACTTCTCAGACCAGTTGCCGTTGTGTTCCTAGCTCATTGGTTCGATCTCTTCCGGTCGCGCGTGCACTATTCACTTATTGTTGATAATCTGAAACGATTTCATTTGTTTTACCTGCGCGCTTAGTTTTGCAGTAAGTAGTTTTTATTGAATCTGATTATGTAAAATGTATCTCTACAGATTATTAGGTAAATGTTACGCGAAAATGGCCTTCACCTCGTGTTCGAAATAAATTATGATGGTCAATTCATTACTTTAACTTTTGGTCTCAATATGCAACGCACAGTGAAATGTTTTGTGGCTCATTATTCTGTTGTGAACCGCCACGTCGAACTTTTCACTGCTTTCTGAACAGTCCTAAATATTGCGGTGTTGTGGGCCGTAGGTCGCTCGTATTCTCATGTCTCATCTGTGTCATCTTTAAATTTGTCGCTCATTTGTCACTACCTCTAAGGTTTCAAGAAATAGTCACCTTTATTGTTGATAATTTTATTGTACAAAATCGTTTTTTATGATCAAAAATTTAATGAAATAATTAACAGAACCCTTTCTCATTTTCCCGAACTGTACTTGTGCGCAATGAAAGGAAATTTTCACGAAAGTACGTGTTTAAGCGATAACAATGTGTCGCAACATCGCTGTTTGTTATTCAATTTCATTTGCTCTGTCTCATGGTACTCCAGGTTTTCTCTGTTTTTGATACTCTCTAAGAGACAGGGATGATTTAGCTGAACTGTTTGCTACAATTTCAAAGCCATGCTCAGCTTTTCATTTTTACATAATGGTGAATAGGCAACAAAATTCGGTGTTCAGTGGAAGCCTTGTATGTCTGCCAGTGTTTCTTCAAGTGTTATTGTTTATTTTTGTAGCGTATGCAATTTCTTTGTGTTGTGTGTTGTGAAGAGCAGGACGAGGTAAGGTTGTATTTCGTCTCTTGCATCACAACGCGACGGCGGCCTCATTGTTGTTGCTGCTGCTACGTGGGATGCCAGCTCCCCTGCTCTAACGTGGCAGTGGGCGCAAGGTAGGAAGGGCTTGGTTACGTCTTGCTGGTACACTTATCAAACTCCTTGCAAGTTTCTCCATCCGTTTCGAAGCTAAGCGAATTCCGAGGACCGTGTTTGGAAGAGTTTTAACACAGTGATTTTAAGATTTTTCGCCGGTCTGCAGCAGGAAGGACGACCTGGAAATGGCGGTGTAAAATCGTGGATCGTCGGTTTGTACTGACGAATTCTGAACCAATGTTGTACACTTTTGTCTTTACTACCTTATTCCGAATGAATGGATAAATTGTTGATGCCATTAGTTCCACTCGAAATGTGGGCTCGTTAAAAGTTGGCCATGAAATTAATTTTTCTCTTTGAACCTAGTGTGAACTCGTCGAACTTGAAGAGCATCTGATTGGCAGTCATCTCATCCTGCGACATCTACGTAAGGTTTTCATTTTGTTCAACCCATGTGAAAATTTGCGTCCGCAGTTCTGTTTTAAGAACTCGATCCTTCAATGTCTCATGTCTAGTTTCTTGTCTTTGAACGCAGTTTAGTTACTTTTCCGTCATAGTGTTAATAAGCACTGCCTTTCAGATGGTCTTAAGAGTATAGAATAACTACTGTGTATTGTTTAAGTAGCTCTCTAGGAATTGACCTTTGTCATGCAATTGCTATTTTCTTAGCTCAAGTGAAATTCAACATTAGAAAGTTATTTACAATGAAACTATTTTCTCTTTAAATCTATTGAGAATTTTCGTGAAAAACGCATTGTATCGGCATTTTCTATGCTGGTATATTCAGATAGCGTTTGATTTGATTACTAAAAGTCATTTCTTGATTCTCGACTAGCAAACACTGCTAGTACTAGTTTTAGGGATTGGAAAACTCCTTTCAAGTTGGCTTTAAGGGAATTTCTGAATTATTTGCGTTTGGTGTTGAGCACTTTCACTGAGAATATCAGTGCATGAGAGGTCAAGGAAGCATGTCAGGCTTAAGATTGTCTAATTCGCTAAGGATGTCATTATGTACTTGTAACTTTTTGTGCTTATCTTCTGCGCAGCATTTCCTGCATTATCACAGTGACTCTTTGATTAGGGATGTAATTCTAATTATATCGCTTATGTGTGTTTGTTTCTGCACTCTCTTACGCGAAGTAGAAATAACTTACAAACCTAATATCATTCTGATATTGCAAGAAATGGCACTCGCGAACACGTTATACCATAGGCTAGAATGTATGATTATCTCAAGAATAAAAAGTGTGCTCCAAAATTCTCATCGTTCTGACTTCCTCTGGTCTCCTCTCAGCAGCCTATGGTTATTTAACTTCTGTGAAACTCGAACAAATTGAAGGTAGGTTTAATCTGAAACGTTTTTGTGTCTTCCTATTTTCTTATATTTGTATGATGCTTTATCGATCGAGATGATTTAGCGGAGGGATTTGTATGGTTGTATGTGTCCTGATAAATACTTTTTCTTCAATGTACGTTTTGAGTTGAAAATTAAGCTTGAGTTAGTGCAACGAAAAAACTTATTCAAGATGCTTCGTGCATTTCTACTCATGGCGTATTCATAGTTGAGACCTTATTCCTTGAGATTCGTGTGTACTATTTCTCTATTTCAGTCAAGAAATTTGTCATAAAATTCCTACTGATGCATGGGATAAACGAGGGTAGAACCTTACAAACGTATCGACTTTCGTTCACGCACAGTGACTAGGTTGTAAGTTTGACGATTAATGAATCGCTTAATTTGTTTTAAAATATCGTGAGCCTAATCTTAGATCTAGATTTTGGCTTACATATTTGCTTATTTTAAGGCATGAAAACAAGTTTTCAAGCTTCACTTAAGTCTTAGAGCGATTTGGGCGCCCCTGTGTCAAGGCTTCATAATATTCAAAAATAATATGGAATTTAGAAAACTTTTATTAGAGCTTGCAAAAAAGAATGATACAAAGATGATTGGGTAGTTAGATGACCTTTTAATGAGCATCAACGGAACTTAACTTGATATTATTTCGACCTTCATTTTCAGAGCTAGCGAGTAAGAATCAAATTTGTACGTGCCAGTCAAAGGCTCTACGTTTGGGATATGTTTATCTGTGGATCTAAACTTCGAATTGTTTTTACTTGGAATTTGCGAGAGAAATTCTTCGGCATCACTGCTATCTCAACTTTGAGAATTTTTTATGCTTGTTTTGTGGTTCTATGCTTAGCGTTGCATATGTGCCTCTGCTGAAAATTTCCGATATTCGAGAGCAGTCTTTCGTTCTGAAAGCTTGAACCTTACTAGAGTTTCAGCATTTTCACTTGTTGCTCCTACAATTTTGGTTCTCGTTCGTATAATCCAACAAAAAGGGCTGTGTTCGATTGGATGGCTAGATTTTGGTTATATTTGCTTATTAACAAAAAAATGTATGATTAAGGTTGGAGTGTACGTTCCAGTGTTCATCTATTTAACAAACAATGAACATTCTAGTTTATTAGAGTATGCAAGCCAGTCTTTGAGCTAGTATTTGTACAATAAACTCTTCCAAAAAGACATGGCACTCGGGTCGAGCTTCAATTAAACTCGTAGCGACATCGTGATCTTTTGGTGTCTACAGCGAAACTACTGAAACTTGTGATCCATTGTTTGAACTTCAGAGATCAGACTCTGACAACTCACAAAATAGGGTATCACCAGCTTGGTCGACTGGTGAGCGAATCTGCTTGCGAGCGGAAAGACCCGAGTTCGAATTCCGCTGCCGACATGGTTGACGCGGCTAGAAATACGGCATGGGACTTGGGTAAAAACAACTGAATAATTATCGAAATAATTATCTGACCCAAGAATGGGCCACAAGGTTCGTTCCTATAGCCTCATTCTATTCTAAATACAAGATACCTCATCAGAATGTACCGTATCTTAATTATAATTAAACATTGAAATTAAATACTTTCCAGTATTTTTTCTACATAAACGACGCAGATTTCTATCTTGGTTATCATAGGATAGTTATTAAAGTGACCCATTTTGGGGAAGATCGTAGGTTTAGACTTAATTTTCAAATTGCATATATTTCTGAGCTCTTTCGGATGCCCATCTACAGTAAATCATTACCAAATTTTTTAGTGAATGTCATATCTTGCGCATTGAAAGTTGTAACTGACGCTAACATACTTAAATGATATTGGGTACTTAGGATACATGGTTTGTTCATAAAGATGAACGTCTCGTTTTTAACTTTGAAATCACCTGTTAATTTTCATGAGCGAGTGTAGAAATATGCCAAGTAGATCTTGCTTCTACGTAGTGAAAAGAACACGTCAAGAGCGTGGTTACTGCGAAGCCACTCTTCAGGGGGTGATTTACTACTATACAGCGTCTCGATAAAAAGGAGACCCCGAATTTAAACTAATATATCTTAGCGCCGTCGAAGCTAGACAATTTCTTACAACACTAGATAGTTCTCGTGGAAATTCCACGATTTAGATTTGACTAATTTGAAAATTTGGAAACTCCATCGCAAAGCCCACGTCGACTGGCAGATCAAACCCCCAAAAAATCAATAAAAAACACGTGAATTTTCACGTCTGGGTCTACTAGTCTGTGAAATAAAATACATTTTTCAGTTTTACCTGTGAATATTTTTCATCAATATCTACAGAACTTACATTCTGTATCTTTTCTATCGATAACATGGCCCAGATAGTACCCGTTGAAATTCCTTGGTTTAAAAGTGATAAAATTAAGGATCTATGAGATGAAATACATTTTTCAGTTTTACCCGTCAGAATCTGAATATTTGTAATGAATATATGCAGAACTTCCATTTTGTTTGTCATCACGTTTTTACTGATTTTTTTCCTTTAATTTGTCAGTGGATGCGGGTTTTGCGAAGGAGTTTCCACATTAAAGGATGTGCCTTTGGTATCCACAATACAATGCTTACAATACATGTATGTATACTCTACCGAATTTTCTCCAATCTAAATCCTTAAGAGCATGACAGAGAGACGGACCAGCCGACCAATTAAACAAGCTACAAACTGTGTATTATTAGTGCAGATTGCACTGTAGAATGGCAGGCAGGCTACCGCATCGAATAATAAAAACAATATGGAAAAACAAGCTATGTGAGTGATGCTTTCAGTGCGTGTGGGCTTGACAGATGTCGCCATGGCTGTTTAACATTTAGATGAGTTGGCTGCACGATAAGCGAATGCCAAAATGTAGCTCGGAGACCCGATTAGAACAAATGACAGAGTATGTGAGTTGAATAAGTTACAGATCGCCGGTAATATCGTGCTAAACACTTTGGAATTATGATGGAGATTAGGTGTCACAGATGGAAGGGTGTTTAATAGATTGCAATTGAAAAAAATAGGATAAAACCCACAAGTTCTTTTTAGGGAAGAAAGACCTATTGTAGAAGAGTTTAAAGCTGACAAGATAAATTTCAACAACAGGAAATATTTTGAAAATTTAAGGGCGAGCAACACTGCTTGTGAAGGAAGATGGAGTGGGGAATTTTGATGGGGACTTGAGCGGATGTCCATATGAAATTCCCCTCATCTCTCTCCACACGTAGTATTGCTCACCCCCAAAATTTCAAAACATTTCACGTTTGTAAAACCCTATCTCCTGTTCAGTTTCGAATTCTTTTCTAGATTTTTATCAGCGAATGTTAAAATTGTTCTCCCTACGTCCCTAAACATAACTGCATTCTCTATATATTTCATACCTCTGAAATTCGTGAAATCTTCAAAAATTTTCTATTCTATTTGCTTTAAAATTTAAGTCTAGAACATGACATATCTTACATTTCTGTCATGGTTGCAGTATTAAACCATGTATTGCACTATTATCTTTTACAATGAGAATAAGTAATCGATGGAAGCATGCTAATTTCCGAAGAAATTCATCATGTGTACATTGATGATATTTCAGTGAGCGAAAACATTACAAAAATGCATCGTTTAGAAATTTCACTTACCATTGAAAAAATCTGACATTGTAGCTTTTTAAAATGCTACGATAGTAAGTAGATGTTAGTACAGTACATATTTACGAACGTGTAGAATTTGAAGGAAAAGCACTGAGTGTTACGTTGTACTAAAGGACACTGCAATTCAGGGATACGTCAATATTTCATCTGAATCAAGTGAACACCCTTTGAAATGTGCTTCTATTTGCACCTATGTTCAGTATAAAATAACTAGAGGCTGTAAAAACCAATAAGGCAGAATAAAAATGCATTGGCTGTTGATGGTACGGTTGATTTAAGCGAGCCTTCTCACATTATAGATCACCAACTCATATTTTGATTGATACAGGGAGGTAAAAAGGAATTTTTACGTACCAGTACTGCACAAAAATTGTGTGGTGTCACGACATGCTACATAACTCAAAATTAAAACCAAAATACAAATTACTTTGTAATTATAAAACGTTAGCAAAGAATATTTCAGTTATAAGGTCATTCGAAACGTTGTGATCGATTTTAAATACTATTCATGAGAAAATGTAACTAAAAGTTACACTTGCAACGCTTCATTTTTGTTCAAAAACAGCAAAAACGGTCCGAAAGTTGTGAAAAACAATGGTGAATGGCTCGTCAATTTAAATATGCACACTGTTTCAGAGATGATATGTAAAATTCAAATTCTTGGATTCCAACTTTCATGACACTAAATGATCTTGAACTTTTAGGACACTAACCATTAGAGTTAAAGGAATATAAAAGTACATATCAATCTAAAAATTACAACCATGGAGCTTGATATAGGAAGTCCGAAAAATCTTCAACTCAAAATCTTCAATTTTTAGTGTCTCCGATCTTGACGCTATTAATTTGGGCTTTCAGGGATCTCCTTTAGATCAAACGCTGTGAGTTGCAAGATGTTAATTGATTATTGGGAGTTTCATGATTTGGGAGACGACTTAAGTCTTAACTAACTGTGGAAAACAAATAATTGCTAATTTCTAAATGACATTTCTACTTCTTATGTTTTATATCCTTTCGTAAACGTGTGTATAATATTCAATCCTACCAGTGCAACGAGCTTTATTAAATACGTGTATAAATAAAGCTTGGATATAAACTAATAAGGAATTTGTTGCAAATATTTTAAAAATCTCGGTTGCACTTCTTAACAGAAAGCAATATTTGTTCTGAATTGAATCAGTATGATATGGAGTTATACGGGATTTAACATATGTACCGTTTATGTTTTATTTCCTGTGAACTTACTTTGTAGCAGTTCTACGCTTTGGAAATCACTTGCATAGGAACAATAAATGGTTTGGAGGGCGCACGATTCTGCGAATGGAATTTAAATGACACACATTAGGATATACTGCTTGGTGAAGCTAGTGACACCTCAAGGATGTTATGCGCAAAGGGTTAATTTAGTATAAATGATTTAAAACAAATTGAATATCATATATAAAGTACTGTAAGTTCATATTTATGTTCAAATGAGTATTTTCACAATTACTCAGAAAATATTCTGAAGCACTTAGCTAAGTTCTAATATACATCATTGTAATAACACGAGCACACTGTGGACACCTACAGTATAATGTTTTATTAGGTTGTTACAAAAATAATGGCCGCTCGAAGGTCTGGAAGGCTTCTGAAATCGACCATTATTTTTGTAACAACCTAATAAATATCTCAACGCATGCACTTTCGCATGCATCCAAACTTGTACATCGGTAAGAGTCCATCTACACCAGAGGTTCCAAACCTGGGGTTGAGAAAAGTCCGGGTAAATAATTGGATATTGGCTATATGTTGGCATTTTTATTTTCTTTTGCAATGGATTGACTTTGTTTTCAATTTAAAGTTAAGTATCGTTATATAGTGGCCGTCACATATATAGCTGAGAAGATTCAATCCTACCATATATTTAACGCTTTCAGTAGTTCCTAAAGATTAGGACCTAAACTGAACCTGTTTGCTACTGGGATGAAATAAGTTCAAGCATCAGCTGTTTCTCACTGCTTGGCAATTTTTGTTGTTGTATTTGAATAAAGTGGAATTTTTCAAGCATTTGAGAACTAGTCCTTGCAGTGTTTAGTATTATCTTGTACTACTTAGTGATTTGTTCTATTTCAAGTAAGAAATTAATTTTCTGAAGTTTATTCCAATGTTAATTTATTATATGTTTCAGGGCTACATTTGTAATTTCCTTCACAAATTATATTCGAGAATAAAGTAATAATCTTTTTTTTGATAAAAATTATCCGGAATTTGCATAATTTATCCTTGAGGAAAATATAAATTTCAGGGGGTGCGAGGTTCGAATAAAATTTCTTTAGGGGAGTGGGTCGAAAAAAAGGTTGGGAACCCCTGATCTACACGTATACGCCAGCATACTCATAGGCTAGGGGTTCATCAGTTAAATATTGGTCTTACAACTAGTCTTTCGAACCCATGATCTGAATGGCTAAGGAAAATGACGATAGTTAAATGCAAAAAATGATGATCTAAAGCAATAAGTTAAGAAGTCCTTACTTTTAGAATGATACCCAAGCATGTAGCAAATAGTTATTTCATTTTGCCTGTGTTCAAAAATTCGGTATTAGTATACGAGTTTGTTCTCCTTTCTGTACCAGATGTCGGTCGTACTTGGCTAAGCTGTAGACAGTTAAATCAAATATGAATAACAATAAATTTTTTCAGTTGGGATAAGACAAATGTTCTCTTTATTTAACCGCCGACTCCGAAAAATGAATAAAAACAGTTCTTTATGAGCGAATTTCTCACTTATTTTTCTTATCGCTTGATGCACCCAGACTGGAAATAGCATAAAAAGCCCCACCCTGGTAATTTTCTCCCAATCAGCCCGGGCGCTGGCACGCGAGGTGATCTGGCTCTCAAGTTTGTTTCCGCGAAAATCAGACATTGTCTGAGAAAGGATCGATCTACTTTCCTTCAAATCTTCAAGGTCAGCTCATGCCGCCTTCCAAGCTAAAATCGTGTAAGAACCTTAGTATTTGAGTTTTAGATATGAGATAAGGCCCGGTCTGTTATTTGAGGTAGTTAGAGTTCCTGTGCTCTGTACAATTGTCTTGTGTGATATAACCAGTAATCCGAGCTCTAGCGAAAGTTTAACATACATGGTGAAATTAGAGATCCCAACAAAAAATTATTATTTATTGTCTGCCGAGCTTTTCACTGAGTTTCTACGATCATATCAAAATAGCGTGCAAAATGACTTGAAAATATAGTTGCTAGTCATTCGTGTCACCCATGTGCGCAAAACAAATTTCAACCATTTTCTACTAGCCAAGTATATTTAAACAGAAAAACAAACTCAATTTTAAATGTTAGTCCCGAAGGTAACCAATGTCTGAGGCACTTTTTGCGATAATTTGCGAGCGTAGAGCACGATGGTTGTGCAGGTACTCCCCTACAGAGAGAGGGGGCACGACGGTTGTCTCGGGGTTGCATGCGTTCAGGCATTCCGTGCAGTCCAGACCGAAGTAAGGTGCCAATCAGTGAGTCTGTCCATAGGCTCTTCAATTCCTTCCCACTTATCAACCCCACATAAATTGAGCAGTGTGAGGGCGCTCTCCTCATCACTCGACGATCTTGCATCGCTCTATGCTAATTATCCTCTCTTGCTCGAAAGGTCATTTCCAGATCCCCCAGAGAGACCAACCTTCCAGACTTTCATGATTGGTCTCTTGTTTTTTGCGCTATTCTTCTTTAAACTTTCATGGATCGACCTCGTCTGAAGAAGAACCGCAAATTTCTTCTCACTCCCTCTAAAAAAAGAAGTAAATGTGAAGAAAACAAAGGATGTCTGTGCAGTTAATAAAACAGTTTTGCTTTCTTGAAATTCTGAGATCCGAATAACTCTAGAGCGAGGATTTCTGCTGGAACACGAACTGGTTTTGAAATTATGAGAAATTAGTTATTTGACGGTTGGAGCTCACTCTGAATATTGGAGAAATTTTGAAGCATTCTCCATGACGTATTATTATGCATGCCGAGAACGAGTTTACAATGATATGATTTTGCTAGCTTTTCTGATATTGATGTTTTTTGATCGATCGGATCAACTCCATCACTACTCTTTAAAACCAAACCGTTGAGTCATATTTTTTGAGGTAAAGATCAGAAATATTGAGAAAGGCCACAGCCCGAAAAATTATTGTAATAATGGACACGCGTTATTTCAATCACTTCTTTCTACATTGCTGAGTGCCTTGGCAAAATAGGATTGCTCGTCAAACTTTCTGCCAGATGAAATATTCCCACTGGCCGCATCACTAAAAGGAAAGCAAAAACGTTTAATTTGAAAATAAATTAAAATGGACCGAACATGAATAATATTGCTATTACGACTTCATCTACGACTTTCCAACTATTAAATAAAATGAAACTGGTTGTGCAGAGGTTGCGCTTTAATATAATGCTAAATAATAAGGAACTACAAATTATAGTTTGTAATATATATAGTTAATTATTTTTACCTTCTCAGTAGCGTTAGAGAGGTTACATCTTTTGATCTTTGATCTTGAATTACGCGTGTCCTACGAGTTCCCAAATTTGTCTTTTTTATTAACTATAACCTAACATGGAGACCAGCTTTGAAAATGACGTAATTCTTTGAGCTTGACGGCAATAAAATTAAACTAGTTACTATTTTAGTTCATAAAAACCTAAAAGAATAAAGTTAACGGTAGCGTATCCGATGCAGGTAGCATTGAAGACGAGCCAGTTCTAGTTGTGATACATGGTGGGGAGCATCGACAATCACAAACGTAATTTCAGAAGATGTGTGAGGAGTGAGTCCTATGAGACGCTGGAATAGGTGAAACAGTTAACCGAGTATAGGGATACGATAAATGAAAAATGAAGTCTAAAGAATCGGACAAATTAAGGGACAAATAAGGCATAAAAGTATAAATTAATAATAGAGAAGTGATGGCTGAGAGTGGCGAGCGGTATTGGCAAAAGCAACTTAACTCGTTTGGGAAGTGTTATGTCCGCTTCCATATCATCAGCATTGTGATGCACAGTAGGACGCAGTTGACGAAAAAAGCGAATACGCACGTCATGCTAGTGTAACTCAAGGCTCAGCGAGTTATACAACTATGAAAATTATATACAACACAATTTATACAGGTGGAGTATTTCCGTAATAATGCCGAGTAAAATGTCAAAAGACAGTGAGTAGCATTTAATGCATGAGAACAGTGGATAAATTTAAGGAGCTCGATTTTCTTGCCAGGCTTCAGCTTTTTAACTTTAGCTCACTACATACTGTACATATTTCCCTATTAAAACCGAAGGCAACAGTTTGCAGACTAATTGTAGCTTGTTGTGTGAGACATGTTTGGATGTTAAGAAGTTATTATGAAACAATCCCACTTTTTCGTGAGCATTGAACTGCAAATAAATATTTGACGAAAATTTGTACAAATTACGATTCTTTTTCTAAATTTTGGTGCCTTGTCTTTAATACTGTTTTGGTAAGTTTAGTACACTAGAGTAATTATTAGCTTGAGTCTCAAAACGAGCAGCGTTAAATAAAAAAAATAATTTTGTACATTGCACTATCAACATTTGTTCACCAAATATGTAACCCAAATGTGCTTGCGAATGCAAATCGGTTAAAATTGGCGTGCTTCTGCATGAGGTCTTCATGAGTCAGTTAACTGCAGACTGGGACAGGAAACATTTCCCTTGTCTGGAGCATTAGAAGTCCATCAAATGCATTTGACATCATGATTTCTTCTCATATGTAGAATGAGTGTTTTTGAAAATTAATCTTAGTGTTGATATAGAAGATATTAACGTCTCTTACTGCCACTTCTAACCTTTCGACTTCCATAGAACGATTCGTTAAGCGTTCGTATGATTTTTGACTTTCCGATTCCCTATGTTCTCGCTTTAGCTCACATTCTGAAATCACTTCATACAGTATTTCCAAAGTTATCACGGGTACGAGGTACGTGCTCTCACATTTCTGCCACGTCCGGTGTTGAAAAAATAGCATAGAGTGACATTTTGTGTTCATTATGTTAACGAACATGTGAACCAAATCATTGCTTTGATAAATTGAGTGAAGCCAGAGGTAGTGTAGTTCATTTCGTTAGTTTCTTGAAGAACGATCAAGACTTTTAGTACTGAAGTCGAATTTGTCGGCATGTGTTCCTTAATAACAAAGAAAATATTCAGCGTTTGAGCGCAATCCTGTACAAAAGAGTATAAACTTTTAGCAGCATTAAGAGACAATAAATTTTGACTTGTATACTTGGCTCTTGCGCTAAATCGTGTCCACTCGAAGCACTTCAAACTCTACCGGGTATTTACGACGACGGAGTGGCCATGTGTGCTTGCAGTCGCGATCGTAAGTTAAGAAGATGGCAATAAAATTCTCCAAAAGGTTTTTATCTTCTTCCCTAACTCATCAGTTGACGTTAAAGGTATATTTTTTCGGCGTTTTCTCGAGCACTTCGGTGTTTAAGACTTGCAGCAAATTTTCAACAGCACCTTGAGTTAGTGTGAAAGTTTATGTTCAATTGAAGTGTCATAACTCGATCAGAAAGAATTTCTCCTGGATATCAGGTCGAGCAGAAACATTTTATCGCGTAAATCTGAGGCGGTGAATCGTGTGCTGGAATCTTTTTATTGGAGGATGCTTCTGTGTCCGTATCTTTCTAGTGACTGAGTTCCTCTGCATTGCTCTGTCCGACGAATATTTTATGACTGCATGCTCATGAATTGAACTCAGATACAAAACAAAACCGGCAGCTCAGAAAAACTAAACTAAACAGCAATGCATTGAAGGTAATCGCGCAATGAGCACCTTTGATGTATCCATATTTACAACTTTTACAGCACTCACTTGAACCAAAATAATGCTCTAAATACCTAATAGTCACAGACATTATATCGAAGAGATATTAAACAAAATTCTCCTAAAAATACCTGAGTTTGCTTCTCTCCGAAATATATAGCAACGTCTTAACAGAAATTCTCGTTAATTCATTACTGTACAGAAAGCAATTTTAATTCATCAGAATGCGGCACTGTGGAAGGCTAATTAAATTTGCATCTTGTGACGAAATTGGCATTTGTGAGGCTGCGGAGGAAGGTCCAGGCTGCAGAATTACGGCCTACACCGTCATATTACGGAACTGCGCATCACAGCAGCGGCAGATCTGAATTATGCTCTCTACGAGACTAGCAAATGAGATTGTCGGGGTGCAGCGCGGCGTAATTCCCTGACTTCTTCTAAAGGTCAGTTCTAAAGAAGGACCGCAGTAGTAAAAGTAGATAGAACTTATCTGATTGATGAAATTTGTACGAAAATCATGAGTGAAGATATATTGGGTTTGCTCTTTGGGAATTGTGGAGGTGATGATATTTTTTCTTTTTAAAATGTCCAAGTATTGCTTTAGCAACGTCAGAAATGATAACAAAATAAAGAATGCCATGCACTAAATAAGGGCGAGGAGAGTCAATTATGAACTTGTCAATTTGATGACGTCGAAACAAATTTATGGTCCAAAACTCACAAGCAAAAATTCGACACATTTTGAGCTCTCATCTCTACAATAAATTTACGATAATGAAGGACCACAAAGTGTTGTCCATGGCGGTTACATTTTATCTGTTGGCAACACAACAGTGAAAATTTTCTAAAATAGACACCTTGTACATTGGGAAAATATACCATATCTGATGAACACGTCCTCAAGCTCGTGGATGCTCACTAGCTCTCTTTGCCAGACAAGTCTACCAGATCCGCAGACTATTTTGCCAGCTTGATGAATTATTTTCAGATCAGCGGATCAGGAGATTTCAATATTCTTTTAGTTTTGCTTTACCAAATGAATAAAAAATTTATGACTTCGAGTAAATCATAAATAAAAACTGCTGTGGATGAGCATGCGTGATAGCCGGAGGGCCGCTACTATAAAGTTTGAATATTACAAAGTATAGATGTAGGCAATATATAAAAGAAGAATATTTTCCTCCCTTTGGCTGTGCAATTTTCGTTCTATTATAATAATTATAATAAGCTCCTAAATAATAAACATTGTAGATATTAAAATCATAATATTATTCAGTACAATATAAATCATTGCATTTATAGGAATAATTATCCGTTTTACAATTGTAGAGGAAACCGTGCATTTTTTCGTTTGTTTTATACAATCATGTTTTTCTTTCTAGCTTTTGGAACCGTATCCAGCCTCACCCAAGTGATTCTTGCTTAACTAGGCCTAACCATTTGGTCGGGTCACGTAGAATTTAATTTGTTTTTGAACAGCTAAACCAACAAATTTTTCAAACGAGCAGGGCTCTGCTACTCCGAATTTCTGTTAGGATATTCAGAATGTTTTCAAGTAGCCGACATGAGTACAAGGGTGCGTACATGAGATATTACACGCTGTATCTGTACACGATATTTGTACATCATATATGTACGCGAAATCTGTACGAAAAGTGTTGGCAAAAGCACATGTAAATTGACATTGACAATGAAGAACGTGAGAATAACTGTATTATTATTATTATTGATAAACAATTAAATAAGTAACAATGATAACGATGATAGTAAAGATGAAATGACGGCGATAATGATGATGACAGTGATGATAATAGTGATGATGACCATTATGATAGTAGTAGCAATAATAATAAAAATCCTTATAATTTGCATAATACTAATATTAATCGTGATACCTTTAGTATTACTTTTAAAATTTACTGCCAAGTAAATTCCAGAATAATATTAAACAACTAGCGATCCAGGTACTCTCCAAGGACTTATCTTTTAAATAAATATTCATTCACGCCCATCAATTTCTGTGATTCTAACTTGTAGCTCTCGATCAGTTAAACTCACTGAAATTATTTACCTTGCAACGCAAGTAATTGAAGCTACAGCAAAGATCTAACTTTTTTGAAGTAGATTCGCAGGGTAAAGTAGAAGTAACTTGATCAGTGAGAGACAAATTAAAAATAGTAACGCATTCCGTACTCACTCATCGATGCCGTAATTTATATCGTTGTTTACAGTAGTAGCTAAAATTATCTGGAAAACATATCAAATCCTTGACAAGCAAATCCTTGCCTTGTAAACATATCAAATCTTTAACAAACATTTTCACAATTGAATGCAAAATCGAAACTTTCATAGCAGTTTACTCCGCTCCAGCCTCTACCTTCAAGCACAGCTCATTCACTTCCTTCAAGAATAAACTTGTGTTTTGCGAGCATTACTTACGTTTCTGTATATTTTTAGCTTCATAGTTTAGTGTAAACATTACGTATTTGTGCTCTTTCGAATTAATAAGGACTTTAATCACAAGAGACTTGAAAACCAATGTTAATACTCATAAAATACATTGAATGAATTAGAATAAATATTTTTTCTTTATTTCGTTTTCCCAAAGCGGAGAACCAAGACCAATTAAAAATCCTTTAATTGCTTTGAGGCGCATTAGTACATAATTCTCTATTCATTTTTAATCATCTGTGAGATTCTTTCTTATGAGCGTTTACGTTTTCCTAGTACAAAGCGAGTTTTGGTTGTTGTTTACGATTCTTTTTGAAGATGTTCATCATGAATTTATTTTCGTAACATGGCCATTTAATTTTATTATAAATATAAAAAAAACATGGTACAAAATATTGTCGTTTCATCATGCAGTACTTAAGTGTATTTTTTCACGGTAAGAAATAACAGACATTAAAATCCTGTAAATTTCGGTAATCACCGATACTAACAACTCTACCACCTTGTGTTGCAATCCATTGTGATGTCAGGAACAACTTTTAACCCTTATCTCTTAGTGTTACCATCCCTTTGATGCTGAAAACTCCTAGCTCGAAATGTTACCACCGTTTTATTACTGGAATTTACTTCACCAACAATCACAAGAAGCTTTAACTAAAAAAACTAAATTGGCAGAGACCAGGTAGATATGAAGATATTACATGATTATTAATTGAATGCTAGAAATGACGTATACCCGCTAAGCAAAGAAGTATTATCACTAAGTAACTATATGACACAAAGTATAAGTGAACAAAATTTTCTTTTTTCAAAGCACATTTCTGGTCATCTAATAATAGCGTTCATCTGTACTTTATTATAAACAAACAGGAGAAAATTCTTAAATGTAGTGTAACTTCCTTTGTCAAAGCAAAACGCTATTAAAAAAGGAAGTTATGTTGCCGCATCCTGTATATCATATCAAACATTTTCAGTGTTACATTTTAGCCACTGACTCTTCGGGATCATGATCGCAAATTACGAACAACAGCCATACTGTTGTTTACTACAAGTCTAATCCGTAGTCTATGACTACGATAATCATTTATATATATATATATATAAGTTTCACGTTTATTAAAACAGCTTTATGCTGGCATAGGAGTTCAAAGTTTTGCCACACTTATTGAGGTCCTAGAGGTGTTCAGTATGTGATACTAAACTGTTTACTGTGGCTGATGTTTCAAAGTTATATTTTGCATTGTAAAATCACTAATTTTTTGGCCGTCCAATATTTTCTTTCATCTGGAAAGTTTTTTCAGGAGAATTATTTCAAACTTTGAAGAATGTATTGTATTTGACACAGACTCGCACATATACTTTATTCTTATAGAAGACTTAAGGTAGGCATACAAAATTGAGTTACAGTACTTAGAAATTTGAGAGCGAACGCGTACGAGAGAGAGAGAGAGAGAGAGAGAGAGAGAGAGAGACAATGAGCCGGTATCTGATAGCCCTGTGTCGAAAAGAACTATGTTCGCCGCTTCCATCAGGCCGAACTTTTTAAAGCTCTCCATGGTTTTATTCCCTTTTGATGAGGTAGACAAGATTGAGGAACTACATCTGATGCAGCCCGCTGGCTCGTGCGCAAGAGAAGGCTTTTGCTTCATTGTGCCCTCCAGACAACTTTATTTGGCATAAAACTGCCTGCAGTTGGCCCGCCTCGGCAGTCCAAAGGCTCAGACCGATCACTTACCTAATTTAAGCACGCGTGTTCTCCCTAATTAGTCCCGTCTATAGAGCCTCCAAATCATTTTCTTCTTGATATATACAGCATCTAATTCATAATAATAATTTTTCCCCTCCAAAAATAATACATGCCTGCCGCGGATGCTGTAATTTTGCCGCAAATTTGTCGAGCATAAATCGGAAAAGTGCTCAGCATCAGCATCGATATATTTTATAGGGCGACTCTCGAGGTCGGACAAGAAGTGGATCATTTTGGTCCGTGCGCTTATCTCATTGGCCCTCGAATACTACGTTACTGAAGATAGAGAAGTAAAGCTATTTCATTTGTGTCCTGTAAAACATTGATTACTGCGACTTTAAAGAATGTTCTCCCATTTTAAACAATAGATGTTTGGAAAAATAAATTGGTTGAGAATATACATTTTGATTGAAATATGTACCATATTTGGGAACGTGAGGAAAATTATATCACTAAATTAACGAAGGATGAAAAAGCCCCTGGATTGATGTCTGATAATGATTTGACCGAGGGCTGCAATGACGTTCATAATTCTGGTCTCGTTCCCACCCTCCGATACCTCAGCAGAAAGTAAGCGTAGGGGGAAAAATTTTATGCAGAGTGCAGAGAAAAATAGAAATAAAAACGAGAAGGAGAAACAAAACTATGAAAGATGAAAGAAGACAATGTCTATGTAAAACTACCACAGTTCATGTTCTGTCGTGAGTAGCAGGCATAGTTTTCATCATATTCACACCGACAGATGATGTCATTGAATATTGGGTTGCCCGGAAAGTTTGTGCCGATTTTTAGTAGTTCATCTTTCGACTTATTAAAAACGTGATTGAGCTTGGAAAGTAAAATTTGACTACACCTCCGTTTAGAGCCCACCTGATGCTTTTTTATTTCCATAGAGGAAAAATCCAACACAAGCAACCAAAGAAATATACGAGTTTACAGTGATGAGTGTTTGGCTGATCCATCAGGCTAATGCCAGGCCACACGTTTATTTTGAAACCTGTCAAAAATTGCTACAGCTTGGCTGGGATGTGTAATTCCACCTTCCATATTCACCAGATATTGCTTCTTCGGATGATCATTTATTTCGGTCTTTGCAGAATAGTCTTAATGGTCAAAGTTTCAATTTCTCGGATGACCTAAAAAGATCCCCTGATGAATTCTTTGGCATGAAACCACCTCAATGAGAGTTTTTTCTAGTCAAAAGAAAAATGGAAACGCTTTGTGTAACAAAATAGTTCATATTTGGTTGATTAAAAATGTATTGGCTTATATATATATATATATATATATATTGAACTTTTTCTCTCCTTTAAAAATCGGCATGAACTTTCCAGACAACCTGATAGTTTATTTGGAGTGCTGTTATGGGGAACGAGAGGAGGTGGGGCATTACAAATTAAATGAAATTGATTAAAATAATTGTTACATTTAAAAAAAAAACATCACATTCTTCAGTGAATTATAAATACCTGTTTCGTGCTACTTCCTTTCAATCCCCTTTCCCAACAGAAGTATTTATTTTCTCTGAGATCAACTGTAGCTTCCTCATTATGCAGCCTTGATGTGTCTTAAAGTCTGCTTTAAAAGTAATTAATACTCCTATAAAGTAATTGAGTTCAATGAAATTTGAAAATAATCATTATCAATTCATATGACTTTATAAAAATTATTGCCCTACTGCGTGATTATTCACCTAATACTTGTTCATTTTAGAGGATGAGGAGGAGGTAGAGACTGAGGTTACACAGGTTGTACCCATATTTTCCTCCTCAGTGTAAACTCACGTAGTCGGAGACCCTATCCATCGTATATTCATTGGCTCTGTTTGTGGACACTTGTTTTCAAAATCTGCCCGGGCACCTGTTCTTCATTTCTCCTGAGTAATGACTTGAAATTGATCTTTCGCTTCTATTTTCGACGTTCATTCCATTTCGAAAAAATCATTGGAACTCGTACGCAGGTCGTCTTTCGAACACAAGCCAAATTTTCTGTTTTTTGGCTGTTTTTGAAAAGAAGCCATAGTAATTACTGCAGTGATCTAATACATTCCTTAAATATTCTTGCACATGACAGTTGAGTCAATATCGTGTGTTCACCGTGTTAATATAATTCATTAAATTGATGGATTAAATGAATACGATAAGCATACGGTATCAATTGAACTGTCAGCTTTAAAAATGTTTTGCTAGGAATTTGAAATAAAATAGGAACTGTTAGTAACATCATATTCAAAATTTCAACATAGTCAACTGGAATTTACTGGTGTGTCTTTCCTCCGTATTATGAGAAAAGCTAGACAAATGTTATGAACATTTGTGGGTAGTGACATTCGTTTGATGGGCAGTTGATCCATCATAGGGTGGGAATTTGTAAAAGACACTGTAGGCATTACCAATTTGAATTTCTGCTTAGTGTACTGTTGTGATTGGGGACACAAATCCTGTATCTGAGATTGGGGTCAGGTTTAGTAGGTAAAAGCCAAGTCGTTTGGAACTAACAATATTTTTTCGTAAAATAACATTTTCTACGTAATTTAACAGCTTGATAATGTCTATGAATTATATTGTGTATGGCTAAAGTTTGACTATGATGAGGTAAAAAAATTGCCAGAAAGTAATTAATGGTCGTCATTAGTTTACGCGATGAACGACCCAACTTTTTCTAGTATTTATTGTAGAATCTGTAACTTTGAAGAAATAGGCAAATACGCAGGGATAAAAGTTACTTGTGTAGATGTATAAATTTTGTAGGTTTTTGCATTTGAATACACAATAAGTTTAATTAGAAAACTTATGTTTGTAGCTACAGCACTCGAACGAACAACGATATTTCAGCTCAAATGCATTTTTTGACTCACGAACAGCAAACCCTTGAAACATGTTGGACCTTATTGTAATTTTCAGACACATTTACTTGTCTTTTACTCCCTGCCTGTCAGGCAATGATTGTTCAAATCAGTACAAGCCTAAGCTTAAACTACCATACAAACGCCAACGCAAAGTATGCCAATTGAATGTCTGAGTGACTGTCGTTAATCAAACATCCAAATATCCATTACATAATAGAGCTTACTACCCTAAATTAGAAGTAATGATTTTGTTTCTGTCTTTTGGCAAACACAATTTAAGTGTTTGACTATTGGGCTTATCCTATTTTTTACAGAACGAAAAGTCGTTTTCTAAAATCTGTTTCCAGTAACATAGGTGTAGGAAAATGTGATTATTACGTCGTTTCCGAAGCGTTCGTACTTAAAATTGCTAACTGCACACTGAAATTTGATCAGCTGTTCAATAGTTTAATGAAAAGTTTCGAAGAGATTAGAATGGTCCCCGCAAAGTCAATTCAAAACTCACTCATTCCTGTACGTACCTCAATTATGAAAGCTTTAGCACCTGATGAAAGCAGTGGCATCTCTTAGCTTTAAAGTACCTCAAGAACGCAAGGACATCCAAAGAGAGTGTATAAAAGCCTCCTGTATTGTGTAATATTTCATATAAGGCAATTGAATGAAGTAAGTTACACTTGATACAAACAACAGCGTCTATAAATCCCCGTCATATTTCATGAGTACAGTAACATTAATAAGTGTATAAGAGTTAACACCTCCGAATCTCATTTATCTTACCAGGGCGATGCCATTCGAAGGAAAGGTATTGTAACTTTTGAGCACTGCAAAATTTGTTGAATTAGAGAGTTTGATCTCTGTGACTAAAAGCAGTTTTAATTTGAGTTGCACACCCTGAAAACTGTTTTTCTTCTGATGACACAATCTAAACTTGTTCAAAGAAGAGGAGGAGAGCTCTTGAAAAAACTGCCCCAAAACCGACCTTAATCATACTGACCTAAATCTTTCATGTTCAGTATCACAATATATCCGTTGTCATCTTATTGCCATTTCTCCCTGACAGCAGCTATCGCTGGTGTGTGTGGCTCATGAACCAACTTTGGTTATGGCCCAGTCTACTGTATGCAATAAATCTTTATCGATTATGGACCAACAAAAGAACATCATGATTGTTTTATTGCTGAAATATAGCATGAATGTGAGTACAAGTGTTGGAATTTTGATGTCTTAGTTGATTAACTATATATTATATTAATTTTCTAAATAATTAGCTACCTACATATAATAAATTCAGCTGGATTGCTTACGAAAAGGTGACGAATTGCTTTTGTACTATAAAATGATGTGTCCTTCTTCAATGGATTCTTAACCTTGAGGGAATCTCGACAAGATACAAGGGTAACGATCTCATTTAATCTTTATAGTTTGATATAAAGACCGTAAAGTTAGAATGTATAGTTCATGAAAAAGATGTAAACAGTTTCAATAAGTTTTCTGAGATTCATTAACGAGTGCACATGATGACATGACTCGTTCACCATTCAGGTAAGCGATAAATCAATGCTCGTAAGGACTCTACAACGCTTATACATAGAATTGGTCTAATTAACCAGAAAGTGAAATAGATTTAATCACTAACTCAATAATGAAAAATCAAGCAGGGTATGAAGTATTAGGCATTCGCTACCGTTTTGCTGGGTGAATACAACGGACAGGATCATTCCAATCACAGACTTCACACCGGTGAATATGCTTTCTGGTTTGGGTAGAACTCTTGAAGCCAATGCTAAGATGTAGGATTAGTGGCTAAGAGTTCCTGCACTCCCAAAAATAAAGTGCAGATTTTGAGAAAATTGGGTTTAGCCTCTTCGAATCATAAGAATGTGAGTGGATTTGCATCGTTTATAGGAAAGTAAAAGGAGCTGGCAGCTATGGCAAAATTATATAGTAATCAGATTGTTAAAATGTGTAGAAAACGATATCAACTAGCATTCCAGGAATCTAAGATGAGGATGACGGAGAAGTTTTGTTCGTGGATGTAAGCTGTAAAGTATTATAAGCCTATGGAGGGTTGATAGAACAACGAGGAAAGGCGCGTCAGTGTTTGTAAACTAGGAATTTTGGATTACTGTGCAAAAACATTAGGAATTCCTGAATTGTGTTGTGGAGGGGAAAGAGATATCTGCAAGCTTGATATAAATGAAGGTGAATGGAGGTGCCAAAGGCTGATATTTATTATAATATGCAAGCCTAGAATCCACGTAAGTGACCAAACCAGAGGTGGCTTTTGATGTAGGTTGGTGGACTGCGAGTGTAGCTTGTAAGATGGAGTATAAGGCCGTCTTCAGATATTTAAATTTCATAAGTATTCAAGGTATAAGAATCTGATGTTTGGTTGAAAGGAGTTGTAGAAAACCAGTAAGTGGTGCATATGAGGAAATAGTTGATTGTTTGAATGCTCATTTATGAACTAACTTGATGTATTTGAAAGGATAGAGGTCAAATAGTAGACTTAGGCTTGATATATTGCAGTTAAGAATTAATGTTAATTAAGGCAAGAAAATTATGGATGACGTATAATGAATTTTGGGAGATTGTCCAAATTTTCAGTCAATCGTATAGAATGGAAGAAGAGAGAAGGAAATTACGGTGAAATGGGTTTAGTTTTACAAAGTGTGTAATAGTTGAAATTGGTATTCAAACACAGTAGGCACGCTGACTTGCTATAACTGCGGAAAGAAGCTTGCGTGCTGATGAGACTGCACCGATTGTTTTGTATTGTGTTCAGATTCATGTACAGGGAGCAACAGAGAAAAAAAGAATGTACTGCTTACGTAAAATGGTTGTGTGGTTAGTCTGAATGATGTGATTCAGTAAAGTGAGAAATGAAATTCATGGGAGAATAGGTATGATGAATGTTATAAAATTTAAGAGGGTTTAGACGTATGAATAGAATGAAATAGCTTCGCCTGCTTAAAACGAATTGAAAAAGGACATGAGAGGAACTAGTTAATGGTAGACAAAGGTTTGGATGAATTGACTGTGATGAGGGTTTATACGCATGCATATCTGTAGAGCAGCAAGAGCACCCAACCGAAGCAAAAATGACTGGCAATTGACTGTGAAATTTTTAAATTTTAAATCTTGGGTGCAGCCCTGGTTGAACACGAGCTCACAATTGATCTTCCACCTCAGTGAATTTTCTTTGAACTAGGGAATGCTTGCTCTTAAGGTGTAGTGTAAACCAATAGGAGTTCACTGGGCCACAATGCAAAACCAAGATGGGAAGTCACTTGGAAGGCAAAGACGTACATATGAGTGGGGATGGGCTACAGTGAAGTGTTCGAATTTCCTGTCGTATTATAAACCGCTCCTGATCTCGTTGAAGATTTCAAACGTATGTGCGTATATTATCATTAAAAATATCAATACTTTGAGAACGTAATGGGATGGGTAAGGATTGCCGTTGGTTTTCAGGGCACAACTGATAAATGAATTCAGAAGAAATTGGGGCTATAATTCTTTGTTTATTTAAAGATAGATGCTAGAAATTTAGAACAGAGCATTTTACACGTATACCATAAATTAAGAGTTGTATTGGGGTATGCATTAAAATGCCATGAATGATTTTTTCACTGTCACAACGGTAATCTCCTGGACGTAAAGGCATTTTCATTTTGATAAATCATTTTCTCCCAATTAGGTCACCAAATTAGAGTCTGGGATATTCCTGTAAGAGCTAATTATTCTAATTTTTCCCGTTCTGGTCTAAAGAACTAAGGCAGACTAAGGCAGTATACAGTCAAGCGTGTTATCGCTTCATCGAAAATAATGCATACGTCAAAGTGAACCCTGTCGAGAAGCTCTGAGGATTTTCTGGCCAGAAATGAGTGAGGGGAGCAACCCTTCATTTACTCCATTCTCTTCTCTCGAGATATTCTGATTCTGAACAATTTCTCGTGGATTTAATACAGACCGGCTTTCACCCTGTCTTTCTTTCTATCTCTTTTGCTATTGTGGATGTGGCTGTTTGAAAAATGCAGTTTTAAAGAGAGCTGCTGCGTACGACCGTCGGCGAGCCGGTGCGGTCGTGTGAGTCTGGCCCACGGTCGTGCTTTCAATGGACTCTGCGATTGCTTCTCAAAGAGAAATCTATGGCCCAAAAGTGTAGCGGCGTAATCTATTTATCATTTTGCGTTCAAGGGGGGTTTATCGGGAAGTTTATGAGCCCTTAACTCATGGACAGGCCAAAATCCCGTACAATTAAGGGAGCCGAGCAAAAATTTTGCCAGCAAGTCATGACAAAGGAGACGCCAATCGAGAAGAATTATTAAGCAGCGGAGAAATGAGGAGTTAACTGGGAGATGTAGCGAGGAATTTATTCAGCAGATGATTCTCTAAGTAACAAAAACACTCAGTCTCTTTTCTCATGCAAAAACTGAAAAAATTGAAGACCCAGTCTCCTCACTTCTTATCGGCAGAGCCTAGTACACTCGTAGTTGTTCGACCCACTCGAAGTAAAAGTAGAAAAACAGTCGTGGAGTACACATGGAATATTCAACTAAGAATACTGGCGGTGGGAATTAGAAAGGACGTTTCATGAGTATCATTGTTCGAGATTGTATTGCAGTCGGAGTTCTATTCGCCCTAATTGGCACGTTTCAAGGGCCTTATCGAGCAAGAAGACAGCTATTGAGAACAAGAAAAAAAAGCTCTTCAATAATTTACCTAATTTCTTTTTATAAATATTTCATCTTGCTTTAGCATCATCCAGAGCAATGGGAATAACGTGGAGTATTAAATTTTCATAGGTAGCAGGTTTTACGCATTTGTTGATGGGATCCAAGAACTACACCCTGTAATAGCCTTCACATTTCTGAATCGTACAATTGTATTTATTTAAAGTGTCATGACTTCTGGGCTATATTTTTATGAAAAACCAAGCTCTTCAATATAATACACATATTTTCCTCGCAATGCTTTATAGTGAGTTGACAAGGTTTTCTTTGGAATGTTAAAACGCAATCAATGAACATGAAACAAATAATAGTGAAAATGAAGCTCAAGTTTTCTCTGTTTTTCAATAAGCAAAAACCAGCTTCTGCATGGTCCTGGTTGTGAGTTGAGCATCAGCTCAAGCGACCTCCTCAGCACCACCGCAGCCTCCATCATAGCAAAACTCTTCGCATGATGAGTGTTCACTCCAGCTGATTCCATCAGCAATCTAAATCAAACACGAATGATCGAAATTTCTGATTTGAAGTGATATGTATGAAACTTGTTTATGGATTCTCCTGCTATTGTCCTTCATATACTTATTGTATAAAATAAAACTCACACAGGAGGTTTTGTCGAGTGCTGTGCCTAAGGCAAAGTTGCATGGCCATGAAATATCCCTAACTGTTCTACGGGGCTACAATTTGTCAGAGTGCTTCTTCAGTAATCACATCTTCTAAACTAACCATAGCTAAAAACAACTCAGTGATGTACGCCGTACATCAGGATGCCGGTGGCACAAATATCTAATGATTAGCCCAGCAAATGAGTCGACCCTAACAATTAGTTTTGTTTCTGTTCCAAAGTACATTACCAAAACTTTGAAACATACTACGAAGTTGCCTTATGCTCACAATTTAAACATTTATAATATCTCTAGTTGACAACATTCTGTAAGGCAACAAGTAGCAAGTTAATACCACACATTATGAAAAGGACACTCATTTGCTGGATCTTTCTTGTCGATAGTGGTATGGGAAATTATTTAATTGTAGTAGCATATTTATTATTAGAGCATTCACCCTATTTCTACAACCAGTGATTATGGGCAATGCAGAAAAAAAACACAAAATTATATGCTATAAATCTCGTACAGCCAAACCACCAAGCTTTGCCGAACATGGTGGTAGTATAATTTTTACATTTCAAGGGACTTACATACCTATCCATTTTTTAATTATGTCCATCTTGACCGTAGCAGAACCACGGATTGAATGATCCCTTACTGCAAGCTCCAAGGAACGAATTGCTGGCCATATTTCAAGCACAGAAGAGTTTTTAAACTTAGGCTTTAACCTTCTGTATATTCGCAGAGTACAGTTACCGTATTCTTAGTTCTTCAATATTAGCATGACAGAATTCGCAAAATTCCGTTAGCCTCGTATAATTTTACTTATTTCAGTTTTTGGTAATTAATTTCGAAGAATTTATAATATCCATAGCAAGGGAAACATTAATGACAAAGCTCGAGAAATATGAAGTATTTCCGATATTATCAGCATTGTTATTTAACTAAGCTCAGTAATCTTAAAGGTCCGATTTTTTACTCCGATTCTCAACATTGTACCGCTTTTTTAAGTTCCACTAATATTATAATCATTTATCATTTTCTTTTTCAATGGCTGTGCCAGTGCTACGCACTCTTGTCAAGGAGGACGTCAATGTAGGAGTTTACTTTCTAATACCCGAAACAAGCTCTTAGATATAATAATTATGTTTAAAAAACCATAACTTTCTTCAAAGGAAGCTCCAGTTTCTTTCAAGGAAGTTCAAATTGTCTTTCTGGTGCCTGTAAATGTTATTGTATTGTTCTCTTAAAACGACTTCATGACGTCTTCAGACGAAAATTGTGGAATATTTCTTTGCTAGACAACTAGTGTGTGCTGAATTTAAAATTACAGAAAATAGTTCATAGTTCGACAAGGGATTCATAAAGCAACGTAAATAAATATGATGAATTTTTGCGATAATATAAAAGGACATCATTTACGAATTTTGATTCGGTCCACCCGAAACGTATTTTACAGGAGTAAATACTTATTTTGAACAAAATACTGTACTAGCTAAGCTTTAACGCCTAATTTCAAAATAAAAACATTCTAAAGTACAGTATAAACTTTGATGAGCAAATAATTTCTTTGATAGTTGTCTTACGAGCTCAGTGTTTTACGAAAAAATAGTAATAACAATAGAAATCACGACAATATATGGAATAGTTGTTACGCGCGAGTTTTTAGAAGCATATTTACATCTTGGGTTATCCCATATGTTCTATAATTGGAAATCATTTTCCTGTGTAAATTTTGGTGGGAAGAGATACTATTTCTTCTCTCGAGGAATTAACGCAAGTACAGTATATGTAAAAAGCAAAAGCGCACTCTCAGAACATGAGTTTGGTAGTACCTAACCGACTAATAGGCATTTTTTTATTGATAAAGAGTTGGAAATTTTAAACAATATTTAAATATTGAAAACGCTCTTCAAATGTTTTATGCATGTGTTGCTTGCTATTGAACTAACACACCTTAAAGATTTACCAATACCATTACTCGATCCCAGCAATAATTTTCATAAACTTATTGTATTCTAACATTTTAAACAACAGTTAATGAGTGAAGAGGTGAGCTCCAATGAATATTGGCAATGATTTAGCGTTTAATTTAAATTTCCAAGCTGTAGTGTATCACCAATTTCTGTAGATCCATGGTTTGTACTCTTCGTAGAAGCTTCCTCGAGTCACATTTGTATGCCACCAGATGTACATAAAATGGATGCTTCAAACTGATTCTTTAATATTTGAACCTGAAATATTACTATCAAGTTTAGTATGAACGACGAAAACGGTAACTATCCAATTTGTATGTGGAACTGGTGTTTGTTTGTAACTCTTACTGGTTGCACTTTCCGCGGCGAAGGAGCTAATTTACTTGCAGTTCATTACGTGAGAAGACTAAAGTATGAAAATCAGCAAGAATCAGTCGAACCCAGTGTGTCTTGAGCTGCATTGAATGATAAAGGAAGTGTGATGCATCTATCAGATTCAAGTGTGACGTACTTCTCTCAAATTCAACTGTTGAGTGCTTGCGGTTGAGAATGCTACAAGTTGGTGAATTACAAAACATATATCCGTGTTCCTGTAAGTTCAGGGTTCTAGTCTAGAAACCGTATGTTTTAGTTCTGAAGTAATTAGTTTACATCGTCATCATGAATATTAATTCGTATATAAGATGAGCAAGAAATCTGTTTTGAGTGTATATGCAGTTATTATATTGAAGGAGCTTCTAATAATAGATTATTGTAATTTAAAATCAAGCATAGCGAGTAAATAAAACTAGCGAAACTAGTTTTCCAGCACCAGAAAATATAAGGTATACTTTAAAGTAAGTCAGATTTTCTTTCAAACATTAGTCCATTATCTGTATAGTATATTTTAGAGTACAATAGCGAACGAAGATCCCATTAATAGTATGTACAAAAAATATTGGATTGAAAGCAGAGAATTAGTTGAAAAAGAGAGGTGCGTCTTGAGTGCAGTGACCTCGATGACACCAAAGGAGTGCTTTCATCTTCGCAATTACATCCAAATCCATTATAAAGGGAAGCGCACGGCGCCCCATCGAGCAATACCCGAAATTGTTCATGTCGCCGGATCCACGAGACATGTTAACCAGCGGGATCAGACGCTAGTGTCTCGCTTAGGATTGTTCAAGGACCGCATTATTATCTTTGATTATGATCATCTTGAGATAACTTTTGTGCTTTACTTGATGTACCTTTCCTGTAGCAATTTATCTCAGCCCAGCCACGGTATTCATTATATTGCTGGGTCACCAGCGTGATCATAATGTCTCTAAGCTTAAACAGAGACTGTGCAGAAATTTATCGGCATTCAAGTTGTTAAATATTGGTCTAGCAAAGTCAGTTTTTCCGATGTACTAAATGTTGCTCGAGTCTGTGCTTGAATTCTATTAAATTTTGAAAATAGGTATCCAAGAAACCCTTGAACGAGTCGCTCGACCTTGCAAGGTGCACTCAAGCAATGCAAAAGTTTTACTTGACTTTACCTCAGTATTGGTTTGAAAACGATGACTTGAGGCAACCTGAACCTTGGTTCAAGTGCGAAAATTTTCGAATTATTTTATAGGAGTATAATTTTTGCTATTGCAAAGGAGTTTCAATTGTGAAAAAAGATTGTCACGGCTTCGAAAAATAGGAATAAAACAACTTCGGGTATTAGCAAGTATGAAAGACATTAAAAGACAACATCAAACTGTAAGTAAGTGTGTCAATACGTCCATATAATACTGAACAATTATCGTTATTAAACTGTTAAAAACTTCTAACTGTGTATTTAGTCATTCCACTAATACTCTTCGACAGAACGCATAACTTTTTGGATGAATCGTGCCTGTTCTTGTAGTGAATGTTCCAGAGAAATGCGAGCAGGCAACCGAAATGCGTGAATGATGCACCATGAAATCAGCAGAACAAACTGCCCAATGGCTTGATCTGAGGAAGTCATTCATGCTTTGAAACAAGGGCATCAAATCCTCCTGCCTTGCTCATTGTACATTGTGCTGGATTCCGATTCTCTTCATCGTTTAGCTTTGCAACTGTAAGTAGTTACAACTGATAAAATGTCTGGTTTCATGGAAAACCATAGCGCAAGAAAAGTGCACTTGAAATTATCGGGCCAGTCTATGACTGGCTTGTGGTGGTAGGGTGTGCGCGCAGAGACAGACGGCAGGGGTGGGCTCTACACCCACAAAGGGCAAGGGAGATGGATGGAGAAGGACTGGAAGACGGGAGGAGGAGGAGGGGAGGAACACGACTCAAGTGAGGAGGGAACCAAGGAGGAAGTGGATGTAAAGGAGGAGGGAGAACAAGTGGTCCAGGATCGAGAGAAGCTGGTGTTCAGTCTGGTGACTGAAGCCTCATCGCTAGCATGCGTTAAGGTAGTAGAGGTGTAGCTCTCGCGTTCCTGCCTCACCGAGGTACATCACCACTTTACTAGTAAACTCTCCTCGACCGAGTGACTTGAGATCAGTGGTGACTACTCACGTCTCGTATCTGTTTCTCTTGATGCCAGTGTTTTGATGCTGCTCTCACTTAAATAACCCTCAGTGTGTAATTTTTTGATGGTGATTGTCAAAACACTATAGTTACGAGATTACTCAAGTACTTGGAGCTTTGACTGAAGAAGGCGGAATCAAAACGTTTGTAGGTGTTAGTTAGCTGGCGGTGCTTGCTACAAGGTCCGTTGCTCGTCTGGCAGTGTTTGCTGCTGCTTGGTCGGCTGCTTGTTTGAGAGGAGCGTTCGTGCTATGAGTAGCCGCATGCACTCTGCTCGTAATGCGGCTGCTGCCGCTGCTGCGCCACTCGTGCATGGAGGTGCGACGGCCACGTCTGCCAAGGGAGGGGGAGCAGCAGCTGTTCTAGGGGGACCCCGCCCTCCGTCAGCAACTTCAGGAGTTCACGATCAGCGGGCTAAAACCATACTCAAAGAAGCTGTTGATGCTGTCGTCAACAGCTTCGCCAAACACACACAAGGATATGGAAGAGGTGAGTAACTTTTCTCTTATATTTTTCTCCACATGCCCGAACTTATTTTTTGTTCTAAGAATATCTGGAAAGAAGTGTTGAGAAAAACGGAAAGTTACAGCTAGCAGTAAAGAAGAGAAACCTGATTCTGAGGTTCGTGGTCTGGATGGGTTGGCTGCCTGCGTCACGGCACTGATCTTGGCCACCTTCGGCCTCCGGAAACATTAGTCAGCTACAACTCAATTTGTGAGCGACAATGCCTTCGCGACGATGTACGCTCTGCTTGTACCGCCCACGATTATCTTCACAGGATGTACGCACCTGTAACGTGCCGTTAATTTAAAAATCGCTGATTTCACCAGATATATTCATCTGTATCTTCCTATCTAAAGATGATGCATAAACTCGCGGTCTTATAACAAAACAACTTACAAACAGTGGATTTTTTGAGTATAGTGTTGATGTCTAATAATTTTTTGTGCGTTTGTAGATTGCCGGTAGCAGCTCGAGATACTTATGCTATCAGCATTAATTTTTGGTTAAAAATTGGAAGTGAAAGCAAATACTCTCTTTTCTTTGAATTTTATGTATGTTTTGTGTAAAAAATCCCTTTTTTAAAGAATTTTGTTCCCTCAGAACACATTTTAACTTTGTAAATGATTATGTTGACTTAAAATACTTATGAATTGAGAATAATTCTGTCGCATAATTGCTCTTTGACTCAGTTATCCCAAGTTCTGCGTTTTTAGTGTTTTTAAACAATACTGTAAATTGAATGGTTTGAAATTTTAAAAAGTCAATGCTCGCTGATTAACTATATTTCTTACATTGTAAATTTAAGACTCGTACTGCTGTAGTTGTCAAACTATACAGGACAGTTTGTTTATGTTGGTGGAGAATTGTTCGAATTACAAAGCTTTTTCCCTTAAAAGAACTCCCATCAGTACCTTGATCAAACTATCAGATCGAATTGGAAATTATGCGAGGTGCGAACAAACTAATTATTTAAAACGTAGAAATTTGAGTATAAATATTTGTTAGTATATTCAATTTAATCTATTCAGCAGTCATATTTTGTATTTTCGAAGTATCTAATGTAACAAGAAATTATTAAGTGGAAGAATTCCGTTGTTTCGAATTACACAGTTGTCGATAAAATCTGCAAAAAGTAGTGTAATCATGGAAAGAAGAAAAATTATGCTATTCTTATTCTATTATTATTTGGAATTTTCATTATCATGTATTGACTTAGGTACAAACTCATTCTTGTTAAGCGTGAATGGCGTCTTTAATATAATTTAATGCAATTTAAAATATTTTGACACATCGTTAACATATAATATATTTTTCAGTCTAAAAATTTCAAATACTGGTATAACTTATATCTCATTACCTTTCAGTCAGGGTATTGATAATTATGATGGAATTTTTTCGTGCAAAAATATCGAGAAATACCTGGAAAGATTATGAAGAATTTTATTAGTTTTATGTTTTCACTTCAATATTTTCTTAAATTACTCTTTTCACTCCACCTGCAATACAAATATCAACGCACATTCGAATAAGTGTCTGTATATGTGTGAGCGGGTAATTTGTTGGTGCTTAAAGGAAAACTTCTTCACAATACTCTTACGACTTTTTTCGCTTGACTTACTTAGCAATATTAAACAGGACTAGAGTTATTTTTTCTTTGCAAATATAGCATAAGATAAAGTTTCAGATTCATCCGTTCCTTCAATAATATCCTGACTTTTCGGCGCTTAGTATTATTATTTTCTGGAATTATATGTTTGACTTCGGTTATTCAGTAATCAGATATTGTGGCAAATGAGGGCTTGTTGTACACTGGACTATGAGCAAGTCTTGTGAAGTACATAGTGTATTTTAAGAAGAAAAGTTCAATCAAGAGCCTAGTTGCATTGATTCGATTTAGAATTTTTGTAATACTTCTAATTAATTTTCGAATTATATTGGTAACAACACCAGTAATTCTTTATTGTGTTTCTTTCTAGTGGATTTTGGTTTCTGATTTGGCTAATATGGATTATGTTAACGAATCAGAATTTTTAACTCATAATTTGTTTTGAAATTTATACGCTCAAATGCATTATTCAATTCCTAAAATTGAACTGTTATTTCAATTGAGCTACATTATTAATATTTGTGCCTGTCAAAATCTGTCGAGGATCTATGGTCATGATTCAAAAGTTACGTTAGATGAAATTTATTACAATGGTAATTTTATGCTTTGTAATTCTACAGTGAGAGCGTTTTGACACCTGTGGTCATCGGAGTAATGCAAACATTTTTTTATTGTAGTTTGGAGCTGGTGATTCAGTCTCCATAGGAATTAGCGATCGCATCGCCTGTGATTTTCTGTCAATAATTGAGATGACATGCACTTTCATAGCTGTTATTGACATTATCGTCATTACGGAATGCATAATGCGAATGAACGATCCTCTTTGAGTCAATATGAAGGGTAGAAACTATTACCGACTGGCGTGCTTCATTGTTCATAACAAGAAATTTTTCCACACAGTTTTTAACCAATAGTTATGCGAATTGCCGATCCAGAAATGTAATTATCTGCTATAAATTGCTCTTTGCCCTTAACTTGCAGCACTAATGCATGTATGGACATTCAAAAACCATTTAAATTGAGACTGGCGAGAGAGTCAGGATTGACACAAACGAGCCATCATCTCAGTCGACAACGTGCCGCTTCTTGGTTCGATTGATAGAGAACTCAGCGCTCTTCGCAAGATGATATCAAACGTTCACCAGAGATCCTGTGGCAGAAACAGTTCTTGGTTCAAATTCCAACGTAATATTTTCTATTATTCATATTATGTTCTTCTATAGGTCATAAGCGTTCCACGTAAATGCATCATTTACATCCATTATCAATTTACGTAGATCTATGTAGTTTTGCCTTCAATTCTTTGCCATATTTTTATTTTCTGGGAGGCAGGAACAACAGACTTTTACTAAAGTGTCGTACATTGCTTTTCTTTTGCCAGCGAAAACGCTGCTTCATGCAGGGAAGATAATTGAAGGTGTTTTGCACTTTTATACGCTGTTCTTTTCTTTAGTTCCATTTATGTGAAGCTGAAGCCGCTAAAAAACGGTGGTCTTGAAACTGATCATAGTGAGGAATTCCTGTTCGTCTTTGCATCCATCTGAATCCCTGGTGAGACTGAGGCCTTGTGAAGTAATGTAGTTTACCAAATGCATGATTTTCTTTGCCAACTGTTCGAATATTAAATAATTGTTCATTTCATCAGTAGTTCATTTTTTGTTTTTGATTCTAATCGTGCATGTATAGTTAGCACTAAAACTGATCCTGATTCTCGTGGATGATGGAGGAAAACTTAATGCAAACCACGGAGATTCACATACTTTGTATTAATATTTTGCGGCTAGAGTTTCTGTATTTCCAACATTGTTTTGCATACTGGTCATAGTGACTGCAGATTCATGGACAGTTTTCTATTGTCCGTAGATAGTTTTCAGCCTATGACTCTTCATGGATATATCATACTAGAATTATTACCAGGCAATGCGTCGTAAGTCTAACTAACCCTGAGGTTCTAGATTTAACACACAAGTCTAACATCTTTCTGTTAGTTGAAAGTGCCTCTCATGTCGCTCGACTAATTGTAGATTCGACATCCTATAACGACCGCTCAAAGTTTTTACGATTTGTTGATGAATCACTGAATCTGGCATATCAGAATTATTATGAAGATCTCCCTTTAATATTCAATGTTTTTTCGAAGTCGTTTTTACACTCGCCTCGCTTTACCGACAGTAAATTCGTTGGTAAATAAGAGTGCTGTACTCGATGTCGCACTACGAGTAAAGCTTCTATTTCGTCCCGTCTCGTATAGGAAATCTCTAAGGTGGAGCAGATTTTTTATAATCCTATACTTGGATTGAAATCTCGGTTCAAGTTTGAAAAATGAATTTAACTATTAATTAGGTATTATTTAAGGATACTATATTTTCAAAACATTGCTAGGTCATTTATAAACTACTTACATCTTCCTTTTGAGAGAGATATCCAAATAATATGAGTTACTTTTCTTATCGTCCGTGTAAGTTTAATCATACACGTACAATTTGTCGAAACTGATAAAACTTAGGCTGTTGCTCTCATATTAAACATAAACCATGACATATTTCTGAATTTCTTCTTCTTTTCCCCTTGTTTAATCTACCTAGAGTACGGAATTCATCTACATACCGTCAGAACACTATAGAAATCAAGTTTAAGTTTTGGAGTTTGACTTCTGAACTATCCTTTGAATGAATTCATAATTCTGGCTTTATATGTCCTGGGAGATCGTTGAGTGTCAAAAGTAAGCGGTTATTTAATTTAAGTTTTAGCGCTGGGTTCTTCAAATGAGAAGTAATTCGTTACAGTCTGGTGTGCAGCACGGCAGAGCATTTATTTTCTTTTAGTTGAACGATACTTTGAGATATGTCTGACTTAGTTCCAGATAGCGTTTGTAACGTACTCGCTAAAATATCTTGCTGTTTTTGAACAAGACCATCTTTATGATACTAGAGGGTGAGTAGGTCTGAGACTACTATCATTCCTTATGGGTATTTTAGCGATGCTGGCCAGACTATCAGTCCCTATTTTAATCTGACTGTCATATGAAAATCAGAACGATCTATTTTTAAGTTATTCGTTTAGTTAAATGTTTATAATAAAATTAGATCGTGTTCTTTTAGAATAAATTTTAAAATACAAATTCACGACGAATCCAAAACCATCGATTATGAGCTCATGTTCGAGAATGAAGGTTAATATGGGTTTGCTTAAAAATTTCGTATAGTTCAGTTGACGATATTAAAGACACATATATTTTCAATATTAATTAGTTGTATCAAATTATCACACTACATAGATGAAGATATTTGTTAGGAGATTTCAAGGAGAATCATGTAATTCATGAGGATATTTAACTTTTTTAATTTTATTTTATTCTAAGGAAACTTCAATGCACCTTAAGTAGCTATCTATTTTCTAGAATTTCTTTCCCTCTATAGAACGAAAAGAAACGAAAGAAACTTTATTATGATACATTTAGGTGTACATGATATAGAGGATGAATACTGAATTCTTAATGCTAGCATCTTAATGTTAATATTTTAAGACTAGTGATCATGATTCCAGTGAATGTTCCCGTCCACCTAGTGACGTGCGGTCCAAAACAACTAGAATAGAATAGAATGAGGCTATAGGAACGAACCTTCTGGCCCATTCTTGGGTCGGATAATTACTTCGATAATTTTTCGGTTGTTTATCCAAGTCCCATGCCGTATTTCTAGCCGCGTCAACCATGTCGGCAGCGGGATTCGAACCCGGGTCTTCCTGCTCGCAAGCAGATTCGCTCACCAGTCGACCAAGCTGGTGATACAATGTAAACCCTAACAATTCACAGTTACCGAGACGAATGAAAAATATCATCTCATGAAAATATCAGAGTTTCATGTACTAAAGAATGTACTGCCCAAAAAGACGTACAAGTTGGTAATATCGAAGCATAAACAAACATCAGAATCTGCTCAAAATGAATTCTGACGCAAAGGGACGTACATATAGTAAACCTCACTGAGGTATGGTGTTCATCTTTTTAACACTCTTAAGAATCTTCTGTTCTTATTGTATTAACTATATAGTATTAGTCTCAATATAATTAAATGGACTGATTCGCATAAAACATGTGTAAATATAACGTAAAATTAATGTTTAACCAACTAAAAATATTTAAGCCTGATTTAACGGTTATAAAGAAAACTATCATTTGAATTTATGTGAAGATTTTCTTATTGAATTCCGATGATCTTGAAATCGGGCGGATAAAAATGTGCAGAATAACGACTGTGTGTTGTTTTCATATGCACTAGGTATGGAAAAATATTAATCACAATGAACCACTTCATGACGTCTGAAAAAGTTCTGTACTTGCGCATCGGAGTATGTAGGCTTTTTTCTTCAAATGGATTTTATTTCCCTTCTTTCTTTTAAGGATTATTTTAAAGTATATCACGAGTGATGCTTTTCCGTAGCTCAAAGAGACACAATTTACAACACAAAAACACAATCGATGAGAATTTTGTTGAACTTCTGCTACAATACACGGGTGAACATAGGGTTCTGTTACATTTTTCAAACGTTCGCAAGGGTCCTTCAATAATTTATACCAAGTTTAATCAATTTTTTTAACGCCTCTATCGTGCTGAGAAAACAAAGTCAGTTTACAAATGTTCTCTGACAAATTCGGTTCTCGCTGTAAAAGAGTTACTTAAGAGTAAGAGTTAAGAGTGGATGTAAGAGTTAAGAGTGGATGGCTGCCATCAGTAAGCAGCCATCCACTCGATTGAGTTAAGTTAAGACCACCCTTTTTTCAACCAATATGATGGCTCTCAGTAAGCCTAGCGACTCTGATTTCTCTAAAACAAAATGACCGAGTTATAAGAGCTCTGTCAGTGACCTGAATAAGACACAGCAGCTTTTTCAACCATTTTTTATAGTACGTAATCGCAGCGAAACTCTGAAATTTATTCTTTTGAGTTTCCAGAACTAACTTGCATGGAATATGAATACACGGCTTAAAACTCGATTTATAAATGAAGTGTTTTTTATGATAATGGAGAAATATCGACCTAAATAAGCTTCCCATGGGATAATCACTTCTTAAGAATAAAAAAATTGTGTTCCTCGTAAAATCTATCCTATAACTTTAAACAGGTAAAATGAAGCTTAAATTGCAAAAAAAAATATTTCTTTGAAAGACTCTGATGCGTGTCAGGAAAACTCACATGAAATTAAGAGATTTTGTTGTTTTTAGCAACAATCATAACTACTGTTTTCTATCGATTTTGCATTAGAACGAAAACCGTACATGGGCCTGAAATATTAAAATGTCTGTGACATTCAGTCGCAAAAGGAACAGCCCTACAGAGTTGTTTAAAAATAAAAATAATGCCGATTTCATGTAAAAAATATGAATTACAATAGTGATAATGAATATGATGTCAATAATGATTACGTTAATAATGAACCTTAGCAAAAATAGTATTAATAATAGTATTAGATAGAGCCAATAATGGTAGTATCAAAATATAAGTCCCGTAAAATCGTAACAGTCGGTTGCGTACCATGATATACCACGGGCATCACCAGTCTCTGTTAACTCAAGTCGGAGGTCGCTAGGCCCGAGCTGGGAACAAAGAGGTTTGGTGCTGCTCCTGCATGTTGTCTTGGAGTGAATGGTGTTACTGATGGTGGTGGTCACGTTGTAGAAAATGATGCAGGTTGGGATTGTGCTCGAGGAAAAAGTCAACTGAAGTTGAACGGTTTGCCTGCTGCTGTCAAGGTCAGTAGTTAAAAATGAGTATGTTGATACCATTGATGTAGAAGTGCAACAACTATTAGGATTGCTGTTACTGGCGATGAAAAAATGATGATACATCTGTTGCTTTGGACACCATTGGATAGCAGCGTTGACGGTGCAGTAAGAGCTTTGTATGTAACTGCTCCCTGTCTTAGATTTGAGTTACAATCCATCACTAATGCTGTGAGATTCTGCCTCAAATTTTTATTAATGTTTACCTATGAAGATTTTTCTTCTCATACTTGACGTAATAATTTCATTCTTCTTAATTTTAATGCAGTTTAGTTCATTATTTTCTCACTTGTGCAACTGGTATAAAAATAAATGACAGCAATAGATTTTGAAAACGAGTACAAGTCGACAGATTACAAAATTAAGACAAAACAATCATCTTTAAAAATGAGTAAGTGGTTTTATTGTTGACCCTATAGTTAGAGTATGCTCCACAATAATGGCATTCAATTTGTGTTTGACATAAAAACCAATTAAACTAATCCAACGTAGCTCAAAACAAATTACGAATAAGCAATAATCTTCCTCATTACGAATACTAGTCGGGATGACAGTTTGTTATGATAGGGCGAATGTAAATGAAAAGAATTAATAATTCTACGCTTGATGTTAAAACAATTTTGTGTATATCTCCTTGGTTACTTAGGCGTGAACTGGAATACACAATAATCATGGAAGATCGATCACCCACTCAAAAAGCTGCGCTGAAAAATCATGGCAATGTACAGGAAAGTTATAGAATCGAGCTCTGGATGGCTGTCACCCAACCTGGCCCCGTGCGGCAAGTGTCCATATGTAGACGTGGGTAAGCCCCTCCTCTGCCATGTGTAGGGGCAGGTCATGTTCCAGCCAGAGGTTCCGGAACCTTTGAGTGTCCTTTTAAAGAAGTTCAAGAGCAAGGCTTTATTTATTTTACAAGCAGGGCCTTCTTTAAGGAAGCTTCATTGCTTTAGCTTGTCTCGCGGATCTGATCTCTACTTATTCAAGGCCCACGGAGGGTTTCCAACTAGCGAGTTCTGTGACTTTAACTAACGGCAACACTTGATGTAAATTAACACACTGTGAAAATATTCACTGCAGGGAATTTTGTTTATCACCATCGAGGGAAATGCAGCAAGAAGCATTCACATTTGCAACATTTTATTTCATGAATAAATGCAATTTCCCCTTTCGAGCCGAGAAGATAGCCTTAGCGTGACAAGCTGCCAGTTTAACCACTATATCACAATAGGACTATTGCAACAGAGTAATGAATTTAAAAAATAAAATAAATACCATACACGAAATTAAAACTTTGCGAATCATTTTCGATGAAACTTTTGGCAAAATAATACTTTGTGTAGGGAACAATGTACGTACATCTCATTATATTCATTTTAATCATTTGCCTCACAAATAAGAATTTATTGTAATATTTATATTCTGTTTCTGCTAGCTCGTCAATTTGTTGTGACTTGTTGATGAAAGTATTTAGTTTTTATCAATTGTCATCTCAAAGTCCATGTTAAGAATGAGTTTAAGCCTAAAAAATGGAAAAAACTTGTAGGATATTTTTTTATCCATCACGTTTATTATCATTACAATTTGCGCTGCTTAAAGTGGCTCCACAACTCGTTAAATATGTAATGAGAGTAACCTGCGTGTTCTAAAGCGGACTTTAGCTTGTAGTGTTAATATATATGTCTTTCGCTAAAAAAGGCACTATTATTAAAAAACGTTCTCATTTAGTTCATAACATGTTCAAGTTGAAGCATTGAGATAAAAATTGTAATCACGTTTCATACATTTTAGTTAAAGGAATATCTAAGTTCTAACTGGAGGGTAACCCTCCACCTTGTCGTTTTCTTGACTAAACCACAGTGCCTGTGTTGCTGAACTTTTGTGAGACTTAGAAAATAATTTATTCTAGAATACAATCATTGAATAATTTTAGCGATAGAGAAGCAGTATGGAAAATCTCATTATTTTAAAATGGAGAAAGTCTTAAGATTGATTCTTACTTTTGTTTAAGATCCTGGGAATTTTAATACTTCAATTTGAATTGGTCGGTAACCATTTAGTGATTCCATGTCTCTCGACCAAAATTATGGTTGTAGTTTCTTATGGCAGTCCTAAATCACCTGAATGCATTTTAAGTTTTTCTAAATGTTATGTAGCGAGGCAGAGATATTCATTATTTAATGCCAAACACAACTGTAGTAACTTTTTCTCAAACTCTCGAATATGATTACTGATTCTTATAGAACCCTTAGAAATAAGTTTCTTGCTTCTCAAAAATATTGCTATTGCATTGAACAAGGTTAGTTAAAATTTCCATCAGTTATTTCAACGATACTTGTGTGACATATGTCAGTTCAACCTGAAGTTACTGCACAATTTCGAGTGCTTTTGTCTTCAGGATGATTTCCATTCGAATTTAATTTGTTTGCTCAATATATGAACTATTCTATATTTTTCCTATTTTGCCATGCTCATAGCTTCGTAGCCGTATTTCTCGGTCCTAATTGATGCTACATTTAATAGAAACTTGCTGTTATTTCACCTGTGGGTGGCGTGTGCGTTCATTTGTTTGTTGCAATTGCCTTACAAATGGTTTAATTTTTGAAGTGTGTTTCTTCTAGTGAGTTCAATATTCAAGTTGATAAACACAATGTAAAAAGTCCTATTGATGTTGCACAAGTGAAAAATATATTTTTAAAATGAGTTTTTCAATCTCTTACGAAAAAAATTAGCTAAGTCAGAAGTAACAAGGGAAGATAAAACACTTTTATTTACCAGACAAACTACATCTACTGACAGTATTTTTTCCATAAAAGTACCGAATAAAATTCGCTCGTATTTGGTTATTACTTTCCTCGCATCAGGCAAATTCTACTCATAATAGAAAATTTTCTGCTAAATGAGTTCTAGTCCCGTACCAAAGTCAGTGACATAAGAGCATGACATTTCCTAATCATTTGAGCGCTTTTGAAAAGTTCAAATCTGAAGAATGCGTGTACGAACTCTTTCATAAGATGGGAACGACCTAAGCAGAGCTGGCAGAGATGACGCCATCGGTGTCACCAGCCCTAATGGGTCCGGAAAGAAGCAGGTTTGTTACCATCGTCTCTTGCTCCTCTTCTTGAGCCCGTGACTCTTCGGGCGACATTTGGCTGTCTGGCTGGCCGTCCGTCCGGGGTTGGTTGACGTTCGCTCGAGTCATTTCTTCATCCTGTGCAGGCGCACCAATTTTCAGTAGCTTTTTTATGAACTCAGTCGATGGTTAAAAGCTAAGTGAAGAGTAGCAAATTAATAGAACAAACAGTAGTCCTAAAATAACAATTTATGGAGACATTCATTCGTATATGTGGTTAGTTCCGTAATTCCAAACTTAAATTACCTTGTATTATCCGAGAAAAGTTTCTACATATTTATTGAGTGCGCATCCAATAGTTATTTCGTCCATTTACAGAAGAGTAGCCTTCATTATGGAGGGAAGATTGGCTCGTGCAGAAGAGATAGATTCCCATTTTTCCCCCTCGTCCTCCTGGTTAAGTTTTATGGTAACGACCGACCTTAACTGCTAAGTACCTTCGCAGAAAACTTATAGCAGTAAATGGCATGGAAGCGGCCAAAGCTCGTACCGGTTGCAGCTCACATTCTAAATCTCTTTTACTTTGCGATTGAGTTGATGTAATGATAATAATCATTGCGAAGCTAGTAATTTTTGAATGCTTGCATTCGTACTTAAAATTCCTATGGATTTACAATTTAAACCATTTCAGGTAAGAATGCTATAGTATTGACTTCCGGAATGATGCGCAGTAGAATAGGCAGTTAATTCTTTCTTTTGCGTGTTCACACTTCCAAAATACGTTCTGAAAATTTGAATAGAAATATGTAACAATTTTTTATAGCCTACCCCCAAAAGACAAGCGTTTTGTCGGAAGTTAAAAACAATTTTTTCATATATCTGAAGTGAGAATTTACAACTAAAGCAGATCTATTCCTGTAGTTTTTATATAAGGAGTTGACAAAAGGTAGATTTTTACTATCAAAACAAGCTTTATCAACAAAAATAGGCTAACTTCTAATGCTTAGGTCGCAGTTTACTGCATCCGGGCTCAAATGTGACTAGTCATCCATGTAGTAGGTCTTGAACTAGACCTACAGGATTCTTTGTAAATGAGAAAAGAAACAATATGAAGCCAGACAGAAAATGTTTTTCATTCTATTGAAAATGATTTTATCAGCCTCATCTTCACTGACTCTAAGGACAACCGCAAAGCTATATTTAGCCCGGACAAGTTGACGCACTGCTGACCGCATCAACACGACAGCAACATCACAACTGATATCATCAGTTGCAGCGTATTGCGGTGAGTCAATGTGAACACTGCACTAACTGGCAGGTCAAGACTGAGCAAGTAAATACACAATAATATGCCAACTATCATCAGATCGATTGCGGAGTAATCAAATAGCTATCCAGTATTTCTGAGCAAGGAGTACGGTATTTTTACGTAATGTACGTATATTCGTACTATTTTATAATGAAATTTATTGTGATGCAAGAATTCTCAAAAAATTTCTTCATGAGTTGACAAGGAATGCTGAGGTCATGAACCAAATAACGAAGTATGAAAATTATTAACCTCTGTTTTGAATCTCTTCCTTTGCAGTACATTAGAAATGCATTACTTAGCTGCTTTAATATTATTCCTATTGTTTCTCATCAAGGAACTTTCATGGTTCAGATGGCAACTAGAATAATAGAAATGCGAAAAAAGAGTTCACTAGAACACATTATTGTCCACAGAGTGAAGTTCATTGAATGATTCCTTATTCCAGAATTATAGATCCAGATTGTAAGGTTCCATTTTATTTTTACTGCAGGAGTATTTATTAACAGCCAGCAATGCAGCTTCAAAACTGCAAGTTCACAACGCTTGACTTGAATGAATAATTTAACTCTTCCGTAGCTTACTGCGTCTTTCGGGAATTTTCGATTGTGTTACGACATCGTGAATTATCCATTATTAGATTTAACGGATTTTCATTCAAGAGGCAATTATGAATTCTTTTTGAGAGCAGTTGTACTGTCATCTGTCGTGTTCCTAATTATAATTTTTTAACATCATTTTTAACATGGTATTCTTAACATAGATTTGTAATATACAATTTGTAGTAAGATAATTCTAATTTACAAAGGTATTTGCATTATTGTGAATCATATTGTTGTGGTACATGGTCTTATATAATACTATTATGCAATTCACATTCACAATGTAAGTACTATCATTATCATTTATACTCAATTATTATTTTAATTTTATTGCTTTATCTTCAGTGTTGAAGATGAAGCAACACAGAAATAATTTTTTTGCCCTGATTCTTAATTTCTACCTACAGTACATTTCTGTCTATTTTCGGCATTCTCGTGTATATTTCGCTTGACGTAAGTTCATTCCATTTTGTGTATCGAATCCATTTAATCTAACAAATATTTCGAACGTGTGCTATTTTTTGCATTGTTATTCACTATATCTGTTTTAGGAACTTATTTATGTATTTTAATAAACCCTAATGTTTTATACAACAATTAGTTTGAACCTTTTGCTCCTAAATGTCATATTCATAATGAGACTATTTACTCGCTCCATGTTATTGTAATACTTATATTGATGAAACCTTTTTATATAAATTGAAATAAATGAGGCTTTCTCAGTGTTTCATTCTCGTTTGTTATTCATACTGCAAACCATTATTGGTTATTTGGAAGTAACATTTAACCCTCAGTTTCTTAGTCTTCTTTTCTGCTGTATTAGTAGAGTTTCTTATTGTAGCTAGTTATATCATGACCATACTAGCAGGATTTATTCGTTACTTTTAACATCTTTGAGTTAATCGCGCCCGTATTTTGTAGCCTGAAGACCTTTCCCTAGTTTTGTTTTGCTAAAGACCTGTTTCAATCTTTGTTTGCTCATCAGATTTCTTATAACGCTTATTCATTTCCTATTACTTTTGGGATATTTCTTCAGCAATTTTACGTGGCAATGAGCTCATTAAATATTGTTCAATTTTGAACTGCGACTACTCATAAATTTAATTTGATGTCGATTTGACGGGTGATTCAAGTTTCTTGGGCAGCTGACTGGAATAGGCTGCGTCTAAGCCAATGTAATTGAGATGTGAGACTCCTTCTTTAGGTGTTTACCTGCCCCTAACTTCCTTTTTTTCTCTTAATGGACGACTCTTGTGCTATTCTGATGTCGATATTACCTGTCAAGCTTGCCCTGGAGCAACTCCAAACGGGATGTTCCGCGTCCAGTGACTCTGATAGGTTTTGCAGGAAGCATTGCAGCATCGCTCATTAAGGTGATCTATTAACATTCTAAGTGTTATAATAAGCTTGCTGCCACAACCTTCTCCGCGCCAAACAGACAGCTTAGTTATGACTGTCGTAAACGTTGAGCTGAAGTGCAGCCATTATTGGCGAGAATCTATTGAAATAGCCCTGGTAGGTTTGGTGGTCGACCGCGTCAAGTCGGGTAGCATCGTCGGCTTCAGTCATCGCTCTGAATATCAGTCACAAAAATGCAGCGAGATCAGCGGGTTCTCGCTGCCAGTATATTTGGCGAATGAGAGTCGTTTGGTGCAAACTTGAGGTGCTTGCTTTTATTGATGGTTTTCATGAATGGAGTTCTTCTTCTGGCTCTCGCGGAGTCTCACTGCAGAACTTGAGAGCGGAGGAAGTCCACTAGTTTTTAGTTTAGATTTCGTTCATGAAAAATGAATGATGCTGTAAGACAAACGGCAATTAATATTGATGAAAGAGAGACAGTTGTTGGGTTATCATTTACGTTGCGGTTGAATGTACATCAAGATGTCACACAAACGCGATTAATTAAATAATGTTTCGTTTTCCTCAGACAATAGTTCTAAAAAACTTGCGCATCGATGCAATTTCTTATTACGAGTAGTATGTTTGGATGTAATTTAGATTTTGACTGTTTGTTCATGCCTCACGGGCTTGAAAGTGTTAGAGTGAAGATTATGGCTAAAACGATGAGTTTACACGACTGGTTTGCGATTTTTCTTTAAACAACGTTAACTATTTCGTCGTTCGTTCACCTAAGAAATAACAAAGGTATTCACTGGATTTTATATGTACACTGAGGAGAAATTCTCTGGTAATAGTTTAAAGTTTCTCAAAACGGAATAAAAAATTTCTTTTCCTCATACAGCGTCAAGTGAACTTCCCGACTTGTTTGATTATAATCTATAAATTGTAGGTTACCTCGTATGTAATATTACCATCTGGACCACAATCATTAAATAGTAGGCGCCCTTTTAAGGAAAAAATGTTTTAATCACTTGATAAAAATTTTCTAGTGAAACTAATTGTTTTCGTATCGATTATTAACTATGCATAGGCGTATTCTAAAAAAAATTAATGTAATTAATTCAATAAATTTTCTGTGAAAAAATTTCAAGTATTTAATTCCATTATTAAATTTTGAACATATGCATTATAATGCTTTTGATTTTACCACTCTAACAGTATCTCTCAAAGGATTAATTAATTGTGTCTTGCATCGGAAGGTATAGAAAATGGTATTATTTACTAAACACTTTTGAACGAACTTTTACATCTGAAAACCACCCTTGGATAGTTTCCTTATATGCATGACATTTCGATAAAAAATTCAAGATCAGGATCGCTTAGGTTTTTACTAAATTGTTTTCGGGTAAAAATAAGGAAATGAAACAAAAAACATGAAAACTACAGTCGAGAAGACGAGTTAAAATTATTTAATTAACTTTGAAAAAGTATTCTTCTTAAACCAATTTAGTGTAAATTTATAATTTGACCCACAGTGGGAGACTCTCATCATTTATAAATTGAAAGAACATTTCACTTTAAAATAGGATGCTCATCTCGGGTCATCGGGTAGATATTTAACTAAACGTTTCAACTTTTAATCGATGCTTTCTGACATATTTTTAAACAAAAAATGTGAGGACTGTGCAAGGGCTGGGCTGCATTAAAATTACTACTTCAACATCCTCTTAGTTACTGCGTTGGCTACGGTCAGCTAATATTTTCCAGGTAGAAGATTACGGGAAATTTACCTCGTAAAAGTTGTAGGCTGTAGGTCGACGCAAATAATTTTGAGCAAGTGTATAAGGACGAAAGATTTAGAGCGGCGCAATTACCAATTATTCCTCGATTAAGAAGGGGAGTAAGGGCTGACTCTCTGCATTAGGAACAGCTTCAGGGTGTTCATTCATACTACACACGAGCAGACGTTAATGATTATAACTATATACCTCCACGACTTGTTTATGCTTAACCCATGATACGATTATTGTTGTAAGCCAACTAAGGAGAAACCATCACATTTGTTGAAAATTATTACAAGCAAGCACTCTTCGCTGAGCGTGTGCTTGCAAGTATAGCTGTACTCCAGCGTTTGGGATGTTCTTGAGGGAGAGCATGTGTTTATAGAAAACATTATCGAGTCTCGCTTTTTCTCTCCATCATTGCAAGTTGAACGATTTAGCACATTGCCCAGACCATAATAACTATGCATTAGTAGTCGTGGCCATTATTTTAGTAATATGCTCCATCGAAAATAAACTTACTGCATTAGTTTCGTTTCGCAAATTCAATGTATATATGTGACATGGTCAGTTTGAAAAAACTGTCTAAAATATGTTGAAAATAGACCTAAATTCCAAATCTGTTCTTGTGATTTCAATTTTACTATTATTTTACCCATATGCTGGTTTTTTACATTGGTTATAAGTACTTGTGCCAGGTAGTTTCACAAGCTGCTCCAATCGTCATTACAAAATTCGGTTCGACTTCAGACTGTAGGTTCCCTTATTAACATGATGCAACTGCTACTGCAGAAGGGATACCTGAACACTGGACTCGGGTGTCGACATGTCCGTGGGTAGTTGGTTACTCAACTCGGTTTCCTCCTATCCTGGAAACCAGCTAATTATGTCTCTGCCTGGGGATGTAACCAGAATAGAAACGGTTCTTTTAAACTGATCTTAGAACCGAGGATATTGCATTAGTGACCAGATGTAGGATCCTGGTTCTTGAGGTCAGTGACTTATACTAACGAACGGAATTAACTTATGAATGCAAGTTTTTCCAGTCAGAAATGATTAAACTCTAAAAGGGCTCGGATATGCTTCATGTTGATACTTGAAATCACATTTCGAATCAGTGTAACTACCACAAAGATCTTCTGACAGGCTGTATAACGTGATTTAAAGAGCTATCCTTGGTGGGAATACTATCTAGTAATTGAAATTTGTATTTTTTAACCGCGATGAGTTCAGTATTTGAAATACAGTTTCTCGGTGGTACAGAATAAATGATGTTGATGTACTAATTCTATTTCTTAAAAGAAAGAAGTTAAAAGCGAGTCTTATTAACTACAATAGTTACGTAGTCTCTTCTAAACTTAATAATTAGGAAACTTTTATGATTGTCAAATACCGTGGTTGACGTACGTCGTAGCTAACTAATTATTACATATTACAATTCGAAAAAAATACCTCCCATTTACCTCTCACTCGCGCAGTGCACAAAAATTTTTCTCCAGCTAATCTGTACGATATTGCTACGAGCGAAGAAAATGCGATCAAAAGCTCTTACGTGCTCGAGTCACTCATGAGTTCTTGGACCAGTTAGGGCTTCGGCAGGTAGGATAAATTACGGGTGGAGAAAGTATGGCAAGTTGTGGTGGACACGATTCGATATCCTTATTTTTGAAATTTCTAGTTAATTATTAAGTACGTTGGAGTGTTGTTTTTTGGTTATTGCATTTTAACTCGGGATCATAATTTTGTCTTAGATAACAGTCTTATTGTTTGCATTTATCTCATGGTTTCATGGCCAGTCTTCTTTTGGACTACGTGGGCGACCAGCTTTCTCGCAGCTGCATCTTGCTGGCGCAGCGGTAGTTTTACTGATGTTTTACAGTGGCATTAACTATCATGTCTACTGTTGTGCTGAACTCAATATACAGGGTGCAGCAACATAACTTCCTTTTTTGAAAGGAACTTCTGTTGAATAAAGGAAGTAGTGTTGCCGCACTCTGAATTTGGCGAGTGTATATTTTAGACCATCTTTGCATGTTAAAGCATTCAATTCAAAAAACGACTTAGAGCTTCAAATGATCTAAGCATACTTTATCGGTGAATCTGTGATAATTGTAGGTTTACAATAATTAATAGTTTTAAAATCTCTTTAAACTTAGAGTTTACGAAGCGATTTTATTCATTTTTATTGTTATTTTTTGTGCGCTTATTTTCTGCTTCTAGTTTTAGACCTTCTAATTCTATGGCTTGAACATAAGTGTGATTAAATAGCACCTGTGATGCGAGGGGCATCATATTATTCTGACATTGTATATAGACCATTACTGAATATTAAATGTGAAAATTAAATTCGAATTTTTACTCAACTAGCAATGTTACAGCTGTATTCTAATATCATGATTCGACAATATTAACATTTCAGATATTTTATAATATCATCACTCTACTGTACCACAACAGTTTCTACAATATTACTGCGATATTGTAATATTGTAATGCAGTCGTATGGGTGATATAACAACCCTGGAGCAAAAAATTACTGGACTGCGGTGTTAGTAAAACACTAATTGTTACATTTTTTCGCTTATATTAGAGTTCTATCGTAACATTGAAACTATATGGCAATTTACACATTTACTGAAACATTATAAATCTCCAGTAATGCTACACCTGTTCGCACATGTCACAGTTTTCCAATGATGCTGAAGCAGTGCGGTAATATTGAAGCCCTGCAATATTATCAAAGCTTTACAATAATATCGCAGCTGTTCATCTGCACATCAATTATTTTTCAGTTTATTCCAATCTGTGTTTCTAGTCTCTTGAATATTCTATTGGAGAGTTTATTTTCTGTTGTGTAGCATTCTATTCGAAAAGTTATATATCTCCAGGAAATTCGCATTGAATTTCTCTTAATTTCAATTTGAAAATCAATTCTGTTAAGCAAGAATGGTAGCTTTGTCCAGGGTCAATTCGATCACAGTCTTTCTTGATCTCTATATATAAGAAAATAAAATATAAATATCGTTTGCAAACTTAATTTCATTCCATGCTATCATCTCAAACGATCTTCAACTTGAAATCACTATGATTTATCAACAAATCTTCGACTGAAATATGACAACATTTATGACAGTTGTCAGTTCTCATAACAAATTTTTAGTCCTGTGTTCCTTTTCTGTCTGCTGAGCGAGACCTGTAGCTGCCTAAAGAACGAACGATCCACATCACGACCTCGGAGACTAGATCTTGCATGGCTACAGCTTCATGGCGCCATCTGAGCCACAACAAAAACGAAGAAGTCAGCCTCATGAATATGACGTTACTACTTAAAGAACAATCCAGAATCGAGAGGTACACAATTTGCAAGCACCGCTGCACGAATTTCTCCATGGTCAGCCTCACGAGAGCGACCACGCACCAGGGCCTGAACTCTCCATCTCGCTTTTGCAGCTATCCCCTGCAGTGCGACGCTCACTTCAATTATGGCTTGCATTCAATATCACCAAAGCTTTGGCAGTGTTGTACCTTCTTCATCTGTCACGGCGAATAATGGCCTCTATTATTATTATCTGCTTCTCTGTGCATGCCACAGTGAAGAAAGAACTGTGCTCAACCCTTGGTTGACGTTTAGACAACAGACAACAGACAAAATTTCCATTTCTGTTCTTCGAACATGGGTTGATAAAGAGAGTATTGTATCTGTTGTTCTTTTATTAAATAGAAACATTCCACAATTTGCTTTACCAAAAAGTGTAGTGCACTATATTCTTTGAGAATGCAAATGCCTTTCTTATGCTACAGCTTCCCTTACAATAGCAATACAAGTGTAAATTGCTTCACGAAGTATAGAATCATGAAATTAATTTATAAATTATTAGAAGAATAGCCATATTGCATTTTATTTTTAAAGGATAGTATTGTACATTGCGTGCTTCAAACTTGTCTTAATCAAGGTGACTCTGGCTGTCTTCAGTGTTCATTATGCCTGACACGACCGCTGCTTGCTTGTATGTATTAGTACTGCTGGCTTTAGTCTCGTTTGTACTTCAGTAAAAGCTTTTCGATTGACTGACTAGCACTCAGTACAATTTGACAATTCCATATCACTGTCAAAACTAAGTCTGATGAGTTTAAATCCCTATTACTCGAGTGAAGCAGGCATTAAATATCTCAACACGGTTAGGTTGTAGCATACATAGCTCGGACAAAGTGTACTAGAATAATCTGCAATAAATTTTACTCTTTAACGATTACAAATTAAAGCATACCCAGTAAGTACTTTGACAAAGTTATAGGATATGAAGATGCAACACAGCAAGTACCTGCAACCTAGAGCAACGCCTACTGTGGTCACACAGATTGGGTTGGACAAGCAGTGTTTGTTGTTAGTCGAGTCTGTTGTTCGCCAGCAAGCAGCATGAGTGTATGTATAAACTGAGTCTGAGATGACAGTTTTATGGCAAGTCTGAGTTTATTAAGAGCACAATAATGCATTGAACACTTATGGCAAGTCTGTGGCAAGTCTAACCGCAGTGGACTGTCGTGTGGATTGGGCGCACTTTACTGAGAAGACAATCCCACCCTTAATTCGGACATGCTTCGAAACTGTAATCAAAAACCATCGTCCACCGCACAAGCAACTGCACCAGGACCTTGTCGTGCTACACGCCGTCTTCAATTGTTTCAGGGCTCGTATGTTTGTGTTCTACTCGTGGGCAGATGGATCAGTTGCACAAAGAAATTGTACGTGGGAAGATATGAGATCTAACGCTTCAACTATTAAAGGATTTATTACAGTCTAAAAAACATGTGTAGGGGAGTTAGTAGAGAATCTACATATACGTTTTTTTCATTTCTAATCACATTACCAAAAAATGGAAGTTTCAATATTCAGTGGGAATGATCGTTTACCGAAGGTTGAAACATTTGTTCATTTTCAAGATTGATAACAGTTTTGAATTTTAAAAATGAGCTAATTATCATCTAGTTTAATCATCAAACATCTAAGTATGAATCCAATTAATATCCTGAATATGAGTGCAACACAATATTAAAAATTTGCGCGAAGTTTTGTAAACTTGAATAAAAAAATACATGATATAAACTTTAAATAGAGTCCCCGATCATAAATTTTTCAGACGCATCAGCCTAGTAAACTTGAATAGAAGTAAGAGCAATACAGGCAACACTTGTAGAAAAAATTGTGAACCCATTAGCTTACCCTCTGTTTAATGCAGATATTTCCCCTTTCATATTTTATGATTATGTTGGAGCTATTCAATGATTTAATATTAATGTTGTTGTTCAAACAGTTCTAGATTAACCAATTTATATAATTGAACAAACTTCTCAGCTGAAAAATTTGGTTATGACATGATCAGCGACGGCACTTCAACCTTTTAAGCATCACACAAAAAAGTCATTGCTGATGTTTCCACGAAAATTTTTGATGAGACAATTTTAAAGGAATTTTGTACTTAAGTTCTGTTTGTCTTCTTGTCGTATAACGAAGCGAAGAAATTACTCGTTGAAGTCCATACCACGGCCTGTATTTTATTTCTTGGTATGTAATCTGATGCACTAACCACTACACCTCGAATGCCTGTTGTGAGACGCAATTTCAATTAAAAGAGTATTTTAAATTAAGCTTTCCACGGTATGAAAACGGAAGTGGGGACATCCTCTGTCATGTATAACATTTTTTTAATATTCATTCGGTGTTTCTTGCCGTGTTAAGCTTCACAAGTAGCACCGAAAAAGAAGTTCGTATAATTTTACAAATAAAATAAAATATTTTAAAGGTTAGTAGAATTATAGTCTAATTGTATCATGTAACATATTTGAGTTTTTTAAACACATGTCCATTTTCTTTTTTTAACTTCATTATTTTTTCACCTCATTTCAGTTGTTCAGAATTGATTCATCAGCACATGACCAAACGTGTGAATTAGAAGTTAATTTAAGTTAACTCTAAGAGGTTAATTTGTAAGAAGTCGATAACGAAGTCTAAAGAAGTGGAAGTCTAATCGTCTGTTACGCATAATAATTTTGACCACTACAGTGAATTTTGTTTTCTCTGTAAAAAATACTGCAACGAACATAATGTTCGTTCATTCGGAATACAACTAAAAACTAGTCCAAGAAATTTCAAAGGAATCTTTCACTTTGGGTATGAAAATATAACAGTACGAAAATGATACTCAAATTCATCTTTGAGCCTGCCACTCTTGAAACATTTTAGTATTCATTTGGTATGAATATTTTAGTATTCATGCTAGATGAATGCTAAAAGAAGCAGCGAGCAAAAACTAACAAGTCCTTTACTCAAGTAAGCAGTGTAAATTTTATTTTATGCTTTAAAAACAGCTCTGAGTTTCCATATTAAAAGAACACTTATCTCGGATATTAATTGAAGTGCCAACATCTGACGTGTCACAAGCGTCATTGCCGATAATATGTCCAAAAGTGTAAAAAAACGCTCATGTAGGCAGGGAAGCTGAAGTAAGAGGATTGTATGTCAGCCTTTTATCCACTAATGAGAAATGTTCAGAAGATGGGAGCTAAACACTCATCCAAAAGTATTATCTTTTTACATGGACATTTTTATAATCGAATTCGGTTGCTGAAAGAGACCGGCAACCTACCCAATAAGCTTGCCATCCATAGCATCGTGTCTATAGGGTGCTACCATGTGTTGTCTCTGGTGGATGCTGAGTCTATCATTGTGTGGGTGGTTGTGCGATTTGGTGAGCGTGGGGACGTGATGTGGTGAGCGTGGGGACGTGGTGTGGTGAGCGTGGGGACGTGATGTGGTGAGCGTGGGGACGTGATGTAATGAGCGTAAAGATATGATACACCAATACGGTGTACCATAAGTGTTCTGTCTCAGGTTTGTGGTGAGTGCATGTAAGTGATAGGGTGACGTAATGATATGGTTTGTGTGAGTGGTTAGAGAAGCCTCATTATGGGCAATAGGTCACTAGTATACTGCAGCGCGTGTGTTTTTTTGAGTTACTGTGTAGGTTAATATGTACGATGAAGTTATGATCATATGATATGAAGTAATAATAAACCTAGTCACATTCCCTATATTATGGAGGTTGAAAAAAGTCGTATCACTTCCTTAAACAATACAAAACAGTTATACCTTTCGGCCTGTTGGGTTGGAATTAGATAAATTTTACAACTGGGCCCAGCGTCTCATTGGTTTCATTAACTCTTCATACAAGATGGAAGTCGTTCTCCTCTTTTTCGTGAAAACTTCTTTAGAGGGATGACCTAGTGTAAGTAAATTTGAAGGATGCCGTTGAAAAACTTCAAAAGTTCAGAAAAACTTTCTCCAAAAACTTTCTTGCCACTTCTACGATAATAACTCTACCTCATATCGTCTCATTTATGCACCTACAGTAGGTGTCCTGTTAATGTCTTATAGATATTCGTAATAAATTCAGAAAAACAATTCAAACTAAAAGAAAAATTCTATTTGAACCCCTATTGAAGCCTGCTTCCCACTCACACGCTCATTGCAAACACATTATTCCTTTAGCACACATAACAAGGGGTACGCAAGGGAGTCAGAGTCCATAGATACACGACCTCTTAGGCCACTTCTGGACTTCGATTATATGCTCCAACACATGTCAACTTTCATGAAAATTTCCCAACTCCGTTGAGTTGGTATTTCCTAGTCTTATGAGGTTCTCAAAATGGGAGAAACGTACACTTGAATTAGAACTATTTCCTTCGCGACCAAATTTATTTGTATTATGCATTTTAAGAATATTGCAAGGAACAATAAAATTAGTTAACTATTTTACAACTCAAACAATGAATAATATTCATTCCTTAGATAATGACGTTATTTTGCCTTGTATTCCTCGATAAAATCAAGTGCAAACGCTTGCTTTTTTTGCGTTTATTTGCAGTTTGGATAATATCTTTAGCTCATTGTGTTTTTCAAACAACAGCAACGTTGAAGACGTGTCTTAGTTACTGACCGAGATTATTTTGAAAGACTGGTAGAATTGTGTGTCGTGATCATACTGCCAGCGCACCCTGCAGTTGGAAACAGTGAAAGCGCTGCGCTATATTGCTGCTTGTACATGAGTCCAACGTTGCTCAACAAGAACAGAGGATATTTCTTAGGCTTGGCAGTCAATTGCAGTGAAAGTTTGGAAGTCGGTCGAGATTGCAGTGGCTGCAGTGCAAACGCCTACTGCTGCTCCGTTTAATTTAAAAAAATGTGTTGGAGAATAAGTGGTGCCTCGGATAGTGGACAGCAACGGCTCTTTCGGGGCTCCGCAACAATAGAAGTGGCGCAGGTACAGCACTTAGGTCAGATTAATTCATTTGGTGTGGTGCATTAAGAGCGTTTAGAGGATTATTTAATGCGGACTCTCACCTTGCTAAGACGATGAGTTATTGTAAAGACGGCAATATTTCAAGAGCTGTTCTCGCGCTGCAGACACCGAACTGCACGGTGACAAGTGCTGAGGAAACGCCCGCTACAGTTTCCGCGCCAGTGCTGTCCGCCTCACTTCGACTAAGCCTTTGTTATGAGTGTATTGTCCGGCCAACCAGAAATAAAACTATGACTGTATTTGCTGTCTTGCAGAAGCAGCCACTCAACAATTGATGTTTGAATTCTGTTTTAGCCTCGTGATACAAGCGACTTGTTTATGAAATTACCTTTCCTTGTTCAGGATTCAAGAACCTCTTCAGGAGATCCTGGTATTCAGAATCTCTTTTACCATCAATATCAACAGTTTAAACTTTTTAAACGCATGTGCGTGCTACTATATTACCATTTCATGAAAAAATATGTAAACACAAATTATCATATTAGATCGTTAACTGTTGAAAATTGACTGGTAAAAAAATTTGAGAGTATTAGAATAATTTATAACATAGCAATTACTCAATCCAAAAACAGCATTTTAAGTCATTATTCCTTGACTTTATCTGTCTTATTTTCCACACTCTGGGATGTGTGATGACTTTTTAACAACAACGAACTACAAGCATCATTTAATTAACAAGGCCATTGTACGATGACGTGCGTTGCAACGCTTATTGATTGTGCGCGAGTATAGATGCTTCCCTTCTAGCAGCAGGGAACAAACTTAATTTGTTCAACAATTTTTATACTGTAGAAATGAGCGTTTTGAAAGTTTTTACTGCGGAGAAAAATAATGCATTACAATTTTCTTTTCGTTATTTTTTGTGCCGTGTCATATCAAACAGAGAACTGGACTCAGTCTTTGTGATATACATATAAGATGATATTAGTGATTTCCTATCTAATGGTTTATATATTTGTAACCTGATGTCTAATGGCTTAAATATTTGTGATCTCATGCGTAATAGTATAGATATTTTTGATCTCATGGCTAATGGTTCAGATACTTGTGATCTTATGTCTAATGGTTTAGATATTTGTGATCTCGTGTCTAATAGAATCATATATATGACCACGAGAGATGTCACGTTAGCACAGGTTTGGTTTTAATATTTCAGTGTAACTTAAATATTTGACTAGACCAAATAGGTGCTGGAATTCGTAATGTTTATCTACATTTATAAGGACTGAAAGGTCAGCATATTCTTTTTCAACAATCTATTCACTATGTTTTTCATGGCTAAGGTGAAGCGATTGTGTAAGTATCTTTAAAATCTTGGAATTAATAATCCTCATTTGAAATTGATATTATGCATGCTTTCATTCGCTATTATTGCTATAACAAAACGTTTCAATAACCTCTAAACGTTCAGACGATCCCTGGGGAAAATCAAGATTTACTATCCATGAACAAAAGACTAGGAGATCATGGTTGTGTTGCACCTTCGCATGTCTACAGCATTATTTGCATTGTGACTCTTATGTTGTATACACTTCATTTGAAAAGTTCTCTTCTTTCGGCTTCGTAAAATCAAATTATAGAAGCTTTTGATTTATTTGCCCAGTGCGCTTTAAAGGGAGAAGCGTGTTTGGATTACCACCTACACGCAAGCCGTTCCCTTTTCTTGCCTTATGCAGAATTTCTCTCTGGCAGCAGAACTTCGGCGTGGTTTTCGTTTGTGTAACATTTAGAGTTGATGTATTCGTATTTGTATAATTTTTGGGCCTCGCTGAAAATAGCGTCGTAAAGAAGATTCTAAAAACAAAACAAAAAATTGCTAAATAAATAAGGCTGATTTTAGAGAAGGAAGTTATTAAGGCGCCGTACCTTCCACTACCGAGCTCTTAGGAACGGCCTGCTCGCGTGCTATCTTCCTAAGGTCTACGGGCTAATCATAACCCATTTATTTCTGGCCAATAATCAAAGTTAAGTCCTGGGCACGCATGCGCGACTGCCCAGTGCTTCAGTTCTCATAAAGCTGAAGCTATAAGTCCTAATAGCGGGGGCAAAACCCCTCATTGTACCGTGGCTCGCCATTATTCTACAGAGGGGATGAGTACCAGAGAGACTCTCGTTATCTCAAGCAGACTTTGGGCTGCTCCACACATCCATGGGCTGCTCCCCATTTCTGAACTGCTCCACACATCCATGGGCTTCTCCCCATTTCTGAACTGCTCCACACATCCATGGGAGGCTCCATACATCCACAAGATGCTCCATACATCCATGGACGGCTCCATACATTCATCACATTATGCAGACGCTCTCACTACTTCGGCCCTGGACCATCGCCAGCATACCTGCATGCAGACTCGTTCGAATACACTCTTCACCATGTTCGACTGTCTGAGAACGGATTTAAGTCAGTTTTCTACGACAGTCATGAGTTTTTTGTTTTAAACAACTGCCAAAAATTTATTCAGTAAATGAAAAGTGTATGATTGCGTTATTAAAAGAATTACAGTTTTCTGTCTCTGTTGAACGAATTAATCGTACAATGGAAAAGTGTTGTACGAAATACATTTTTCAGACAACCAGAATTAGATTTTCACAACATGACTGAATCACACACCTTAAAATATCAAAGGGCAAAATAACGAGTGAAATCAGACGATTATTTTACGACTCTATAATCATGCTATCAAAGGTGTACATTGATGAGGTTTATTTTATTAAAATTAGACAACCAAGCTTCGACGTTTTTCAGTGTGAATGGATTGGTTTACACATCATTTGGAAGGTCTGCTTTTTGTTGAAAATAAATATAAATTCAAAGGCAAATGTGCTTCGAAGTCATAACTCTATAAGTATGTAAAAAGTATGTACTTGATGAGTGTAGGTTTGAGTGATATTAAAGTATAGTTCTGGTTCTTAGTATTCTCATCTCTCAATGCTCACAAGAAAATTTTTAAAAATTTCATCTTTCCCTGATCGTTAGTCATCACGCACGGCTTAACTATTAAGCTTTCAAGTGTGTTCCGTACATTTCAAAGAAAAATATCGTAATAAGACTCGAGGAGGAACGTTTTTTCATGACTTGAAGTTTTTTGACGCAGAACTATTGAATTTACCTCTAGACGAATATTAAAACTTCTCTTGTAACTCTCATCTGTGGACAAGTCAACTAAATATTTATAACCGCGTATAAAAATCTGGCAAATCATTTATGGAGTTTTGGGCCATTGAATTAGATTTACAGTTTATCATGAACTTGGTCTCAAAATTATATTGTCTAAGAAAAAAGAATTCAGACTGGTAAGTTAATACAATACTTCAAAAAATTACAAAATGATATGAAAAATACGTTGGTAAAAAAGCATCAGTAAAACTGAAGCAATGTAACAAATTTGAATTTAATAATTTACTTATCGAATATTCTGTGTTCTGAGTGTAAAATATCCCTGGCAACGTTTGGAATCTTATGAGGTAATTCCAGTGGTTCTAGAGGTCAATTGGCCACAAACAACCAGCGTATAGTTCCGACATTCTTCCCAACTACCACCAACCGGGTGCGAACATCAACCGGGTTACTGGTAGCTGACATCTTTCCGTTATTTGTGTGTAAAATCCTTATTCCAAAGCCACAATCTTCTAGTAATGGTACAGTGAATGTTTAACATGAATTTAATTGAAAATGTTATAAATAATTCCACTATTTACTATAATTTTTTATGTAACTACGAAATGATGTTTGTGTGGCTATTCTTTTTGTGGAGTAAAAGTTTCAGAATCAAAATGAAGGAATTCCATGTAAGTTGAGGTATGATTGCAAGACGAGGGGATATGATTTAAGAACAAAGTTTTTTTTATATTTCACACATCATTCCAGTTCGAAGATAATCATCTTAGATAAACTTTCTAAGTATCGGAGAAAATATTTTTTAGTACAAGTTGCAAAAAGAAAGTATTGTTAATAATTTTATTATTCATATCGAAAGATCTATCAAAACTAATTGCTAAATAAAGCATTGTTAGTAGCTGTCTCCTACTGCTATTAACTTACTTCCTTTAATTTCTTTTTACTCCTTTGTTTTTAGGCGCAAAAGATTGGGTCAAAATTTTGTATCATTGCATTCCAGCATGTGTTATAGGAGACATTTAGAACGATTTCTACTAGGAATAATCGAATTTTGTAGAAGCATACTTCGTATTCATCTCCTCCGGTCCCCTTCTGAATCACTTTTTTCTAGCCACGGTTTGCTGGCAATAGATTTGAATGTGAATTGTAACCTGAGGAAGGAACTCTCCGAGATTATGTTTGAAACTTAAAATAAATGAAAATACATTATCATTTACGATCAATAATGGCGAAAAAGTTGGAGCAGGGTTAGCGGTACGCTCTCAACTCACCCTCGTCTGCTGCACATCCGTAAGTGATAGAACCCAAAAAGCCTTTTCCGTTTAAAGCAGGAAGGCAGTCGTTGCAAATGTTCAACCTTATGGAAAAAGGGCCTTCTCAGTTCTCATATTCCAAAAGGCAAGCTACAAACTTCATAAAAATTTTAGTTTTCGTAGTTCATACGACTTTGTCATCTGTGATTCAGCTGAGCTTGTGCTGACTGTAACTCTCAAAGGAGGTTGACACAGCAAACAAAGCGCACTTTTCTGAGGACAATACTATAGCTCGTAACTCCAATGTCGATGGTGCTCTTTCAGGATTTAAAATAATTAAACATTGGTTTTTAATCATTATGTTGTGATATCATGGCGACATACAAAAGAAAAATCCTAATAGAAAGGTAACATTTATCTTACAATTTAAACGACACAACTCTTAACTAACTAGGGATTCAGCCAGCACGGGGTTCTACACAATGATGACTGATTTCATGGCTGAGAATACTATGTTCAAAACCAACCAACTTCAGCTTTGAAGTACCAGAGTGCGGAACGTTGGCCAGCGGCAATACGAAAAAACGAAGAAATGCAACGTAAACACTGGCCGGCTTTGGTTTTCGAAACCGAATTGTACATACAACGCTGTCCAGCTGCAGCTGTAAGATCAGTGATATATCATACAACGCTAGCTAGATGTGGGTCTAAAGGACTCCAACATGTAACTCTGGCTGGTATATAATGCTGGAACATTGGTCCATAAAGCGCTGGTTAGAAACTTTAATCTATAACGCACGCCGGCCGACAACTTTTGCAGAATCGTGCTTTACAACGCTGGGCTTCACGGGCTTTGTTGAACTGAATCATAAAATGCAGTCCAACCGCGACTTTGCTAAATCGTATCCGTAGAATGATAACATGGTGCGACTGTCTGAAGAACTCTCGACTTTCCGAGAGCAGACTGGGGCATGAGCAAGCACGCCCCGGGAGGGGTCAGCAAGAGCGATGAGGTTAAGGGTTGAGGTACACATGAGTGGTTGAAGAGGGGGAGAGCTGCGACACTGAAGAGGGTTCGGGAGCAAAGAAAGATGGCAAAAAAGTTGAAGCGCGTTCGTCTAGACTTGAGTCAAGTAAGATGTGAAGTAGCTTGGCTGGAATAATAAGCTTTGTGTTCATAGAATGAGCATGGGTGTTAACTGACAAAGAGTTGGAATTCTTGGAGCTCTGTGTGTTTAAAAAGAACAGCAATTCTCTTTTTTATTTTTCATACTCACATTTTGGTTTGTTAAGCTAATAGTCTTCCAGCTTTACAGTTACGAACGTACTGCATTACAGAGGGAGATAATACCGGCAAAAGCAGAACAAAGTTAAAGAAACAAAGAGAGACACAACACAGACGTTGTCGAACTAGATGGTGGCACAAGGAGAATAGGACACTGAAGACAAAGCCACCCATAAAAGCAGGGAAATTTTGAAACAAGGATGGAGTGGAGAGTTTAGAAAATGGAGTAGAGTGGTTTGAGAGGGAGGAGGGCTGGGAAGAGTTTGGGGAGGGGCTGCTTCAGGAAAGCTCGCTCCCCTGCAAGGCCCCAAGTTCGTGAGAGCGGCACTGGGGTCGTGGGAGGTCAGCCGCACCTCCTCCCGCTCTGCCCCTCATCTTTTGACCCCACCCTTCACCTTGCCCCTTTTCTTCGGATCCCTTCCCTGGCCTTGCTTCTCCTCTTTTGACCCTCCCTTTGCCCTGCTTTTCCATGTTTGTCACATTCCCTCGCCCTTCCCACCCCTCTAGCTAGTTCTGCCCTCCACCTTGCTGGAAGCATGTGGTCTTTTACCTCGTTGTCCCGCTCCTCGTTTGTTCCTTTCATCTTATCCCTCACATTCGTTTTGAGCCCTCCTCTCACCTGACCTAGCTTTTATCCTCTGCTTCTATACTTGCCCTTATCCCATTCCTTTTCTTTGTACTTATTTTTCAGTTTCTGTATCCTTTATTCTTACGTAATTCTATATCGTTTTCATCTACTCTTCCGCTTTGTACTTCCATCATTGTCTCATGAACTCAGTATACCTTTATTTTATGGTTCTTTCTCTTAGTTTGGTAGCTTTTGAAACTTTACTCGTATGTTCATTCTACTAATTTTGACCTGACTAATAATACTAATAAGACTAATTCATTTATATCGTATTCTATCACCTTTCTTTATCTGAGTATTGGCTGTTTTTAATGAATTTCTTCTAACCTAACGGCTTTCTATTTCTTTTGGTGCTTCAATGAAAATTTGGAAAATGACTAAAGAGGAATAGGAAACGATAAAAATAAAACAACATATATCTTAATTGATGATTTTTGTTCTACAGTTTTTCTGTGGCTATTTCCATCGTTAATTAGATAACTTTTTAGTTGGTTTTAATTCTTCATTATTAGTCTCTACCAATCCTTAGCAATGATTTTTTTTGCTATTTCAGGACACGTTTCGTAGGGTGTACCTATGGTATATCCATGATCAGTTCTTTTAATTTAAATATTGGGTAACCTAATGGCGTCAATTTCCAGTACATCAAGTTAGTTATACTTCATTAATTCATGATACGAGCGTATAAGCTTCAATCATGCTAAATAGGAAGAACATTCGGCCCATCTACTGTATGCAAAACGGGTCGCCGACTACTGTAGCTGCATTACTGAAAATAAAAACAAAACTACAATATGTACTGATGAATTTAATAAAGGACGAGTTTTACCAATGTATCACCACGGGAAAGGTTATCATTGGTCAGAAACTCAGCGATGGTTAGAAACAAAATATTTATTTCTACCATTAGTACTGCTATCAGTCACCATCACCTCAAAACTGTTAGAAATAATAATCAAAGCAAATTGGCAACTACAAATCAGGCCAGTGGCGTGAATGCGAATAAAAACACTAGGATGCTATAGAGTTACATATGTAATGGTAATAATTATCGTTTGCGACCATCGTGTACTCAATTGAAAACGTCTACGTTGTTGACGTATTAACTTAGTGATTACCAAGACTTGATTATAATCTTTAACGTAATACGGGAAAATGAAATTTTCTGAACCCCGTTGAATACAGACCACCTTGCTGGTGTTATTGTTAGGAGACAATAAGGCGCCAAAAACAAGGTCTGAACAGCACAGAAATCATGAAGGTGTCCTGTAATTTGGTCAGTGTTCCCTCACTGCATTGACTTATATATCTCGGCGTATTTGGGGCCGCCCTTTCCATCACTATAAATACGACTCATACAGAATTATCCAGAATTATATAAAATGCAGTACTTTTATCATTTCGTTTCACGCTTTTTTGTATCTTAAACATCAGGGTTCTTATCGTAATCTGGTGGGAGTAAAAAAGAAAATTGAAATTTCCGAAACAAATGGATTTGAGTGTGTTATTGTTTCAAAAAACTGATATGTGTACATCAATATTGCATCAGCGTATGTGTATGCTAGTATTCACGTTGTAAGGTATCGTTCTACTTTTGTTTTGCGTGTCTCCATGAGTTCAACTGTGGTTGTTCGTGAGAGGTCGAACTTTTTCTAAATTTTGAAGAAATAACTTCGGTCCATTCGCCAGATGGCTTGTAGCTCGATGCCTCTGTTAAGAAATTTGTACTGCTCACAAACAAGTTTGCCATTCAAGTCAATCCATCATGCAGCCGTCAAAGTAATTTCAGCAAGTGATCATTTCTTGGTTCGCCTCGAGACAAAATTTTTGCGAGATAGTTACTGAAGCATTTTTTTATGCAATCAATCGTCCTAAGTTGGCCGATTCGATAGGGACCAACTTCAAATCTTCGTAGATCTGTAGCCAACATTTCTATGTTAGTCATTCGGTTGTCAGTAATTTCCTGAAAGCAATTGGTTGTCATCATTTATACTTTAGGATTAGAGTTTTTCGTTCGGCCACTATTTTCACTAAAATTGGACTTCATGTCTAAATTGCGAACGAAGTTAAGTAGCAAGTTTCTCTAAGCCGACCAGAGCTCTATTGATAGGATCTTTTTAGAATTTAAGTATCTGTCAGCCACTCTGGGAAAACAACGCTTGAGCAAATTATTATCCGATGCATAAGTTAATCATTTTGTGGTACTCACCGAGGCTAATAAGTTTATCGGCCATACGCATTACAATTTAAGTTGAATTTGTTGCAGGTTAACATAACTTATTCGTAAAGTGACGGTTATTATCAGAAAATATTCGTAAGTCTGCGGACGAGACCATACCTCGAAACAAATATAACTGAAGTCGTGATGCGAACGATTGATTGGCAATTGGTGCAATGTCGGAGTTCTTGACCGAGATGCATGAAAAACCGCATATACACATTTTCAGGGCTGGTAATGGCCTGTAGCTCTCAAATACCAACGAAAAAATTAATTTTGTTCCTAATCGTCATTTTATAAAACAATATAAAAAAGTTATTCCTGCTTTTAGGCGACAATACTGCCACTTTCTACCATGAAAATATGTCTACCACTTTTGAAAGTCTGATAACTGGTTGAACATTGAGATATAGGATTCCTGTTAAAGTTCATCCGCTCCCTGGCAAGAAGCAACCAGTTCAGTTACATCAATTGCTATTGAAGGGAGTAAATCTTCAAAATAATAAACTCAAGAGAGAATCGGAGGTGGAGATTATCGATGCTCAATGCATAGAAAAATAGAACCGTTTCTTATTCAACTGACATGAGGTAAAGAGAGTTGTTGTACCGTAACGGTAAGAGAGGGGTTGAATGATACATGAAATATAATAATAATGGTAATAATAGTTAGTAAATTTATTTACAAATTTAATACCTCCATCGGTATGTTTTACAATGATAATCATTCTATTGCTTTGTAATGTCATTAAAGCTACGTACGTCTACCTCCGTGGGCAAGAACTCGAGAACTGAACTTCTGCACAAATAGGCAAGGATTCGTTTCAGACCAATGCCGTCACTTGGTATCAATTTATGATTCATCAATATAGAAAGGCAAAGTCCAAGATTATTAAAATAAGCATTGCACCCTAAAATGTTAATGTTTAAAATATTTGCATATTCATAGAAAGAAGAAATATAGCAAACCATAAATTAACGTATTGCACGACCAAGTCATGATTACTCTGCAATTATTAAGACTGTAGTCGCAGCTACGAACTAATTTTCTAGCAACAGAATGTATTTTCTATGCAATGTTCTAAAATTTCTATGCAATGTTCAAACGGTTAAAAGTTTTTGACAAAAAGAGGTAATCAATGGTGTACAATCGTAAACGACGTAAAAGGAGTTGAACAAAAAATATTACCTAAAAATTCAGTGATTGTTTTTAACTTTATGCTACATAAGTTTCTAAATTGTTTGTCTGTTTGAAACTGCAGCCATATCTTCCACTTTGAATATTATAAAAACTACATCTGAAACTCGATTAGAATTCATAATACCAAGCCATAATGGTCACAAATGTTCGTTTGACATCCTTTAGAATTTTAATACTCTTTTTAACAGACTACTAATGACAATAAAGTGCTTGAAATGCTTGAAATTTTCGTCATGTCGGTACAATAGCAGATTCCTAAAAATTTCTCAACGGTTGGGTTGGCAGCGTTGGTTAGTCCGTCCGACGAAGCGTGCCGAGGCAGACAAGAAGGGCAGCAGCATCAAGATGCGGCGAAGGGAGAACAAACGTAGCTGTGCTGCTAGGTCTCTTAAAAACATCTATTAATATCATACTATGCACTTCATGCATAGGATGCATAGTATGCATAGATGATGATATATGCTCTTGATGCATAATATGATATTCGTAATGAAACACTAAAAATCGCTCAGGTTCTAGAGACGACGGGTCATGTAATGAAAAAGGACTTGACGCATGAATAAGACTCAGGTGTGCTGATATGAATTGTACCGTTATGAATTGTTAGTTTCAGACCTTTTGGGAAATACTTCAGGACAATAAGGTAGCTCCCCTACAATGTAAACAACTTTGTCCTAAAGTATCGGGACATTCAAACTGAAATATTACCAAAACAGACTGTCCCAAATAATGATCCATGAATGCTTGATTTTTATGAGAACCGCTTGCATACATCACTTTTGGAATTATGAGCTGATTTTTTACAATGTTAGTGCAACAGTCATTAAAGTCCAGATAAGCCATCATTTAAATTATTGATGATTGGAAGGGAGATCTGTTTGTTTTACTCTCCATAACAAAAGTGACTATATATTCCTTCGTTGCGTCCCTCAATTCATATAGATTGTGTGCTATGTTAACCAAAACACTTCGCAGTATTATAAACCCATATCTTAGCCGTCTATAATTTTTTGTACCTTTAAAATATGTCTTAATGCTCAGGCCATACAAAGTGCAAGTAATGTATTACGCCGCGCTCATTTATATTCTTTGTATAATAGTCACTTCAGCATTACACGCGATTCTATTACTAGTGTATGGTTGTAGTATCATGTAGAACTTCCATTATATCTCTTTGCCTTCGAGTCTCTGTGCGTTCCCGAACCTTTTGTTAGTGCGTTTTATGGCATCAAAGCTCACGGAAATGCAAAACATCAACACAATATAATGTTGGGTTTATTAAGCCACCGCTGTGCTAGGGGTTGTACGCGTTACTTCCTTATCTTTTCGATTTACGTCATTGACGACCTCAAATCACTTTTTTCTCGCTTGGATTACGACTACTTCAAAGAAGGAGCAGGACACCAGAGTCGTTGAATGGGTAACAAGTCTTCACTAACTTGAGTCCTGGTCATTTTTGTCCATTCGCATGCACATCCACTCGATTTACGTTCTCCATTTACTGCCCAGAAAAAATCCTGTTACACTTCACTGACTTGCTTCAGGAACGTTAAATCTAGTCAAGGAATGACTTCAGGACAGTATTTTTTCTTAACTCTCGTTCCAATGTTCGTGTTCCCTATTTCTTCTGCGTTTTATCACTTAACAATTCTGAGGGATGCACGCATGCGTATCGACTTTTGCATAAAATAAAAGGTACAATTCCGCTTGCGTGCTCGAGGGACTCTCCTGTATTTTGTTAATTTAATGAGAGTAGGAATACTCTCTTGTAGACACCTATGATCGCACGAAACTTCTTCCTGAGGGTCTTCATACATTTATTTTTGAGAATTATGGTTCTTTTTCTTGTATTTTTAGGCTCATACCTTGCGGACTTTCTGATCATAAGCATTTTGGTGTAATTAATTAATTTTCATGCAATGCATTGATTAGATGAGGATCTATCATATAAGAATCTTTCATTAAAAAAATTTATAATACATATTTTACTAAAATTTAAGTTGTATATAGCAAATAAGAAATTAGTAAGTCTTCTTTCTTCAGGGCATTTAAGTCATATAATTAGTTCAAATTTATGCTGTTCATCGTAGTTTATACTTTTTCCAAATCTGAAAGGTAAATAGTTTACCCTCTAATACTTTAAATTGAAGTTTTCACAGTGTAGCTAAAACATTAAATTAAAATTTGGAGTATAACTAATAATTCAAATAAAAGTTTTGAGAACATAACTAATATTTTAAATTAAAGTTTTGGGAGTATAACTAACACTCTACTAAATTTATAGTGAACTAGAGGGAAACTAGATGCTTTTTGGCGAACATTTCATGTGCTTCCTAAAGTGACATGCATGATACTGAACGTTCTGTTCTTTTATATATCGGATGTGCCTATACTGACTGCTAAATCAATGTTGTTCAAAACACAATGGATACCAGCAGGATTATATTACATATTTTTAAGACTTTCATTCCTTCAAGAGAGAGTTGTTAATAAATTTCTTAATTCCGTTTCCCTGGAGTAAGCTCATATCATCAAATGGAAATGCGTTGATCAAAAATATCATATCTGGAGACATGTTTCAACGACGGTCCCCTTAAGCCACGAATCTGGTATCCGAGTACTGTATTCAAGTTGTATATCAGTATGTCTCTTGCAGTTTGGAGTGTTATTTCTATATAACTAGTAAACTTACACGTGAAAAAAATTACGTGTTTTTACTGAATGTTTTCGTTTGATTTGCCAGTGGACGCAGGCTTTGCGAAAGGAGTTTCCACATTGAAGGATGTGCCTTTGGTATCCACGATACAATGCTTATGATACATGTATACTCGTTCCATTGAGAATGTCAATACTTAGCATAAGATAAACAGTTTATTTTAGCATGCAGTAGTTCGACTTTCGAGCATATATTCCAAAAACTTTATTTGCCATTGCAATTCAGGGTGAAATTTCATGGTATCTCATCTTGTTATTCAGTGGACGAATTTTTCCTATCTAAATCCTTTGGAGCGTGACAGAGACACGGACCAAACAATCAACCAAACAAGCAACCAACTGTGTATTATTATATAGTGGGATTGCAACTTTTGTACATTCGACTGTAAGCTCTATTTCTGTAATTCTTTGAAATTTAGGTGTTGAGACGTAATCATTTTAATATACACACTTTTAGTTACACCGTGAAATATATGTACTTCAGCAATAATATTTTTACCTTAAATGTACTTCAGAGTTTCACGATCATGAAGTTGACAAATACTTCTTCTTTTTGAAAATGGGCAAAAATTTCATTTCTGTCATTACAAGTTCTAATCAGAAACAAGCGCTTCGTTTTGAAAGTACTGAATGTTTAACAGGAAGTACTGTATTGCATTTTTCCAAGCTCGGTCTTCAAATGCAACAGCGATCTTTTCTACCGTTCCTTCTTCAGTAGTTCACTTGGTGATTGTTACAGCAAAAGCCTACTGATTGGGCTCGCAAGTATTCACATGTACTAGTAGACCTACTCGTGAAAATTCATGTGTTTTTACTGAATTTTTTCGTTTCATTTGCCAGTGCAGGTGAGCTTTGCGAAGGACTTTCCACATTGAAGGATGTGCCTTTGGTATCCACAATACAATACTTGTATACCATACAGAATTTCATCCTATCTAAATCCTTAACAGCGGGATAGAGAGACGGACCAAGTAAGCAAGCAAGCATGCAAGCAACAGTGTATATTATTATATAGTGGGATTAAAGTGAGCCTCTGGAGCATAATATCTTTCATATAAGGTTGAGTTATGGCTTCATAATTTGAAGCCCATAATAAAATGAAGCACTTGTATTCTGATTTGAACACGGATTGAGTAAGTGTTTCATCAGATATGTGGTTCAGTAGACTTTCATCTGCCATTCGTACCTACAGTTTTGTGAAGGATAAGTTAGCAAATTTAATATCGTTGATTATGAATAAAAAACGCAGGTGTCTTCGATGAACTATATCATTAATTTTTTAAACTCATATCATAGAATGATATAAAAAATTAGTAGTAATAAAGTAATGATATATATAACCAGGACTCAGTTTGATGAAAGAAATCAAATCAACTCAGTTTTTAAGAAGAATTAATAAGGAAAATCTGAAAATTGGGAAGTAGCTGTCCTTTTATTGATCCTGAATATTAATATACATATTATACAGTTTCACGTGTGAGTTATATTTCTTATTATAATTTTCATACTTATAAAAAGTTTACGTAGATTAAACAATTTATTGTTGAACTTTGATTCAACTTCTTATTACAGATCTTGAAGTTTTGAATATACAGTAATGTGTTGGCGAGTAAGGAATTTATCTGACCTACTTCTGCATTTTTCTTTGCTTTGATTTCACTATTTCAGGCAAATTATCGAATTTAGTCTACTTATTTTCCCCAAGCTAATATTAGAAACAACTCGCAATAATGTGTTAGAATATTACTTCAATTATATGCGCATTTTCAAAAGCAAATATTTTGACTTGAACAATATGCTCACTTTGACTCTATATCTATGATACAAAGAGTAAAATGTTAGATCTTCAACAATACCAACGTCCACATAGTATAAATATTCTTAAATCATGCTTCTACAGGGTGGCTCATAAGTAAGGTACCTTTTTAAAACTATTATCTATACTATAATAAGAGCTGCGTCCGTCTGTCCCTGTGTCACACTCTTTCAATCGATAGCTTTGATAGCAACAAGGATGAAGCTTAAGAAATACAAGAAATCATTCTATTGCATTATTTTTCTGTGGCAATTCAATTCCCTTTCACTTGCATTATAGTATCCAGAATACACATTCGGTTTATTTTTACAAATAGAAGTTTTCTTTTGACCTTTTTCTGTTGAAATTCATCATGATGCTTTGATATTTTTAATTGATAATGCGAAAAGAAATGTTTTAAATTAGTTTGACCAGTAACCTGGCTACCACTTAGTATATGGCCAAAGATTTTGAAAATTGAGTTATCGTTTTCGGAATTGTGAGTTTCTTGAAAAGATCCAAAGAGATAATAGAGAATATTTCAGAATAAAATTCCGGCCAGAAAGGCCAACATGGATAGAAACGTGTCCAACCGTAAGAGAGAAGCAGCGAGACTTCGACAGCCAGAAAGACGCCGAAGACTATCGGACGAACAACGCGAAATGGCAAGACGAAGCAATACTGCTCGCATGGCAAAGTTAACGGGTACACATTGCACTAGACAATACAATGCCCCTGTTATTGGTAGATAAAAAAGAAAATAGAAGTTCTGTATAAATTCATGAAAAATATTCAGATTTTGATAATACCACGGGTAAAAATGAAAAATGTATTTAACTTCATAGATCCTAAATTTTGCGGGTATACATTGCACTAGTAGCTATAAAACTACAAATGGTAAAGATATATGGTTGCTTAATTCAGAATGAATGAGATTTCAAAGTTTTCTACCAGCGTATCAAGTCTTCCGACAATTACAACTTATTGCCCAAAAAAATCATAAAATCAACCTCTCAAAATGAATCGCTACACAATGGTACAACGAGCAAAAATAGTGGAACTTTACTTCCGATATATGTAATTGTTCGGTTACTGCAATTCTGTGGAATTACAGGAATATTGATGGTATGAAAAGAAGTCCTTCGAAGAAGTGCATAAAAACTGGTGTTGAAATTTAGAGGAACTGGGGCAATAGCAGACAGATAACGTTGTGGCAGGCCACGGACCATACGAACTGGTGCTTCAATTCAGCTTGTTGCAACGAGTGTTGCTGATCGGCCCAAAACGTCAACTAAGAGATGTTCAATTCAACTGAGAATGTCACGTACCTCACTGAAACGTGTTTTGGTAAAAGATCTAAGGTATCATCCATATAAAATTCAATTAACTCAAGAACTCCATCCAACGGACTATCAAAAGCAATTAGATTTTGCGAATAGATTTCTGCAGCTGAGAAGCATCACAGCAGAGTTTCTGCTGTCTGCTGTTGTCCCAGTTTCTCTAAATTTCAATACCAGTTTTTTATGCACTTCTTCGAAGAACTTCTTTCACTACCATCAATATTCCTGTAATTCCTTTGAACTGCACTAACCGAACAATTACATCGGAAGTAAAGTTCCACTATTTTTGCTCGTTATTCCATTGCGTAGCGATTCATTTTGGGGGGTCGATTTTATGAATTTTTTGGGCAATATGTTATGATTGTCGGTAGACTTGATACGCGGGTAGAAAACTTTAAAATCTCCTCATTCGTTCTGAATTAACCAAATCCCTTTACCATTTGTAGTTTTATAGCTATAATAATTTTAAAAAGGTACCTTGCTTATGGGCCACTTTCTACATGCTTCTACTAACACGGCATGGGACTAGGGTATCGCGGCATGGGACTGGGTATCGCAGCATGGGACTTGGGTATCACGGCATGGGACTTGGGTATCAACGTCATGGGACTTAGGCATCACGGCGTAGGACTTGGGTATCAACCCAAGAATTGGTCAAACGGCTCTTTTCTATTGCCTTATTTTATTCTACTTGTATGATATGCGCTCCACTGATTGTTTTTTCAAAAGAGGTCGGTCATGAACTTGTACAAATTTCCATAGCAATGAAGTTACGAGCGTAATTCGTTTTTCATTCGTTAGCATGCCTAAAAATCACGACTACAGTTCGTAACTCTGTAATTGATAAATATAGTCTGTTTAAGATGCGCTGAAGCGCTGCCTGCGGTAGCGAAAGACTGGACACTGGAGCGATAGAATGAGCGAGGCCAGAAGGACCACCCATGAGTGGGCTGCCGCACTGCTTGTTTGCGAGTGCTGAGACGCAGTTTGTTCAAATACTTGGCAAGTGTTGAACGCAGTCGCTTGGTGTTGACAGCTCGCCGAGGGCCATTCTATTCACAGAGGGAGAACCAAGTCTCCTAGGCAACATTACCTCAGTTGTAAATCTCTTAGACAAACTGCGAGACTTGAGAGTCAGCATGCGGCTACTTCACAACACCTCACCCACACACTGTCCTAGCTAGCTCTATTGTAGCTTTATTCAGCTCTCAACTCATTGCACACCCGAGAAGTGGTTGAACTTTGTCGGCTCACCAGTTAACAGGTCTGCTCTAGGTAACGGATGTATATCACAAATAAATGAGCCGTAAGGAGTTCTCAAAGTAGTTGCTTCCCTTTTATTGCTTGACTATTGAATTCGATTCATATGATTATTTTAATAAGAAAACCGCATCGTTTCTAGGAATTTCTAAATGATCCTGACAAAAGTCTATGAATATAAATAAAATAACTGGTTTAAAACCTTGCTGGTAAATATTTATATGTGTTCCGTTCTCAGAGATAGATAAGACAGTAATTGATATGAAGTTTTCTCGAAAGAGAAGGGGTTCGGATAGGGGAGAATTCTTACTGTGTTCGCCTAATGGAGTGTTGCTGTAGCTCTCTGACCACCCAATCAGACGAGGCTTATTGAAGAAGGATGTTTGTAGGAGTCAATTAATCGTATGCCATTGCTTAATCTGAGTGGATTATCAATGTTACAGAGCGCGGCGGCAGAGCTTTGGACTCCTCTTAAAATGCATGGGATAGCCGCGACGCAGACGCGTTTTTGTGTCTCACTTAAAAATGTCCACTATGATAAGATACTATGAGAAAAATTGTCTCTATGTTCGGTAAAAGGTGATAATTGGGTAGGGGAGGCAGTGCCGGGTACAACAAAGGCGTTCCATGCAATGCAGCATCCTTGCATGGGAGGTACGCTGACGGATGTCTACGAGTTACTCAGATACGTAAACTCAGGTGGCATTCACTAGAACTGAGCGTCGCGCTCGACGCTTGGAGGAGTGCAAAGCCAAGGCTTCAAGATAAGCTCTGGAGGGGCTAGAGAACTTTTGTGACACTTCAGCAGGTTGATCTGGGATTGTGTTGGGAAATACAATAAGGATTCGTTCTTCTTCGATGATTTAAAAATATTGTTTTCGGCTTGTCCTGCATATGCTTCTGATGCATAGGCAGGCTTTAAATGTAGTAAAAGTTGCAAGAATTCAGAGACTGTAGATTGGGAAATGATTATTCTTAGGCCTCCTTGCTTCAAACAAAGTTTATGATTTGATATCAGCTTTAATGAAAATTGTTTTTAGAGAAAAGCACATTTGTAAACGTAATGAATTAGCACATATCATCTCATATATGAAAAGTATTTTGCAAATATGTCCAAAATTAGCACAATGGAAGTTTACGGCTAATCCTGCACGGTAAAAGTCCTGCCTGGACAAAGAATGCAAGCGATCGCACGCTGATACGGGCTACCGGACGTCACAACATTCCTGAAAGTGTGTTTAAAAAAATGCTGCAAAGACATCCTCCTTTCCGAACTCACCAGCTAAAGGAGAGAGAAGACGCCAAATTTGTTCGCATTGTCTAGGATTTTACCACTACCGTTTGATCAGCCCGTTTTCCATAACATATTCAATTGTAGTACTGTACGACACTTGTAATCGTGAGCGGGTTTGTATGACAATAGAATAAACGGCGTTGAGGTGGCCGCTGAGGAATAAATAGTGTAGCTCCATTTGTTGCTTTTGATTGGCTGGAGTTATAGAACCCAGATATTTGAAGTTCTAAAATTTTAATTCTTATATGGCTATATTGAAAAGGTATATCGGTTAGGGTACGTAAAGTAAAGCTTTTAAATTACTTCTAGATATTTGATCCTGATTACAACGTGAGCTGAAAATGCTCATCTACACCAAATAAATCAGTGATCTATAAATGCGCGTAATTTTATTCATGTATATATAATATACGGTTTCCATTTCCCGATGATAGTTTACTGGCACATTGTCAACATATCCACAGCATAGTAGAAAATAATTCACATTTTTGTTAAAAAATAGTTTTCAGGCAGGTGCTTAGAACATAGCTAAGATATGATGAAGTTCTGCACGATTGTCTGCATTTGCCTGGCGTTTCAATCACTTAATTGTGGCATTTGAAAACTGAATATGAAAATTCAATGGAAAACATAGAAAATGGACAAGCATTTTGTTCTGCAGTTAAAAAGCTGCTTCACTCGTTAAAAGCACACTTTCGCGTAGTGGGCCCTTTGTGAATTTCACGGTTGTGTATTTAACGAACTCCAATTTAATTTTCTAGTTGTGTGCAAATATTATGTAGAGACAGTCAATCTGTTGCACAGGTGACCATTTTTTTACTTTTTGTCAGTTGAATAGTGATATTTTTTAATGAGACAGCACCAGTTACTTATTGCTAGTGTCAGCAGTTGGTTGTCAGTACCAGCATCAGGTTACCAGGTCTAGCATTGGTTGTCAGAACCAATGGATGTTTACCAGTACTAGTAGACTTTCACTACTGCTTATATTTCTCAGTTTGATTGCATGTTTCAGGAGGTGGCAGTAGTCAGTTACTAGCATCTGGTTGTCAGCACGAGAAGTTGGCTGAGAAGACAGGGAGGGGGACGTGCAGTGCTTGCAGTGTTCTGGGAGTCCATTTGACGGCGGCGGCGGCGGTTGCTTGCTCAGGAGAAAGTCTTCATTAGCATATGAGCGCAGCGCTGAGTGAACAGTGAACCTGTGCTCTGCACGCCTTTGTTGTGCTCTGCACTCCTTTGTTGTGCTCTGCACTCCTTTGTAGTGCTCTGCACTCCTTTGTAGTGATCTGCACGCCTTTGTGGTGCTCTGCATGCCTTTGTAGTACTCTATGCGTCTTTGTAGTGCTCTGCATACCTTTTTGTTACCTATATATATATATATATATATATATATGTATATATCTTCATGTTATTTGCTGTTTTGTTGTCCTGAAAACACCTTGTAGTGCTTTGCCTGGCTTTTTGTTCTGCGATTTTAAATATTGTACTCTGTGTCTTATCGTTTTATGTGATACAAGTTCGTATTTTCGTGGTTTTGTTCAATTCTTCGCAGCTGGGTTGTGTTCTTCTATCCATTGATGCGTGCTGCACAAACTTATAGGGCTTAACAAGGCTATTTTGTGCCACAAAAGCCTTTGTATAACTCTCCATACCTCTACAGTCATTTGCAGGTTCATGATAAGCTAAATGCTGCTTTATATTATGCGCTTTTTTGCGTTCCTTCCGTTTGTGCGGCGATTAACTGTTTTGCGTTCTGCTAGCGTTTTCGTGTTTTGTAAGAATTTCTGTAGTTCAATACATGATGCTTCTTTGTGTGCCTTGGTTGTGTTTAGCATGTATCAGAATTTCTTATGCCTCTTTGGGGCGATCAAACCTTACCCTACTGGTTTAGTGACTGAAGAGCTCAGGCTTTTAGCCATAGGGATATTGTGATGTTGTCCGATACGCTATCGTTTGCTTTACTACTATACATTTAATCTGTTTTATGCATGAAAAATATAAGGGGGAACCAATAGATTTGGGCCGTATGCTTCGAACGATCAAGCACGGACGCGTCTCCGTGGTGATTCAGGCTTCATCTTGGTAATAAATTGTTGGATCCAGAACTTCCCTCAGTGGCTAAATTACTACACATGAAATATAAAATAAAGTTCTTACAATCACCAGCATATTACTAGCATACACCTTCATACTGTTAGATGATAATACGCTGTCAAAAAAATTAAACCCTTGAGTCAGGAGTATGCGAACATCATCGAGCATTTTCATGGCTGGCACAGTCGCAAGATTACTCTCAAACGTTCTCAACTGAACCATTTAGGGAGCGTTTGAGAAGAGACCGGGAATTAAATTTTACCCTCCATCTTCGTTTGATGCAAATGGCTGATGTTTTAGAATAAGAACGTGGCCAAATTCCATTGTAAACTATGCAAATATTTTGTAGGTCTTTTCGCATTAAATTATAGGTTTGTTAAAAGTAAATGGTAGCTCATCGCGCTATCATTAAACTAGTATTTTGTTTTTGTGAAGTGTTCATTCTATTATGTCATACCATGTGCACACACAGTTATCTGAAGTAATATGTCGAAGGTTTTCGTGATTGACACCTCAGCCCAGTAATTGAAGTAGAAGTTTATTCAAGAAAACAATAATACTCAAGGATAACTCTGAGAGGTTTGAACAAAATTGTAAAAAGATTTTTGAGCAAATTTGTCAAGAAATTCGCAAATTTTTTCCTCGTGTCGTTTCAACAACCCTTTTTGTATTGAGGTTACAATGTTTTTGCATGTTTTTTTTGCGCAGCTCGGAAAGCCCCTTCTTTATGCGTCATTCTGAATGCTTTTCATATTTTCTGTTATACATGCTTCTATTTTGTCCTGTTTTGGGTACCGTTAATTGTTATGTTTGCATGTTTCTGTTGGATGTGAATGTTTCTGTAGTGTTTTAATTGTCTTAGTGCGTTTACCAGTTCGTGACGTATTCTCACGTCCCTGTTGTGCTTGCAAGTTGTTGTTGGGTTGGTAAGTACTTGTTGTGTTTGCATTTATCTCTTGTGTTTTTTACTGGATCTTGTTGACACTTCTTCTGCACATGGAGCTGAACTATATTCTCAATGCTTTTGTTGTGTCCTGCCATGAATGATTCTGTTTATTCTGTTTTGCAGGCAACTGTTTCGCTTTGTTCAGTATGACGTTATATTAGTCTGTTTATCATACTACTTTGTTACGCTGCAATACTCGCATACTTGGATTCACGTCCCAAAATAGCAGAATATAAACTTCCTACATAAATGTATTATATTTTTATGTTTGCCAGCTCAAATATGATGGTTCTTACGAATATCTGTTTTCTGCTCTATGCCTCTCATGGTTGTTGCTTCGAGGAGCATTTTATGTGTTGTCGTAAGTCTTCATTGAAAGTCTGTTTGCTTGCATATCTTCATTTATGCTACGAAGTTGTGGAATTAACGAAGTAAAGTAGTGCATGGTCATTATTTTTATAATGTATTACGAGTTTTTGAGGACTCCTGAATGCAATTAAATTTCCAAAAATCAAGAGTATAGCTGACTGCTACCTTACGGGAAATACTAAATACTCCCATTGATAAGTAACTATAGATGTGTTCGGTGTCAAGTAAATATATACGAGCTAGACGTTCTGACACTCGTAGCCCCTTTAATCCCGCATTTTTAAATTATTCTTTCAGTGCTATGTTGTGTTATCTGAGAAAATTGCGCAAAGAAACACCAGTTGTATTTCAATTTCGCAATGCGTGTTGACAACGAATATTACGGGCGACACTATCAACCTCTACACCGCCACAACTACTAACATGAAATACTGAGGTCTCTGAATGAGGTAACTATGCACGGTGTCTGTGAATTGACGAAATGGTTTTTGCTTCTGCGAACCATTTGTAAGAAATTACTGTAAATTGATTTAAGAACGTTTGAAAGGCGCAGCCTTATTATTTTCTTCCACCAGCTATTACTTAACTCTTTATACGATTAGTGTCTGGCATCGTTAAACATTAACTCTTCGAATGAAAAGACCTATGAATTTTCTTCTACACTAAGCGAAGTATTTGCCGTAACATCAGGCAGTTTGGAGAGCCTAAATTTTTTCTTCGTCGCTCAATGTATCATACTAATAGTTTGCTACTATTGCTCATCCAGGTTTGAGGCTTAACAGCATTTTAGATTTTCAATGGATTTAATTTGGGACTAAGAAACGTGCACTCTGAGTAATTTATGGTTGGTAACGCAAGGCTAATATTAGACCATCACTTGCAGATATCTACTGCACTCCTATCACTACTAGGATACGGGCAGTCGACTTTCAGAGGTACAAGCAGTATAATTCTTTCGGGCGAAGATTTCCACGAGTTTTTATTTGGCTCCATTGATTACTCAACGCAAACGTTCTGAAGGCATAATAAGCATAGCTAACGAAAAAAATTTGTTTCTTAAGCAATAATTTTCCCATGACTAAGGAATGAACGCGCGCTCTCCGATGAACTTGTAAGATAAGATCCATAAAATTCGGGGACAACCTTTGCTTAAGGGAAGCCGAAAGGTTTTCAGAATAGAATGCCTCTGTTTTGTCTAGGCTTAGCCTTACACATCGCAGAATCGCAATATATCTTTCGCTGAGCTCTTTCCTCCAATGTAAATGCTGGCCTCCAACTCAATCGTTGTGGGATCTCCCGTTGAAGCAAGATAGCAGGTTGCAATCTGTACTTACCTACAATAATCGGTTACAGTTCGAAACTGCATGGCTTCAAGTCATTGAAGGCAGTTTTGCGTTATCCAATTACAGCTCTAGACTAGATCTCTGGTCTCTGTCAAAAAATAAACGGTTTTTAGTCTCTTTCTAAAAGTGACGCTGGTGAAACTGAGACCATCTTTCTCTCTGCTGTACTTTGATTGGAATCCACCGGACATAATGAAGGCGGTCGGGCAGAGAAATTCTAAGAATTAATAATTAATACTCTTAAATTACTATTCTTTTCTAAGTATTTTTTGTGTGGCGTCTCATTTTCTTAGAGAAATTTTCTCATGTGGAACGCCAAGAATATTTGGATTAGGGTTAAATAGCTCATGAAGTACTTTGTTTTTCTTCTTATTTTACAAGATCTTCCCTTTCAGATAATCATATTGGATTTTTGATACTTGAATTGTATTTTTAGTAATGTGTGCAACGAAAATGAACTAATAGCTCAACTACGTCAGTATTTTTCGACGTCCATCATAATTTATTTGTATAATTTTGAATCATTTGCATGGCGCGCGATTTTCTTTGTGTTACTCGGAAAACTGAACACTTTAGCACTGTTTCTGATCAGCATCACGATCAGCGATACGTGTCTGAGCTGAAGTCATATATAACACTAAAATTAAGAGAATTATTTTTCTGTGTTAGCTAAAATTTATTTTTGGAAGAAAGTCATAAAGACTTCTACAACAGTACTCTGATGAAACCACAGTATCAATATGACCGATGGGACTCATATCACCAACCTATGATGGTGCAAAGGGCAATTCTTCTGAATGAATTGAAAACCAAGCAAAGATTTTTAATCTTTCGATAGCAAATAATGCAACCGCTTTCGTTTGATAATTATTTCAAAAGAAAAGTTTAGCTCACTCGTTATTTTATCACTCACGAGTTGAAAGTAAATATTCATCACTTATTTTTACAACCGGTGCTACACATCATTCGTCATAACACAAGGCAAAAGGACATACGAGTCGCAAAATTTTACTGAAGTGCCGGCCTTGGTGGCGGAACGTGATAGTATTGCTTTTGTAATGAGTCTTCATAAGAAAAAAGTTATCCAGTTTCTAAAATACAGTACTATGCATCTCTGGTTTTTACGGAAATGAAGTGAATTAAATGAGTTTGTTACGCTTAAATGTTTAAGTATATGAGCGAAAAGATATTTTTTTGGGGGTACATAATTTACCCGCTGCCGAGCTTTTTCATTGTGAGGCTAAGAATTTCTGAGTTGCATCTAATATATAAATTTTGTTTAATTTTGTATTTTTTTTCGTTATTAGTAGCACATCTTGCAAATGGAAAAGTTAAAACATTGTTTATTAAGTGCATTCTCACCAATATTTATAGCTCGTTATAAATTTGTTCCTAAAACTTGAGTCTTGGCACTCTCTACTCACAGCACTTGAAAAAATAATGATTATTTTAATATCTGAAAAACGTTTCATAGATCTTACACTTCTTTGACTGCACTGAACTTGTAGCAAAATATACTATGTGTAATATTTGAATGTTTGCGCAATATATATATAGAATATCTGTACTTACGCCAGGTAATTTTCAAATTATGTCAAACTGAGTTCGTGTGAGATTCGTATTTCATCTGTGCAAGATCTGACGAAGAGGACAGAGGCATGCTGCACTCTAGAATTGTTCCTTAGTTGGGACTGTTACCACTTCATAGAAATAAGGATTTTTGAAGGAAAAGAGGATTTTAGTTTCCTCGTTTCTGATCCCTTTGATCCCTTCTGAGTTACTGCTGAAGCCCTGAATGCACCAGCATGAAAAATAGCCAGAAGGACCCAAACCTGCAGAGTTTGTTCAATAAGTATCGAGGTCAAAGTCATGATGATAAGTTTATTGAAGATATGTGTACAGTGAGCCGATAATCTTCAAAATATGACCAACTTGCATCAATATTTACCAGCGCTTTTCCTAGTCTTCGCAAGCACCCTCAAAAGCCTTGCAGTGTAGGACTTCCAGGGTAATTAGAATTCTTATACTTGTATATGTATAAAACATTCAAATAATCTAATTATATATCTGCATATCAAACAATTTTTCCCCCAAACCAGCAAATAAGAATTATAGCGTACGGTTTCACCTGTCCAGTATGTTTGCTGAGCGAATGGTTCGACTAAACATGTTCGTAAGCTATAAAATTTCTTACTATTAGGCGGAATTTTGGTCGATTAGTTGCTTGTGTCACAATGTTAGAACAAGATGCTGTCATACGCGAAGGGAAATACTACAAAAGAGACTCACTTATATCGCTGATCTGCTCTCAGTTGACGTCGAAGGTCAAATCTTTTTTCTCCTTTTTTGTCTGTCTGTGCAGAGCGTTGCTCAGCATTCACGCAGAGGAGGTCAGACTGGGCAGGCTCCTCCATCATGCGAAGCTCAGCCGCAATTTTCAGGCTCGTTTCAGGTGGTTCTTTTATGGAGCTCATATGGCTGCTCCCGCTGAAAGTGCGTATCGTAAAATCCACCTTTTGGAAATCGCTGTATTTGCGAAACGCCCAATATTTTTCTACAATCTAGTAATGTAAATCGATTTTGTGTGTCCCGGACGATAGATGAAAACCCTGAATTTTGGATCAACTTCCGAGCATTCCAACTGCCATACAAATTTTTGACGAGCAATTTCTTGGGTAAAGAGACCCATATTGTTTACGTGATTGCTAAAAATGAGTACAACTACTAAAATACTTGTAACTGAGGAACCACATATGTGTTTAGAAAATGCTGAAGTTCATGCTACGTTGTGGCTTGTGATAATCTTTTTTTGGATTCTTGCAAAATAATATAAAAACTTTCAGTTGTTTTACTTAAGCGCAGATGTTGGAGCAGCTAACCTATTAGAAACTTACTTACCTTTTATTTTCGCAGTTCACGAGAAATCCTCGTTAATCTTTTCGAATTATTCAATAGTTTTCAAGAAAAATGTGATAACTTTAAAGGATAAATAAAAATACATGCATATGAATTACATATGATATACAACATAACATGCTACATCTGCGTGGTACAGAAATAACCTTCATCTAACGAGCGGCTACTATTCTCGTTTAATGTGCCTGCAACAGTCATCAGCATGAGACTGCCATGCTCATCAGCATGAGACTGCCATGCTTGTCAGCATGAGACTGCCATGCTCATCAGCATGAGACTGCCATGCTCGTCAGCATGAGACTGCCATGCTCATCAGCATGAGACTGCCATGCTCGTCAGCATGAGACCACTAGCGGTGCACTTCAAGTTCCACTTGTCTGGATAGGAAGGTCGTGACTCTGTGGAGTCGCGGCTGCTTTTGTTCGTGGCTCTGGAAGGCAGTCCAGTGGACGCTATTGGGCCTGCTTGCGACTCGGGCTCTGTCTTATGGTCAACAGCCTCTGATTGATGGTTTCTCAAGAGCTTTGAATCTTCAGGCTTGGTTAGCCGATTGACTGGAAGAAGCGGTGGGTCATGTTCCTCGCCGGGCCATCTTAATTATGTGAGCCACATGTTCCCAAAGTCTGTTCAAAATAAGTTTTGAATTCAAATTAAAGTTTTAAGTGTCCTAAAGTTTACTAAAACGTTTCTAAATTCTTTTTATGCGCAGATTTTACAGTGTTTGGAAAGTAAGTTTTCTAATCCTTCTTGTAATTCTGGCTGACAATTTTTGTTGTTAAGTTCTACATTTAAAAAGAATTCCTAGGACGTTTGATAAGTGATTGAAAAAATTATTTTGTCAGAGTTTACGTGTTATTACATCGCCTAGAAACTTACATTTATAATATACATATGTATGTTTTTACCTGTACTTTGACAAAGATTTAAGTCCCATAAATTGTAGAATTTTCTAATACTTAGTTAATAAAAAATACGCCCAAGAACATTCTTTTATGCTTGATGTTGGCTGGTTTGGTCAGCCATCAAGCATCAGGATCACGATGCGTCCAGGTGTAATGATAGAGTTGTCTTTTAGCTGAAACTGATAATCTATTTACTGATCTAGTTTTTCTTAGCCTCTTGAATTCAGTGTCCTATAGAGAAGAGGCAAGAACGAACCGAAGAGGATCTGATGACGGTGTCTTCGAAGTGATCGTGACGGGCTGTACTGCAATTAGCAGTCGTCGAGCTGCCTATTCATCACAAACTATCAGTTTGTCGGACGCATGCTTTTTTTTACACGCGTTTCGCATCTATTTCGAAGCTTTCTGAACTACGGAGTCTTTGTTGCGCACAAAAATGTTTCTCGTCAGACGCTTCGAGTTCTTAGACTTAATTATAATTTCCGTATAATTCTTTTATTTTTATTTTTAATTATTTGGTTCTAAACCTACGCTGTGTTTTTTTCATTCTGCACATAACCTCATACCATAAGATATTAATTCAAGATTTAACAACACTCAAATGTGAGGATTGAATGTACTACTACCTCGATAAATTATGACTATTGTGATAGCAAAATATGAAAGAGAATAAGAGTAAATAGTGCACACAATAATAGGTAAGAAGTTCAAACGAAATGAAGAACGATTCATATTATTTTATTTTGCATCTGAGCCTTTTTTTGTTCTTGCAGAATTGAATTCTAAAAATCTCGAGAAATAGCTCATATGTACGTAATTTTTTCATTGAACGGATGAAAATAAATTAGAAATGAAATTAGGGACTGGAATAACACGCAAATACACAAAAGAAACTGGGTGTAAAGAGCTAATTTGTTGCTAGGTCTGGCATAGAGGAATTGCAGAGTACGGTACAGCGACGGTTGTCGTGTGGCAGATCGTTACTCAAGCAGCGTTGAGGTCTCCTTGTTTGAAGTCTATTTTGTTTTCGACATAGCTCTTCCATTAGCTCCGATAGCTGAGGCAATTTCTATTATCGCTTAAAGTAATTACATGTTGTCTTTTCTTAGGGCAATATTCTCCCCTGAAGCCCATTTTTAGTATATCAAACAGTATTGCAATTAACTGCTTTGACGCGATTGAGAGGAGTCGTGGCGCCTCCGAGAATTTTCCTTATCTGATTATTCAAAAGTTTTCTAGAGCCTTCATGTGTCTCTGTCACTTGCTAACGATTAGTGAGCAGTTTGTCTTTGATATCAAATGTGAAAATTGCGAGCTTTATCGGACGCAACCAATTCGCCTCACTGCTACGTTGAGTGGCTTTCTTGGTTAATTTCCGACAACTTAAGTCCCCAAAGCTAGAAAAACTTGTTCGATGGTGGTATCCATTTGTCTAAGGAGAGAGAGTTCGAGGTTTATGCAATAAATTAAAAGCATAGTTGGAATTAAAACTTTTCGTAATTCACTATGAAACATTCCTCGAATGGAACCAGTATTTTTTATTTTAAAAATCCTGTCGAACTTTGAACTCTATTGTTAACCTTGAATGGTAGCCATTTGTCGTCATAGTCCACATGAGAACGTGTACTTATTAAACAGTTAGTGACTGACTATGAATCGCGTAGTTATTGTCATCTGCTATTAGGGAATAGGATTCAAACGAATTCATCAGAGTCTTAAAGCATTTTCCACTTCCACCATTTTGCCGTGCATTCGAATGCCTTGTACCAGAGGTGGAGAGTAGATTGCTATAGGCTGTCTAATACCTTAGTGTAGTTGTCGTATAGAGATTGCATTACAAGCGCATACTTGACGTTACATAATATACACGGTTCTGCAAAGAAAATTAATTATATTTGCAAGCCGTTATTAAAAGAACTATTCCTTTCACAATGACGATAATACACGCCTGAACTGTACAAACCGCGTTAGGTTTCAAGATGTATATTTTTATGATTGCCATTCAAGTTTTTAAAATTATATTCATGGAAATGTGAGTGTTGTGTAGCACTCTGAAGCACTGATTCTCGTTTCCTCAAGAAATTTTTGAGAAAGGAACCACTCTGAACCCCTCGCGGATGAGAAGATTTTCTCAAAGGCCAACTCACAAAGCACTGACACAAACTTCATTGCTTCTCAAGCCGAACAGAAAGCTTTTTCCCTTCGTTCCCTTTGTTGTTGTTGTTCTTGCCTTTGTTTTGGCTTTTGGTAGTGAGGTTGAATTTTTTTTGAGGAGCGGCTGTGGCAGAGTTGGTTCGTTAGTTGAGAGTGTGCTGTCGCTCTAGCAGCACACGATCGTCTTGTGCGCGCCTTGATATTTCTTCTTCAGTAAAATATCCTTTATCTTACCTACCTAGCGACCGACTAAAAGACAAACTTTCGCCCGTTAGCTAATCAGTCACGAGAGATTCCCTTGAGCTCTAAACTGAGCTTAACAACCTTACTTTTTTCAGAAAACAGTCACAGTTGATAGTGCTTTACGCTGGAGTAATGGTGGTGGTGAGCTAGATGATGGTAATGGAGTGAAGGGAGAATCACCTTGCTTCAATGCTTGTAGATCGTGCCACAGAACAAACATGTGCCCAACCAGTCACTTCGCTCCTTTGCTGTCTCTACAAATATGCATTAATTCTCATCAAGGGAGAAATCAGGGAAAATTTCTTTTCAAAAACTCAATTAATCTTCAATAGTTCCTGGGTCAACTGACCGCTTTTAAGAAGCATTGAAAGTGACACTCGTGCTTCCTTTAAATTTTCTTCACAGTCAAATAACTTTTGAACAACTACTGCGCCTAAATTTTGTCAGGCTTGATGTAAACTATACGTGATGAGCTTCTTAGCGTTTTTCAAATAGCAATTACTGGTTCAAAAAAATACGCAAATAAAATATATATGATTTCTTAAACTGCTTATCTTAGTAGGTATTCGAAAGTCATAGCAAACGGCACCTGTTTGCTTGACTAAATCTATGTAAAGGTGAAAGTTGTGCCTTCAACTGACAAACCGTATTTGTACTTTTTTTCAGCAAAGAGATAGTGTATATGTGTGGTTTAGGCATGCAATAGGTAACTTCAAAAGTTGTCAACGCTGATCTTACTTGTTCAAATTCTAATCGCTCTAAATGATGGGGACAATAATGAGTATTTTAGTGCTCATTTTTAGTTAGCTTTCCACCTATAGGTAAGATTCCTTATTATAGTAGGTATTGATGTTGTTATTACCTAAAACAGTTTTTCCACCGTTATCAATTTCTGTTGACCTTCCAATGTTGGTATTATGACATTCAGTTTCTTAATACAAGGCTTTTACCTTATTCAAATATTATTGCTTTTTTGTGTTTAATTCTGACTCTGTAATTACTTGGTGTCTTGCATCATGCCGTAATTCTTAAATTCATGGTAAAGACGGTTTAAGCGGTTAAAGTAACATCCTAACTAATGTATTAAACACTTGAGTTTTGTTACTATGGCAGGAGTTATGAAGGTGATCTGAATTCTGTAACACTCAATTATGAAGGTCTAACATCAGTAAAGGCCAAATTCGCCAAAAAATGTTCATTTGGCTTCTTATTTTATAATTTTCAAAGAAAACAAGAAAAAGAAATACTAAGTTTGATCTTACATAGCTATACCTATTTATTTGATACGCAAAAATCTAATCGTAATGACCAGGTCAATCACTCAATGACGCTGCTAAATGAACTCCAAATAAATCGAACAACTGGCACTCACTGATTGCTCTTCAAACCTCAAAATTTGAAATCAAATAATTATTCTCTGCGTTATTGAGTGCAAAATAAAGATATATTTTTAAACAGTAACAAGCATGGAGTTTCCAAGCCTGACTCAATGTGGAGTGTAATCTTTGACTACAATTATTCTCTGTTTGAGATTAATCGTGCTCTGAAATTTTCTCTTCATCAATCTCTTTTTTAAGTACTGAATATCATAATTTTGCATGAATACATATGCAGTCGTCTGATAAAACTATATTGATCTGTGTGTGAACTAATGAAGTACGCACTTTTGTAAAATTTTAAGTTCGCTTTTAAATTGTATATTCGGTCAAAGTTTTTCTTTAAACTTAAGCTACATTTGTTTTATAAAAAGGAGAAGTTGAAAAATTAATTCACTAAATTCACTGGACGGTCAGATATTTTACGAGATTGTGGTCTTTGTCTTTTCTCTGATGCTTTTTCCCTCTAATGTTTGCTGGTGTGTGTCCATTGCCCTCATGTCTTGTTTGCTGGTGTGTGTCCATTCCCCTCATGTCTTGTTTGCTGGTGTGTGTCCATTCCCCTCATGTCTTGTTTGCTGGTGTGTGTCCATTCCCCTCATGTCTTGTTTTCTGGTGTGTGTCCATTGCCCTCATGTCTTGATTGTTGGTGTGTGTCCATCGCCCTCATGTCTTGTTTGTTGGTGTGTGTCCATCGTCCTCATGTCTTGTTTGCTAGTGTGTCCATTCCCCTCATGTGTTCTTTGCTGGTGCATGTTCACTGTCCAGTATGGCTACTAAGATTTAATCACTGAGGGATTTTCAGTTTTTCGTGAAGGTTTTTTGTACCACATGACACCAATAAGATGTTAGTTGTAAAAGCCTTACACGTGATTTAAGTAATAATTGAAACCATTTCATCATTCCAAATAATAATTACGTCGCACTAATTGAAATTATAAGAATGTGACGATACCTTATAGTAAATATCAATAAATATTAATAGAATAGAATAAGGCAATAGGAACGAGCCGTTTGGCCCATTCTTGGTTCAATACCGAAGTCCCATGCCGATTCAATACCGAAGTCCCATGCCGTTCAATACCGAAGTCCCATGCCGTTCAATACCGAAGTCCCATGCCAATAATATTAGAATGATACAAGTTGGTAGAATTTACAAAAAAAAATCACGGTAAGAGAAGCGCAATCATTATACTATTATCCCTGTATTAAACAAGTATTTTTTACTTTGAATAATAATTAATTCAGTGATGGTAATCTGAAAGTAATCCATTAAATTGCAATATAATGAGATATTAGTGCATATTAGTGATGCGAAAAGAAAATTTAATGAACTGCTCACTTTACACATGGAGAAAATGATAATAATGTAAAATCTATATTGATGATGGTATTAATAATAATGTAAGAAGTGAAAATATTAATACTAACTAATATTATTTTGTGCTGATAATAAAACTACGTCATTTTTTGATTACTGCAGGCATCACGCTCCTTTACTGTATCTTACCCAGTTTTTAAACATCTTTCAAAACAAATTAAATCCATGAATTTTGCCACCCTGTAATCCCTATTAACCTTTGAGTGAAAAATGAGTAATATTTTAGGGATGTGATGCATTTGGTTTAGGTGCACGTTGTGCACAGGATAGTTTTCCTTCTTATTCAACTGGGGTCCTTCAGAGGGAAAAATCTTCCAGTAATCTTGTCTCTGAACCCTCGCAACATCTCACAACGGAATTGAGAAAAGCATTTCAAAATTTGATCTGACTTGACGTGGTACTCGAGTAAAAGTCCTGTTTAGGCTTGATTTAACTCTTATCGCTATTTTTTGGGTTAGGATTGGTTAGGTATCTTGAATTACAGTACATATCCTCCTTAAACTAAACTGTAACAACTTTTATGAGTGTAAGACTTACGTATGGGTTTCGGAACTTATAATTGTGGTTGTTGTTGCATCGTTTATAATTTTGATTAATTTATCCGATCAAGTCGGCGTTCGTGTGACTTGATACCTAGCTGCCATGTGGATGGATTGTGATTTAAAGTGGCGATCATAACCAGCTTCTTACAACTGAAAATTCAATTATTTTTCTAAAATTATTCCATCGTGTCATATTTTGTTAACTTCTCTGTGCAAAATGATTGACTTTGAAAATATAAGGGTGTCATTAGTACACCAAAGATAGTTTAAATATCTATGACAGGATTTTTGATGTTTTAATTTGCTAAGACGTATCTCCATCCCTAGTCCTAAATGCTCGCTTTTGGAACAATAACATTAAACTTGGAATATGGCGGATGGCGACCATTTCCTCTCCAACTTCAGAATGTCTGTCCTTACACAAATATAAAAATACTGACGAGAATCTTATAAGACTAGATATCTCCATCTTGAGCATTTTTGAACACGTTTCATTTTATAACAAGTCTCACTAACCTATAATTCGTTTTTCTGTATGGTAACGCACGCAAAAACGAGAATCTGTGAATCAAATGTATGTAGATACGCTAACGTGACTCTTTTGACCTAAGTAAGAATACTCTGGACATCTGTTGCCCACAATTACTTGCGTAGCATTTCAATTTCAGACTTTTTTATGTCCTCATCTAGTTTATCAAAAAGTGTCACAGAAGTTTTTTCGTAGTACTGTTCTGAGATGTTGTGTTGAAAAGGAAATGATAAATTTCTGCAAGAAATTTGGATTATGGCCTCTTTCGCAGTTGATTGTCGTACAAATGATAGTGATTATAGTTATTATTGTTATATTCCTAGTTTAATCACCGCAGCTATAGTGATTAAAATTGAAATTTCCATTGAGTACCCAATGCATGAGCAGTAGTGTATTATAGCATGACATTATTCTGATTTTGGTCTGAGAGATGATCGCTTTACCTTCGTGCTACACCACAAAATGTTATCGAGACGTTAGAAATTTTTTTACGATTGTTACTCATTTGTCTCTCCTACAAATAAAATCTTTGAAAAATACATGAGTGCTTACAATTTTAGTATTTCAAGTTGAGGCTTAGCGTGCTGTGCTAATTTATGAAACGATAATCATACAAGACCAATGGTCTATCAACCATTCTATTATGAGAAACACTAGCCAGTCCCCGTAGAATTTTCACGATTTAGATTTGGTTAATTTGAAATTATTATAAAGATAAATGCATTGAGGACTTACGACAAATTAGTATGTTTGAAATGAATACTTTTCATTAATATATATAGGACTTCCATTGTGCATCTTATCTAACGAAAACGTGGCCCAGATAGTACCCGTTAAAATTCCTTGATTCAAAAGTAAGAAAATTAAGGATCTATGAAATAAATACATTTTTCAATTTTACACTTGGTACCATCAGAATCAGAATAATTTTATTGAATATACACAGAACTTTCATTTTGTATCTTACCTAACGATAACATGGCCGTGTAAAGAAAGTTAATAACGGAACAAATGGCGTGTTTTATAATGATCCGGTGCCTTTGGTATCCACAATACAATGCTTGCAATACATGCATACCCGTTCGGATATCAGTTCAGTAATTTTTCTCCAGTAATAGATAGGAAGTAATGGGACGGACACACACAGATACAGAGAGATGGAGATACATAGTCGATTATATATGGAGAGACTCCCATGGTACGAAGGGTGCAAGAAGGCAGTGCGACGGGTGGTGGCGGGCAGGAGATGCAGCGGGCGGCAGGTGTGTCCCGCCTGCGCGCCACCTTCTCATGTTGCAGGAAGTAATGGGACGGACACACACAGATACAGACAGAGAGAGGAAGGTACATAGTCGATTATATAGGTAGATGTTACCATAACCATGGAAAACCAATATAATTCTATGAGGTACCCATTGTAGCAGTCAGGGGAGGGACACTACGCCACTGTCAGTCACATGTTTGATACTACGCTGAAGTTACAATCATATGTTGTACATTACGCTACAGTTAGTCTCGAGCTGCATTACGCAACAGTCTCAGTCTAACGCAGTGCACTACATTACGTACAGTTCTATGTGGGGCACTACACTGAAGTCACAGTCACATGTAGAACATTACGCTACAGTCCAACGTAATGCACTACGTTACGCACAGTCCCATGTGGGATACTACGCTGAAGTCACAGTTACTTGTAGAACATTACGCTACAGTCCCACGCAGGGCACTACGTTACGTACAGTTCCATGTGGGACACTACGCTGAAGTCACAGTTACTTGTAGAACATTACGCTACAGTCCCACGCAGGGCACTACGTTACGTACAGTTCCATGTGGGACACTACGCTGAAGTCACAGTTACTTGTAGAACATTACGCTACAGTCCGACGCAGGGCACTACGTTACGTACAGTTCCATGTGGGACACTACGCTGAAGTCACAGTTACTTGTAGAACATTACGCTACAGTCCGACGCAGGGCACTACGTTACGTACAGTTCCATGTGGGACACTACGCTACAGCCACGCGATGAACCCGATGCCATCATCACGAGAAGAATATCTGGCAGCTAACCGAGGGCATTATGTATCTGAGGGTGTTAATTAATGAATGGCGAAATGTTTTATAGCAGAATACTTAACACCACAGTTACGGCAGTCACAGTACGCCAGTCAATCGCGGAACTGCTTCAACCAGATAAGAAACATTACATCAAAGGTACTCGATGAAGAGGTCTGATGTTATTGTGACTGAACAAATTGATGCTCGACCGTGAAAAACGTTCAGTACGAGTGAACTCTCTTCGGCGAACGAGTTGAATGTAACCCTTCAGGGATAGTTCTTTCTTATATACGATAATTAAGTACAATTTTCCCTTCAAACGAGGTCTATTTAATTTTAATGTCCTTGATACACTCTACCAAAAAGTGTCCATTCCACAGGATTCATAATTTCAATGAAAAACTCAATCAAGTCAATTAGTAAGATTAATGTAGTAATTTTAAAGTCAAATCAACATAAAAGTATTTCGAACAAAGGTAAAGGAGTGTTCCAAAGATGCACTTATCAGTTTGTGTTAAATAAAACTTTCTCTCTAAACAACTACTGAACCTTGGCTCACTTATCACCAGCTTGGTCGACTGGTGAGCAAATCTGCTTGCGAGCAGGAAGACCCGGGTTCGAATCCCGCTGCCGACATGGTTGACGCGGCTAGAAATACGGCATGGGACTTGGGTAAACAACCGAATAATTATCGAAGTAATTATCCGACCCATGAATCAGCCAGAAGGCCCGTTCCTATATCCTCATTCTATTCTACTACGAATAAATGTAATTTTTGAAATGGGACCAGCCCCACTTGTGTGTAACTGTATTCATAGTTTTCCATAAACATGAGATTTTTTATTACAGTGAAAACGGCTAAATTTTTAACAGAACAAGAGGAACAAATAAAAAATAAGCTGGCAATAAGCTGTGAGTGTAATAAAGTTAGATCCTTTATATTGAGACACATTACAGAGATGATATACATTTTCGTAAGCTACTTTAATTAGCGGGTCAATAAATTTCTTAAACTGTGTAATTTAAGCACTTCATTTATGAAAAGAATACTGATAATAAATTTTAATACAGAAGTAAAAGTTGAGCAGCTGAGTTTGTTGGCGAACAAACCATGGAAAAATCATATTTTAGCCACAATATTGTGAACACGAAGTGCTCCTATATGGAGGACGTGAAATCTACCTAACAACTAAATTAATACCAAATGTTACAGTCTGGAGGTAATAAAAGGTTCTGAACAACGACAGCTTCTGTTGTTACCATACTCACACGTCTAACAACTGAAATAACAGCCCGATAGAAATGTTGACATCACGTGTCAACAACTGACTGTCTCCCTCTAAAAATAAGTTGTATCTATTCAGTTTAATAGGTAACCCAGAGTCGTATTTTTGGTACGCAATGTTTTTTCTTTTAATATAGTTAAAGCGCTACGAATATTGATAAAACTTTTTTGCAGATGTGCTACGTAAATAGAGAGGTCAGGATGGCGTTCGTGACTGAAATTTCAGCTTAAACTTTATATGTTCCTCTTAAAAAACATTCGAAGTTAAACGAAAGCCTATTTGCTTGTCTTTCGTTAAATCAGCGTAAAAAGTTAACGAAAAATTGTTATTCACGAATGGCGCCAACTTGTTGAAATAATTATATTTTGAATCACTACCAATACAATATTACTTTCGTACAGAGGGCATAACGCACAGAGGGTATCACTAATGAAAAAACACAGAATAATTAAATGCTAGATTTTAGGAAATGTATTGCTTTTTGTGTTTTTTGACTTTAAATATGGAATTGACTATCAATCTTACCATTTTTAATCTTGCTCGATAACGATGGCAAATCCTGAGGTTGAGAAACTGTACGGTACTTAAGGGTTTTAGTTGTTAAGTCATAATGAAAGTAATTTCGATAGAAGTAGAACGTCCTTATGCAATGGTAGTTCTGATGGAAGTTTAGTAGTATAATGTGTCGAGTGCCGGAGGCTTCGATCGAAATATGGATTTTCATCTAAGAGTACGTGCGTATGTTAAAGCACTATGAATGTATTAAAGTACAATGAACATTTTATTTAATTTCTTCATAATTTATCATTTTTACTAACATTCAGTTTTTGTTAGTACTCAAATTTTATCAACGCATGTTAACTTTCATCCATCATGAGTGTTCGTCAACAATGATATAACAACAACAATGATTGGCTGCTTCACGACACAGGTCCTAGAATGCGTTCTTTAACATTGGTGCATGTATACTAATGAAGCGGCAATAATTATCGTTACTTTTGAACAAGTCCTGGGGTGAGGAAGAACTCCTGAAGTGAAATTTTACGTGAACATATCAAGAAAGTTTTAATTCAATGACATATAAGTAATGATGTATTCTCGTTATGACGCTGGTCATAATTTAATTTTATCTTAAGGGCTGTCTATTTGAAGATCAGGTACGTCACTTAACTTCAATTTATTTAACTTATACTCAAAGATCAACGCAAATATTACTTGTGGTGGTCGTGCACTGCATATTTGGGAAAGAATTTCATTTAATTAAACCCTTGGCTAAGTTCACATTAGAAGTGAGTTAATAATCTCCGAAACATACCTCACCTTTTTGTTAGGATTTAAATGATTAAACTGATAATGTAAAGTGTTAGTACATTTTACGATTGTTTTAAGGTGCCGGACTACGTATTTGATGAAGAGTACTGTATTATTTCGAATCTAAGGTGTGCCAAATAAGAACGACTGCTGAAGAATTATACTCGTATTTTCAAGATTGTTACCTAATTCTTGTTTAGAGAATTTTTTACACATTATTTAAGGAAATAACGTATTAAACTATAGTCCGAATACATTCTGAAACACTTATGTACTCTTATAGAAAGTTAGTATGTTATATCATAACTCCATCTTACATATTCAATCTACCCACTGCATCATCATGTTCCAAAATTGAGTGGACTGCTGACAGACATTCCTGTTTCTTACAACACAATTACTGCCACCACAATTTTCTGACTGATTCGAGCGGCGCCTGCGAAACAACTTCATCAATCGGTTGCATTCCTCAAAATTAAAACTGAGTAGATCGGTCAGCACGCTTAATAAGCTTAATGACTTATTCTATTTCAACAAGTTCTGTGCATCATCTTTTTAAATATTGATGAAAGGTATATTTTAATGAAAATATTACATATTATTACATTATTTTGTAAAAATGTAACTTGAATGAAAGCTTCGTCTAACATTTTTAGTGCGAATATAAATAGTATGACTTACTATGAAGATAAGCATTTGAATTTATTCGTAAATTTGTTTTACAGTAAAATTAAAGATTTTTAGAACCGCTTGAAATCGTTAGTAATGTAGAGTTTCCTGCAAGCTTCTTACAATTTTTGCCCAGTTCACCGACAGTATTTCTTTCGAAACACGTGTAAATTTGTCTGGAAGTCTTTAAACGCTGTACTGAGACATGCTTGCTTTAAACACCTGCAATTAGGCAGGCAAAAACGAAGGCAAAGCCTCGGGTCGAGCGTGAGAATGCCTTCAAAACTCTGCCGAGCCCAGGTACCCATTAAGTCTTGCTGCCTTCAGAGCTGCTTGATGGACGCGCGCCTTGGACCTACCCTGTACCAATGCTGCTCAGCACTGCGTAATTATCTGGCAAAAAATGCCCTCACGATCTCTTGAATTAAATGGCAGCTTGGCTCGCTAGAAGCGCCGCCGATTAGTGATTGGTTACGAATGATTATCATAGTTGCTAAGCGCCCTCAAGATTATTTTTAATTAACACCGAGTGGGTGACGGCGTACGTGTGAGTGCCCTTCTAGAGCTGCTCATGCAGCTCATCACCAGAAAATGATCGGAGTTAGGAAACCTTTTCCTTCAGCTTATGACTGGTCAACATTCTCTAGATTTTCAAGTCGCATGTATTTAAGAGAGGCTCATGTTGTATACAATTAACAGCAACAAAGTTTTGAAAATATTCCCGGAACTTAGAGCCGAATTAATATCATCAGAAAAATGATAAACTTATATATTGCCCGTCTCTTCCATCTACGGGCATACAATGCGTCTACAATATTGCAGATTGCTTCTTTGACAGAACTTGAGAGAGGTTTTTTAAACTTGAATAAGCGTACTTTTAAAATTAAATGTGTGAAAGGAGAAATTCTTATGATATTAGTGTTCCTTCTGATTTACACTGAATGAGTTTGTTTGAACCTGATCAGATTTTCAACAGACGATAGAGAAGACGCTTTTGCTTTATCGTTCGGAATAATATGATAGATAAGAATAATAACAAGGACACTTTTGCTTTGCTTTTTCAATTGTTTAACAAGGCGTTGAAGGAGTTTCAAATACTCTAATTTGACACCTTTTTAGTGAATTGTACTTTCAGTATAAAATATGTTAGAAGGTCGGTGATGGCTTCTAACACATGTTGTTTAACAGTGTTTTAGAAACTTTCAATGAGATAAAAAACATATATTCATTTTGACAAAATTTCGTTTCAGAAAAGTTTTGGAAAATATTCAGTGCCCTGACTCCCCATACATTTTACTACAATTAAAGTACTTACTAGAGTACAGATATTTTCTGAAATAAATGTGAGAACCATTTTAGCTACTGATAATAAGTGAATGCAGCATTGAAAGTGTCTCGTTTATTTTTTAATGTGATTTCTTGCAATTCGAAATTGTTAAAGTGTTTTAAGCTACAGACCCTTGTGTACGACTAGACTCTATTTTGAGACTGATGGAACTGATGTAGAGCCAGCGTGAGAGTGAGAACCCGCGAGCGCCATGTTGCTGTCAGAAGTTGTTAGCGTTAAAAGCGTGGCACGCGTTTATGAAGAGATTACGGACGCTGCAAGGGATCAACATCTCAGGACCAGAGGTAATATGTGAACGGTTTGCTTTCAACTGCTTCTTTGTACTGGTTGCAGCAACATAATTTCCTTCTCCGAAATGCTTTTCCTTTTGAAAAAAAGAAATTATGTTGCCGCAGCTTGTATATCGGGTGCTCCTGTACCATCCAAATGAGACTATTTTTGTGAAGCTCTATGGCTGTGGCGAAACACGTTTTCACAATGATATTGAAAACAACCACGTTTTGCTGCCAGCTGCTTCTTGGTATTTCAGTGGGTCATGTTGGTCATATGAAACCATTTTATGATCAAAGCGGATGACTATCGCAAAAGATATTTTCATTCGTACAATGATCTGAAGAGGACAATTTAATGGGAAATATTAACTTAGTCAAGCAGTGCATGCATTTGACAGCTAAATCAGTTTCTTTGGTTTTGACTACTAAAACTAGGCGACTAGCTCAAACTAATGTTGATATTATGTGAACTAGTTGAACATATAAAATGGGAATTTCTTTCTTGACCTGGAGTTTTTACAGGGAATTTTTTTACATGTACGGGAAATAATTGAAAGAAGGTCTCCAATTCTAAGAGGTGATAAGAGAAGTTAAAGAATTAATTTTATTAAACCTACCTGTGTGATTTTTTGCTGCGACCATTTAGTAACCAAAATCTCAATGATCTCTGAATACAGTGCATGATAATTCTTTTTTAGTGAGTTGGGTATTGTTATTCTTGTAAAACGCTTACACTAACGAAAACATAAAAGAATTCTGCATGCATACAAGAAGTAAAAAACTGCTGAATGTTTTCAAAATATTCAATGAAAATATTCATTTTTTTGCACTGAATCTTTATAAATTAATCTTCTATTTGAAATTAGTTTTTGTTTCAAAAGTATTTTTCATTCACAATTAGTCATGAGCAGCATCTTGTCTGTAATCTGTAATGACATTTAGACTTCCTTTGCAACACGGCCTACTTGCACCGCTTCATGAATAATCCAAGACTTGCCTCTCGCTTAACTCGGGTAGAACAATTCATCATGAGTAATTAATCTAAGGAGATGCTGGAAAGTTGCTGGCTTACTGCAAGCTGGAATTAACCTCAGCAGGTCCAGAAGCGGGTCTAATTGTACGTGTCACAAGAGTTGTTAATACACAAAGGATGTGATGTGCTCTACGATGGCAGCGAGCTGCAGCGGTGCATACTGAGAGAAACTCATCAACAGACTTTTTTGTTTGCAGCGCTTATAGTAGAAATTAACTCTGTTCCATCATTCGTTCGTGGTGAATTTATTTCAAATGAACTAGAAAATTAGGCATTCATAATTTTCGTTCATGCGACATTCAAGAGTGGTACCATAGAGTGGGGCTGGTTTTTTCTATTCTATATTAGTTTAGTTTGTTCAAGATGTCGAGAAAGACAAAACGCATTGTTTTCTGTTGTGTTTATCTTCAGTAATTTACTTTAAACACTCTATAGACTATTCTTCTAAGTTTTAATAAATAAAATAGTGTTTAAAAGTTATTGCTTTTCCTATTTTGCTTACATTAAGAAGCTGGGGCCACTTTTTTTCTGATCGTGAAACTGAACCTGTCTCTCAGTTTTATACGTACGTGTACCTTGTATGCAGCTGCAACTTAAGCTATACACTCAAGAATCGGCGTACAAACATTAAAATTAATGCGTTAATTGCAGTGAAAAGTTCGAATGGAAACTCCAGGATAAATATTTACGATATACTGCATGACTCAGCGTCCCTTCATGCTTCCATCCAACGGATTTTGTATCTTGTGGTATAAAAAGGGAAATCTTAACAAAGTATCCTAGTGTTCACTTGAAATTTAAATATTTTCATTCTTAAAACGCAACCGAACGCAAGAGAAATTATCTCTGCCTCTTCAGTAATTTCAGATTACACAAGACCATGTGTATCACATAAATATTTCATCATTCTTGAGAATCCACAGGAGTATGTATCAGCTTATTAATACCTTTAAAAATGCTTAATAATGAAATCATTTTACTTTATACTTTTTGTTTGGCAAGATTTCTTGTCGGAAATTCATTTTCGCTGAATATACCTACGCTAAAAATAATTTGATACTATTTCGCTGCTCTGTGAATGCATTTATAGAATATATGCAACAGCAAGTACGCTAATAACAGTTGCGAACAGTTTATTGAAAGCATAGAGTGTAGACCTAACTCCTTTTTTCTAATATCTTTTCTAAAATTTTCAATTTCTTGCCAAGTATGAATTCTCGAAATGTATTTTATTTTCAAGAATTTCGTAAGGGCTATCAGTGGTGACATTATTATTATTATTATTAAGTATTTCACGACGTATAATGACATGAACTCCAGCAATTCGGCGGCAGCTCGTGTTGTAGCACCGGTCGCTGAAAACAAGACCTCAGCGGCCTGGCGTTTTAGTGTCGTAGTCTACGGAAAGCGTACGCCTCACTCAATTTGTCGATAGCTTATTTCTTCTGTGCCTTGTTTCTTTAACCCTTTAGAGCACGTAGGGATATTTAGTAACTTACCAATTTAGGTACGTTTACCCTTTTTTATGCTCAAATCTTGTGCCTTAAAGAGTTAAAGTTTACTTTTTATCACAATGGCATGCACAACGAACAATGTAACTTCAGTGACAATAAAGATGCATACATCTTTTGATGAAGATGCGCTCACGTGATACTTGAAAGGAACTGAGCAATGAAATGTAATAAAATGATCTAGCCTACATTTCAAAAAGGTTTATGTTCTACTTAGTTTTTGTGCTGCTCAGCGGCCAAGTTGTCATCAGTTCATAACAATTATAATTCAGTTCTTTGGTAGATTAAGCGTTTGGAAAATACCATTCAAACTATCTCTGACTTACTTAAGGTCTCGCAGCAGCGTGTAAGCATTCAACTCTCATACGATAACTTTTCTCGTGCATGCCAGTCAACGTTGTGTCCTGAACTCTACTAACTGTATTGTGTCGCAGCAACACGTAGACGTAACGGCAAAAGCCCACTGGTAACTAAAAGCAATTTGCAAGCACGTTAGTATTTTCGTTAACGACGATGCCTACACGGCACACAAGCCCCGAATTTGCTTGAGTGAGCTAGCGTCCGCCGGTACGGAGTGTTTGCGTGGTGCCTGCATAGCAGAGGGCGACCGCAGGACAGCCAACATCCTGCGGCCCTCCGTCTCCTTCCTCAAAATCTCACTGGTAGTTTCCCGACCGGAATGTTACTTAGATTTTGTTCAATAATGTAATTTTTACAGGATAACATGCTGGAGAATTCACAGTATTGTCTTCAATACAAGTGATTGTAAAATAATGTAGCTTATGATCTATACATCCGTCATTGTCAATTAATACTGAGAAAACGTTCGAAAAAAGTGCTTACATCGTTGATCATGTTTAAGTTTGTGTGAGTTCAACGCATTCATCGTTGTTTAATATTGTGGTGTTCTTTAAATATTCTAGAGCAAGATTTTCGACATTAGATATTTGGTTCAACTGAAAGGTGTAAGCCTCCAATAATTGTGCTAAATCAATATCCAAGTTACCTTTTAAACTGTCAGATTTTCACTCACAAACATTGACATAAATATTTTGGTTTTGAATGTAAAAGAGCTCTTGAAAAATCCAATTTGAATTTTCTCGACTGAAAAAGTTCGCTACTCGTTGCAGCAAGGGACGAGACGATCAACTTGGATTCGTAGCCAGAATAGTCTTTGTTCGGTTGCGGTTTTTATTTTCTCTTATGCAAAGAGGGAAGGGAAAAGAAGGTCGCAGTTGTACTCGATCTCTCCTCAACTTGAACCTTTTTGTTCTGAAGACACCGATCAATGTTTTACCCTCGTAGGTTATTTTATTTTACGAAATAGTTTTGCGTACACTGAAAGTCAAGTCTGTGAGTAAATTTTAAAAACGAGAGATCTTCATATTGAACAATTGTTCAGTTTTCTGTACAATTTTGCGTGTGCTCACACAAGAATTCGAGAGTCGATTCCAAAATAAATGTTGATGCTTTGAGCTAAAAAGCTTTGCTAATTACTGTACTGTAATTAATATATTTCATCGGAAAGTAGTGTTGCATTTTTGACAAATTTTAAGTGATTAAAGGGGCTGAGAATTCTTTTATCAACTCTAAATCCTTCTGTCATTTGCATATTGAATGCATGAGCGTATATACACAAAATCATTCTACGTTAGTATGGATATCTTACTACACATAAAATTCAAAAGAGTTTTCATCACTTGAAGCATGAACACTTTTTGAAAAATGAATGTAATACTAGGCCGTGTTACTAAAATGATCGCTGATATGCTCATCAGTGCCTCGTAAACTCACTCTCTTGAGCTCTCATAAATAACATGTCTATGCCCTTGTGATGTATTGGATAATTACTGGCTCGGTAGTGGCCCACTCAACCTCACGGCCGTAATAAGGCATGTTTACTGGTACGTTGAGTGGTTGACACAACCTTCAGAATCTTTTCGTTTTGACTTCTGTACTTCTTCATTTTACAGTCTGCGCCAAAGTTTTTAACCTTTAATCGTTCCTCGGACATAGAGTAGGTATGCGTTAGCACTCCCAAGTATTTGGCTTAAATTAACCAGCGCATTCGATTCCAAGTGTTAAACGTGTCACATAAGTTTTTATACCCGAAAATGGTCATTTCTCAAAACATGATCTTGCGTCGTTTCACTGTGAATCAAAAAAGGTCAGTAACTTTAATAACTTATTTTAGTTATACACAAACTAGTAACACCAAAAATATGACTACGTCACACATGGTTCAAATACAAACGATTGAATATGTGATTTTCGTTTAGTATTTGATATTTTCAAGAGTTTATCATCTTCAATCCTTTGTCAACAACTTTCTTTCACAACATGTGCTCAAGTCTTGAATTTCAATTTTAATGGACAAGCTTTCGCTGCGCACCGATTTACTAACTGTGTTTCGAATACATTTATTATAGTTATGATTCTTTTTTCCCATCAAGCTCACTGTTCCCAAGAATTTGTATGTGAGCCAAAGTCATTATCTGACAATTATTAGTTGCATGTATTTACGGATAGTTGTTGCAGCCAGTGAAATTATTTTGAAAAAAGTTTCTCTGCATGTTTCGAAAGAGACGAACAGTTCTGAATATAAAGGTAGTCTTTGTTCTCGCAAATTTATCTCCAATGAAGAGGAAATTGTCAGGGCTATGGGATGGTATGATCACTTAATTAACATGACAGTCACATAGTAGGTTGACTTGCTCAACAATTGTGACCATGACGTACTCAAATTATTTTTTCATTCTGCTTGATGTTCCTCTCAGTCTGCTGTAATCAATCACTCACTTTATAATATTATCAGTACACTATATTCATCTGGCATCTGTCTCGCCTGTATTCGATTTTAATTATAGTATAATCATAAAGCTCATGTACCAATTTTAGTAAATGTTTGTAATAATAAGTAGAAGTGAAAACTTAAGGCTTTCGGCTTACAGCAACTTCACTTTACCTTTACCTGTACTTCAATCCTGGCAATTTAAAACATGCCTACATTTTCTCTCCCATTTGTTGTGCTTATCTAATACGTAACTTTTGATTTTTTGAACGCAAGGAAGTTTTCACTTAAATACGATAATAATTTCTGTTTTACAGACTAGAAACACATCACTGTGAGCGATCGATTAGCCGAGTAAAATTCACAATTTAAAAGTCTCATTCTTCCTCGTATATTTTATCTCATGATTTAAGCTTCACTGTTCAGAACTCAAACCCTCAGAGTATCCTGAGTGCAACGTTTTTCGTGGTAAACGTCTTTGATGAATTTGTATGCAATTTTATTTTCAAGTTTTAGTTCAATTGTGAAAACATAACCATTTTTTGTTGTATTATCGACCAATATATTTCTATCCCTTAGGATTTTAATGATAATGTATTTTGAAACGCAATGTTGAATATTTTGTTCATCATTGATGGCGAAATAAACTGTTTTTTTTCTTGTCTTCGACTGTTTCTTCGCTGCCTACACACTTGTTCCTGCAGATTTGCTCATTATTCTTGTGAATTTTCATATATCATTGTGCATCTTTGTCTGACAGCAATAAAGCTCTCTGCCAAAAACTATTTACTGTTAGCAAAAGATTGTGATTCATTGGTTATAACTAACAGGCGTTATTTCCAGAACTCATATTGAATGATTGTTGTGCGAAAAATTTAATATTTTAGCTTGAATTAAGTCAATTTTCAGATTTTTCACAGACACAATGCCGGAGTCGTCCATCTCTTCTTTACAGAAATTGAAAAACGCTTGCAATTGGTCTCTCACTTCCCGTATGACACGTTTTCAAAAAATGCGCATCCAACACTGATTGAATATTATATGTACCTAGATTCTTGTTCTGTTTCTCTGAATCGTTCACAAATGCGCTGTCGTATAAACCTGAAACGTGACACAGTTATGGAACTTGCTAGATTGAGCTTAATCAGATATAAACATTTTGTTCTTCATGAATGGGTTTTAAAGTTAGTTACACTTGTCGATTGCATCTTCACTCGCTCAAACCCTCGAGGTAAATCTTTTGAAAAATTAGGCATTTAGTCAGTGACGGAGTTTCATTCTAGAAGTAAGAGTAAAGAATATTTTTGCACATTTTCAAATCCACGGGCAAATTTTTACGAGTACTTGTCTTTTAAATGCCATTTCTATCAATCGAACATTAACAAGTCGTAAAAGTATTGCGATAATACAAATGTACTGTGTAATACACATCAGTAGGTAATGACTTTTTAACCAACTGTTTTATCCCACCGACATCTCGAATGTTTCCTATTTTGTTGGAACAAAAACTAAAGCAAATCACAGGTTACAAATTTTAAAAAAATTGGGTGAGGTTTCAAATCCGTAGCAAGAGACCAAACAACCATTGTATACATAGGTCTGGTATCTATTGCAGATCGGCAAAGTGAGTACATGAGCTCGTGTTGATGAAATTCTAGAATATCTTTTTTGTTCACGTGAACTTGAAACATATTTTATGTATTCATTTCGTTAATCATTTTTACCAACATGATTTCTGATTTCAGGTATCAAGCTAACTTATAGTGTGTCCCATAAATATTTACGCACTATTTTTATTAGTGTCTAAAATTAGTGTCCACGAACATGGTTAAATTTACGCATAACGCTCTTCAACTGTGTTATACAAGCTTGTTTTTTTGTTTCGTTCGTTTGTAAACAGTTCTTCAAGCATAATAACATCCAAAGCTAAACGTGAAAAAATTGCTGCTTTGAAGACTGCTGTATCACTGAAAGTGTTGGAAACCGTTCCGTTTTCACTTCGGTCCCACACATCGAATTTGATCCAACAGTTTTACACATATAATTTCAACGGGCTAGGAGTAAAAACAAGTGGCCTTCCTCAAGTCCAGTCATCACCCAATGAGTTATCTGTAGAGAGTAGGGTTTCGCCTAAATCCCACTCAAGTGTGGCTTCTTTGAAGTTTGCCCTTCTTGCTTCATGGTATGGTTTGCTTCAAAAAGTAGTATGGCGTTCATATGGCCACTCTGTTACTAGTCGTTTGGAGCTTATGGTCAAGGCTAAAGAAGGTCACGTTGAAAGTTGATTGGTGTAATATATTAGCAATATACACTTAAACCTATGTAGTAAACTTCAGTGTCCTATATTAAGTATGTATTGAATACTAATGAATACTCATTCTGTGGGTGTGTTTTAAGGGACATGCTGTAGAATAGCATTTTTATAATTTACCACAAAATTTCTTTGTATATAATATCTCATTAATACTCGTACAGTACTGTTTTGCCCTGAAGAAACTGCACATAAGCAACTAGTAGAAGTAGGAAATTAAGGGCAACTATACTGTGAACAGAAGCATGTCGTATATGTCTTCTTTTTCTCTTCACTTCAACACTAACAACAGAAACACATTTAAGCTCATGCAAAGAAATCGATTTCTATTGTGTCACGCTATTTAACTGTTGTTCTTCTGCCATTGCAGTGAACGTGGTGGAAGCACTTCAGGAGTTCTGGCAGATGAAGGCCCAGCGAGGCACTGAGCTCAGAAATGGGGCCTTAGTAATCTACGAGTCCGTGCCCTCCTCAGCTCCTCCTTACGTCTGCTACGTCACCCTGCCAGGGGGATCGTGCTTCGGTTCTTTCCAGGTGAGGAGGATGATTTTTTCTCTATAAATTGTGCAGGGCGTGTATGTAATTCACAGAAATTATGTGTTTCAAGGCTTTGGGTAACTTGTATCCAATGGCTGTTGTGTTGATTGAAAGGTTATTGAGCCTTACGGGTTTTTGGTACGCCGTTAGGTTTTGAATGTGTTGGTGTATGAAATTAATGATGCTAATCATGAATAATATACACGAACAAAATATTTATGGAGAAAATTTTCTTTAACATCGTTCATTCCGAAGGTTTCAGTGAATTTTTTATTTGATCAATTATGTACAATGCATAATGCTGATCTATTACAATTAGAGTCAGAATAACTAAAATAAGCTGGTATATATGGAGAAAAGGGAATAAATTCTCTCTTAAAGAGAATTTTTATTTAATTTTATATCGTGCTGATTTCTAGTTCTGTGGCGTAGAATTTTCATTTAGTTTTGACAACATGATATGAAAAACATTTTTAAATAATTAAGATTATTTTACACAATTGTTTGTATATTTATTTTTATCATTTTTATTATATAAAGAACAGTTGGAACATTTGTTTGGTTGCAATTTTGAAGAGGTTAATTCATTTCTGTACTACGGAATTCTCTTTCCATATTGTTTTACATTGCAATATCTGTCAATACTTCCTTAGTTCATGAACATATTCGATGAGGTCTCATGTCTTAGTACATATTTTGAAATTGTCAATGTCTTGATTACGAAAAAGTGAAAAGAAATACCTTACTTTTTCTCATGTTGAGATTTATTTGTGAATGAACGTTCTCAATTTTTTGTTCTTAATTTCTGAGTTAAACTGTACTGAATATTTTCATTCATAAAGACCCATAAATTCACTAACTCTGTTTCCCAAGTGTCTTTCAAGAGCTTCAATGAATTGGTTCAATAGTAAATAAGTGTACGCTAATTTAAAACATCCTTAAAGAGAGAACTTTACTACATACTTGCATGTTGAGAGTTAGAGACAGTAAGAAATGTAAGAGCAGGACGAGAAAAATGTTGATAAATTTCTGTGCACACATCCGCATTCTGTGAGCCAGTTTTTCTTCAACCGGGTTTGTAATGTGTAGCGACTAGGTTTTGTTCAGGCTTTATATCTGTCCTTTGGTTTATTATTGACAGGTGTTTTTAATGTATCATAGATTTAATGACACGGTGTAAAGCAAAAATTAATATCAGCTGCAAGAAACACTGGTTAGAGATTCTAACGGTCAATTTACCGAAATTGCAGTTCTGTCCCTAAAAATCAATAACATTTAGAATGAATATATAAAAAATATTATTATATATTGTTTAATATGAAATTCTCTATTTGTTGAAACTTTTTAAACTCATTACCTCATAGGTACTTAAAAGTAAATGAAAACAATGTATTGAATGGAAAACTCAAAAAGACATTGATATTCACCCCAAGAGAAACCGTTCAAGGAATAATGCCCATTTCTTTTTCATAAGAATCTTGATATATAAAACACTTTTATGCATGCAGATATTGAGAGATGAAACTCATCGTTACTGACAAAATTTGGGAAGTATGGAAATTCTTGTTATTAGTGAAAATCCACCCATTAAGAAGCACAGGTTTTAAGAAAAATTCCTTAAATGAATTCACGATTTCCTCACAGGATAGAATAGTTTCCAGTCTGAAAAAACTATTAGGAACTCTGAATATTTGCAGTGTTTTATCTGAATAATATTTCATGTATTCTTATATTTTTGTTGTCGATTTAAATTCACTGAGTCAATATTTTCAAACTATCTTTTTTCATGTGTTAAAATAAAAGGTCTAAATCAAATGATATGTACTTAAATATCCGAGCGTAGCATCTGATGGGTCACATATTTTATCTCTCTCAATTCAGAGCTTTAACGCGAGTATCTCAATTGGATTTCTTGTGTCCGACCTCATGCAAGTATGTATATACATATAACAATTAGCTAAGCGTGAATCATACGCCATCATTCCACCTCGTATTCAGATCACATTTCATCCCGTGGAGGCCCGTCAATCTTTCAGGCAAAGATAGACGTTGTTTTATCGAATTTCACTGACGATTTGTCTGTGTTTACATTGCCCAGAACTGTCCCACGAAAGCAGAAGCACGGCGCAGCGCGGCAAAGATCGCGCTCATGAATTCCGTCTTCAACGAACACCCGTCACGGCGCATCTCCGATGAGTTCATCGAGAAGGCTGTCACGGATGCCAGAGCGCAGTTCAAGGTACTTGTGCTGCCATACGGTGATCAAACTAGCTTCGTAGAATGCTTTGAGTGCGGTTGGGGTGCGTCAAAATTAGTGTAGTACGAGTGAAGTGGTGCTGTGGTAAGTCAAAAGTAATGTAGTATGCGTTGAGAGGCGTGTAGTAAGTCAAAATTAGTGTAGTCATTGAGAGGAGTGTGGTAAGTCAAAAGTAGTGTAGTATGCGTTGGGAGGTGTGGAATACTAAAGGTGATATCGTTATACTCGTGAGTGGTAACTCTGTAGAGTGGATGTAATGACGTGCAATTTAGCAAATCCTATGTGTAGTTGCAATGCAGAAGCTTTAATGTAGTACGCTAAAACTTGAAACGAATTATATACTTAAATAAAAAGTAGTGCAATGGTCTCTTATAGGTCTAAAGCTTCGTCGTCGTCAGTTAATGGTAAATTGTTTGGTGTTTGATTGAGGCATACGTATTCTAAAATGAACAAATATTGTTATAAAATTATATTTCTATACGTAAGTTACGACCATACCAGAATGAAACGCTTGATTATAATGTTTGAAATGTTTGATCACCAAGAAATGTTTCATTTTTATTCGTCAAGTAACAATGAAGAATCCCCATGAGTTTCAAAAATTGAATTGAAAGATGATATCTGATATTAGAGGACAGACTCATGTTTGCCAATTAGTCACTCATCGAGCTTCGATTTCTATCGTGGTTTAGTTATGTGCAGTGTCTCTTTTCCAAAACAGAGTTCAAATTTCCCAGTATATCGATTGCAGCTACACTGCAAAAATTTACCTGCATAAACTTTGAACTAGACTGTGGTAAGTACCTGGCAAGATAGTTTTTTGGCTCGGCAATAATGAACTATCGAAAGAGAGGGGAACGGATTTCACTTTAGTTACGAATTCAAATATTGTTAGTGAACCTTTAAAAGTCAGTGTCATGAAGAATTCAAATTACTATTTTACCATTGTCAACAGGAAATACGGTAACTTTCATTTAAAAGTTATTGAAAATTGTTTTCATGTATTACCTCTTTTCTCAATAAAGATTCAAACCAGGCCACTTTTCTCACTAATAATACAAAATATATGTTGAAGAAAGCGTTTACTTACATATCCGCAATTTCGTGTATGCACGGCCGATGGAATCGTAGGCCTGTTAGCATATTGAGTGAGATTATTATCGAGAAAATCACTGAAATATCGTGTACAGCTCTTCGAATACGAATGTCTTTGATGCGCAGCTTCGGTTTCGATAAAAAACTCATTGTATTAGTGAAGCCGTCTTCGTCAAGTTGTGGCTGTGCGGTATCGAGCTTCGTGCAAGCCCTCAGCGTTGTGGAGGCACATTGTATCACTCCTCAACGCAGCCCGACATCCCATATTCTTTTCATGGCCTCATTCGTGGGAGACTTTGCATGCAAGAAACCATGTCCACAGGTCGTGCACCTTTTGGTTTAGACTGATAGGTTTTCTTTTGGAACGGTTTTATTATATCATCCATAATATCCAGGGTCAAAATTAAAGTTTCTTCTCCGAAGTCATCATGTTTGATGAACTAAGAGACCATTCAATTTGGTGAGCACGAATGTGATGTGTCTGAAGCCTCGCGTTTATGACCTTCCATGCATTACGTTCTCGCATAGACTTCGGGGCGATCTATCCAGGTCGATCTCTGAGCTCGCAGACAGATATGACTATTTACAACCTTGTTTGAACTTTAGCAGGCACTATATATAAAAATGATACCTGAAAAATCGTTAAGAACGCCATAGAACATTAATTGGATGGTCGCTGGACGGACGTTCTTCCTCAATGAAGCCCAACGAAGTTGTCTCTCCTCGTGTCAAACAGAGGTATTATAATCGGCCAAGTTTCATCTCCCGCTCGAAATCAGGAATGAATTTTAGCTAATAAACCGCATTATTAAGAATAGCTCTGGACAGCCAATGGTCTGGAAGAAACATTAAATGCGGAGAATAAGGTGAAGAGCCAGACCTGGCCATGCAACTCATGAATAAACACTGAGACACAGGCATAACCTGCTCTGTTCACATGAGAGCGGCGAGCGCCTTGAAGTTCCAATTATTCTCGATATTACGAGCAGCTTACTTGAGTGTGTTCAGCCCGCAACGGCTCTGAATTATTGAGTGGACTGGTATTTTATTGACAGAATTTTGACTCCAACGTTTCAAAAGAGACCGTCAGATAGTCTAAGAGTTTTCAAATGAAGACATGTGTGTCCTTCATGCATGTCGTAGTTTGTCAGTCCGGTCGTTCTTTGACCAATTTGAGGAAGCTTAATCCGCATTGCTGTTGCGTAAATTAATCTGAGGAAGTTTTCTGAAGTTAGTCGTAGAACAAAGCAAGGAGCTGTTTCTAATGCATCGAAATTTCCGCTTTTTGGCCATTTTACTCCCGGAAGTAAAAGTGTTTTGTAGAAATTAAGCAATAGTATGCTTAACGTGAAATCCAACAAAAAATAAAAATTAAAAAATTAAAATGCATCATTACGTTTCAAGGAATCTATTTTTATTGTTTTAAAGTAAGGGAAACTTACTTACAAATTTAAGTAATTTCATGGGTGAAACTCACGTGAAATATGAATTAAATTTACTTTTGAAAATTTTGCATTTCATCAGTTAGAAATATTATGAACAAAGAGATTTTTCTTTCAGAGAAGGCATACGGAAATGACGCTTGCGTTTCATGTATTTAACCGGTGGCATGCATTATTATAATATATTATAGTAAAGAATTCTCATAAGAAATTAGGTTTATACCATTGATGTTAAATTGAATTGAAAAATGTTTCACACTGCAGAGCATAATTTCCTCAAATAAGTAATAGCATGCCTTGCTGCCATTTTTTTAAGCACTGACTCCCTAGAACTTTTCAAAGTGAGTGATGAAGATGTCACATGTTCAGGACTAACAATTCGTGCTCACATGACTCAAGTCTCTCTTGATCGTTTTGCTTGATCTCACTGGCAAACAATTGACAGGAATTTCATCGTTTTTGAGATCCATGTATAAAAGTGCGGTTATGAATCGAGCTCTAAATAATTGTGAATAAAGCTTATAAATTCGGGAGAGATGCAACTGAGCTACATTCTTCACTTGCTACCTAGCTCATGGCTTTGGCTCAACAAACTACGTTACTTGAAGTATGATCTGTTTGAAACTTGTATGGAGAGCGTATATTACAGTCACTAATCGTCTATGAGGGAAAATGCACAGTTTTTACTACAGAACTTCTGCCCTTCTTACAGCTCAGGTGCTTGCGCACCAGTTCTTTAACTGCCAACGTCTTAAAATTTCCTTATTTTTTAAAAATTATTCGGGCATAGAAAGGATACGGAAGAGAATTTATTTTTTTATAAGACCCAAACTTCAAGGATTCTAAAAATGAAACCCAAATAGGCAAACATGCAAGTTATCGAGATTAGGGAAAACTTCGAGATTTTAATTGTGCTCAATCATACACTTTTTAAGCGTCACCTGAACCTCTTTATATGTTTTCTTTGTCAATAAATATTTGACAAAATATTAACGAATGCTAATCAATTTCCGTGGATGAAATCTAAGCCCCGAGTATCTACATATATAATATACAGTGTATCTCCATCTTTCTATCAGTGTGTGTCCGTCCCATTACTTCGTATACGTATTACCGAAGAAATATTATTTAACTGAAATCAGAAAGAGTATACGTGTATTATAAGCATTGTTTTGTGGATACCAAAAGCGCCAGATTACCATAAAGTACGCCATTTTCTCCTGTTATTAGCCTTTTTCTTCTACACGGCCATGTTGTCGGTAGATAAAATACAAAATGGAAGTTCTGTATGTGTTCATTCAAAGTATTTAGGTTATGATAGCACCGCGAGCAAAAATGAAAAAATGGATTTTATTTAACAGGTCATTTTATCATTTTTAAACCGTGGAATTTCAACTCGTACTATCCAGGCCATGTTACCGGTAGATAAGATACAGAATGGGAGTTCTGTATATGTTCATTTAAAACAAAATAATTCGTCGTAAATCTTTAATACTTTCGTTTTAATAATAATCATTTCAGGTTAATCAAATCTAAACCGTGTAATTTCCACGAGAACTATATAGTATGTATCATAAGTACCTAAATTACAGTCGTTAGGCTAAACTGTGGAAAAGTTAGACTCAAGAATGACTGTGTTCGCTTATGTGTCTAAAATCTGAGTCTAAATACAGATTTCTAGAATTAAGTGACCGAAATGGCAAAACTTTCATGCGGACTGTTTAGTTTATTTTGTAAAATCGTGGTCTTCAGCACAACCGCACGAACGCTGACTAGTGTTATTCGACTTTAGAATAACACAGATACTCATTAAAATTTATTATAACTTTTCATTGAAAGAGCCCTAACAGAAATGACTCACTGTTTCAGAAACACTTGATGTTAGTACGTAATGAAGAGTCAATTTAGTTCACAAACGTATACTAGTACATCAAAACATACGTTCAAGAAAATTGTTTAATTTTTTCTTTAATATTTTCGTGATAGGAAGACAATGCCTATAGCATGAGTTTAAAAACATTTATCTTAGTCCAGGTTTTTTCCAAGCGGACCGTGTCTAAGATAGAGCCTATTTCTTTGAAAAAAAGGAGTTCTATGTTACAAAATTTCACTACGCACGACTATTATGTAAGATATATTATGGAAGTGCACCAATGATAAAAACTGCACAGGATCTTCATGTGTGGCATTTAAAATTTTGAATTAGAAACAGCCACCTATTGTCAGCAACTCTGTTGTGAATGTTGTAATTTTTTTTGAAAAGTTGGTTACAGTTATCTAGCAAATGGCAATGGACATATTTCTGTCTGAATGAGTGATTATATTATTATTTTGAACCTTATTCAAATCTTTCTCTGTAGGATATTTTTTACCAAAACAGTGATACATTCAAAGTTTACAAACAGTGATACGTTTTTTAATTTTCAAAATTCGCTCATGTACGTACTGTTTTTTTTCATTTTATCCGAGAAAATAAGTTAAATGTTAAATGAGCAAACCACCTTCGCTCACATTTAAAGACATTTTTTTGCATGCAACACAATTTGCTCAAGTTTTACGAAATATTTTGCGAGTTAAGAATCATAATTCAATCTAGGGTTCATTTTCGATTATGTCGAGTTCATGAATGAAAATATAAAAGTTACGTTGACGGATGTTTTTAATTTGCAGGGAGATCCAGGCGAAGCGGATAGCCCCAGCACAGGTATCGGAGCGTTCAGGTTCATGCTGGAAACGAACAAAGGTCGTACGATGTTAGAGTTCCAAGAACTGATGACGGTGTTCCAGTTGCTGCATTGGAACGGCTCTCTGAAAGCGATGCGGGAACGACAGTGCTCACGACAGGAGGTCGTGGCTCACTACTCTCACAGAGCCCTGGACGACGACATGAGGTCGCAGATGGCGCTGGACTGGATCGCTCGAGAGCAGGAGAACGCTGGAGTCATATCACGCGAGCTGGGCCAGAGTGAGAGGGAGCTGGAGGCGGCAAGGCTAGCTGGAAGGGAGCTTAGGTTCCCCAAGGAAAAGAAAGATATCTTGATGCTCGCCTGTTCCCAGCTCTCACCCTCACCGTTGGATCCATAAAATTTCTCGATGGGTGCTCCAATATAATTTTGTTTCAAGGCTAAGAGGAATCAAATTAAAAGTTTTCGAGATGAAAAGCTTGCGTTGTGTACTTTTAAGGTGCGTGATTGTTATTGTACATAGTGTATAAAGTGACTCCAAAGAATATTATGTAATTATAGAAATATGAATTAGATCATTTCAGGTGAGCAACCGTTACGAAATTTTTCCCCTTTTTTCTAATTTTCCTCGTTGTAGCCAAACATCTCCATAAGAAAATTCCCATCACTAAATTTCTGGTGCTTCCTTTTTCAAAACATTTCCTGCATTTTGTTTTTTAAGGTGATTTGATCGATCTCAAGTGTTTCACATTGCGTCCCTTTCTGTTAATAGAACTATGTTCGTGTCAATATGTTCTACTATTAATCGAAAGTTCTGTTTGTTTCGTTACCGTGCTTGGAGTGTCGTAGAACTTTGTTTAAAGATGCATTTTTTCAAATAAGTATTCCCGCTTTTACTCTTAGTCAATGACTTAATCGTGCGCCAACAAAATATGCTTGAGCTTTGAGAATGCAAACTCAGCAGACAACATCTATATTCCATCATGGATTTGAAACATATTACTATAACCTGAGCTGTTCATCATGAATTTCATATTACTATAATCTGAGTTGTCCATCTTTAACGTCATATTACTAAATTATGAACTGTCCATTATGAATTTCATGTTACTATAATCTGACTTCGTGCAGGGAGTCACAAGTTGAAATGATGTATGATACTTCAAACAAAACACTCTAAAGTCTGCTCTAATGAAGCAAATTCTCCTTCAACTCCGAGCTAAAGTTAATTTTTTGTATCACATTTCGAAGGAGTAAGAAAATATAATAGTAACTTGAGAAATCATTTTCATGATATGAAAGCTCACTTACAAACTAGTTGAAAAAAAGCCGGCGTTTTCTCTTGTGTCATTCTGGCCAACTTAGTTTAATGTATTCAATATCTAAAACCTAAAATTATCTGCATTTCTCTTGTATATATTTGCTGTTTAAAATAGGAATAATTTTTCATCGAGAAGTACTTTTCTAGTGTGCTCCATCTAGATTACCAACTCTATTATCTTTACATTTATAAAGCCCTAACTTCTTTTTGTAATTCTAAAATTTAAGTTGAAAAATTGAAGCTCTGCTCGGAGCTTTTCAACTCTGTCACTGCAATTGACAAGATCAACTTTGATACATTGAACTTCAGATTGATTGCAAAAACATGTTGAAACGCCATGAGTTTCGGTCAAGTTCGTAAGCTCACATTACGGTAAAATACTGTGATAAAAACGGTCATTCACCTTCTTAGAAGTGGCATCACAGCTGCAAAAGTCCCCAAAACACAGACATAGGAAGCTCTGCTAGCTGAGCCACCCTCAAAGGAAGTCGTCTTTCAAGAATTGTTAAATCTTGTAGGCGTAAGGTTTTCTCATGTGTATTTATATGTGCTATCTTGTATTTATATTTTTGTGTAAGTAGCAAGTTTCTGTTAACCATTATAGTGTCTTTCCATTCAAAAGTTGGTCTTACGTATTTTGAAAGTGCGGAGTGTCATGGCTTTACTCGGCCGGTAAAATTTAGGAGTTTGAAATTTTCTATTTTTCTGGTTACCTGCTTCAGCTACCGTGATATGCTGTTTAGAGATCTCTCTATTAGTTCTTAAACTTGTTTCATATCACTGGTAAGCAACAAACCAATTTCCGGTATTTTAAAGCAGTCCTTGAACCTTAATGTTCAACTCTTTTTGTTATATGGCAAGGAATTAATTTGAATTTTAGATTTTGGAAAGAAAGCATTGATTTATGGTGGTGTTTATTTTATCAGGTGAGGGAAGAGGCTCATGAAGCTTCACGTAAGGTCAACTAGAATGGTCGTGTCAACTTGAACACAACACTTTGCCTTGCCTACTTAATTTTATGTGTACCCAATGTGCGTTCTGACTTGTAAAGCTGTACTTTCTTCATGATAATTCTGGCTCCTTAGAGTCACACTTTGTAGTGGGGCGAATGGTTTTTTGTTATGTTTATCGGTATTTTCTATCACTAACATCGCCCTAAACTTGTGTCTAACACGGCATTGATTTCTATTTCATCGTGAACTTTTCCATGAGTTAGTTTGTGATAAAGAAATAGACAACTTTTACTTCGAGTGAGTTATTTAGCTAGCCCTTCATATTTTATGGGTTTCTATAGAGGGGAAAACTTTGGTCATTAGTGCGCGTCTTTCATCTTTCCTGTTTACTCCCTAAAAATAAAACCCTGACATTGACGTAGGTGAAGATTATGACTAGATCAATAATGAGCTGTTTGTCTTTATTATATCAAAATTGTGAAGGGTAAATAAGATTGGCTATATCTGTACAAGTAATCCAGAAATTTTTGAACGTATGTGTGGGTAAGATTATAACGCAAGAGCCGTCGTTTGCAGACAGAGGGAGCAAAACTGTCCTCGTTGTGCTACTTATCTGCCAATGAAAAAACGATGTATATCTTCCAAAGCGGGCATTTGTGGTAAAATTCATAACACATCTTATAATTATGTGCTAGATCAAAACGTGTGTTCATGAAAGAACTCAAAATATACCATTTAAAATACATAGGGTCGAAGCATGTGGAATAAATAAAGCTAAAAACATTTTTCAAGTTAGAAAAAGTACAAGTTTCAGTCGGTTCACTTAGCTGAAGAATATAGTACTTTACATTCAGTAATTTTAAAATTCAATGTTAATATTGCATGAAAAAATTTTGGTGCTTTGAAATACATTTTCGATCTAGCCTCAAGTATTGTAAACTGAAGCTCGTACCACACAGAATATAATAAATAGGTTTCCAGAAGATGAGGTATGGTCGTTCGAGTTCAGCTCTGCGCCACTCTTCATTTCAAGAAGGTTATGCAAAACTGTTACTTCAAGCGTCTTATTCTATTCTCATCCTTAATTCAACTCTTGCTTATGAGAGCACGCACATTCAATTCGAGAATGATGACACAGGAAGTAACAGTCAAAAACAGAGCAAACTATATCCTGCCAAAAGCTTGATGTAATCAGCATTTAATGATAAAAGTAATACTAACAATTCAATCGCTGAAAAATTTCAGTAGAATTCAGTTTCACATCACAATGCTTCAATGTATATGTATCGTCGCTCGAAATTAAATTAAATAAGATTACTACGTCCACCTCATAGTGCTAAAATCATATCCTTACACTGGAGAAGTTACATGTAATATAATTTTATGTAGGGCGAATTTACCCAGCTGGTTTACGAAGATAATGAACAGTTTCAGAATACAAACTGTTCAGGAAACATCCACCACTCGCAGTACACAATTTCATTTATTTCTTATTCTCGTTGGTTTTCTTCTGCCGTAGTTCTTTTTGGAAGTGCCATTCGCGTAGGCTTTTAATCTCTTTTGGATTTCGTTGGCTCGCTCTGTAGTTTAGCAAACGTTTCACGTTGCATTTGTGGTCATGGTTCTTTTTGAATATTTTTGTTCCAGTAGCTACTAGTTATATTGTCTGTTCTCTTCATTTATAGCGCATTGAATGGGTTAGTCTATGGAGCGTTATATTAGAAGGACTGCCACAGGATTAGCGAAAGAGAGAAACTTCGTGCAAGAATCTGCTGTATGAGACGATGGTTTTGAGTATGAAGGCAAATGGAAGCTCTTATTGATATGATCGTGCCAAAACCGGGAACGCCCATTCTTGGTACATGCGTTGGTTGAGGAGCTGTGTAGGTGGAGGCTTACGGTAAACCAATGGAGCCACACATTAGTATATAGTCTGCGTATCGTTGCAAGTTCTGGTCGATTCTACGCCTTTCTTGTTTATACTTTTTAGTAAAGTTGTAAAATAATTTCATTAAAAGGAGCATTTATGCGTATTTTTCCCCTGATATAGTCAGGGGTTTTGCGCTGACGTCATAGTCTTCTCAATTGGATAAATACTTGTTCTTCTTGTAATAAATCTTTACCTTTTTGTTTTAGTGCATACTAAATGAGGAACGAAGGAAGCCGGTGAAGGGAGTGAATTAATTTTATGTACTTGAATTAAATGCGAAGTGACACATTCGAGACTCAAATTTTTGTGCTTTCACACCTATACAGTGTTAATTAATGGTATAGATTGACAAAAGAGAATGTCATTACAAATGAAGAAGTGTTGCAACTCTTATAGCTTGGAAAAAGAAGCAACTGAAGCTGTAATTCGCGTAAACTGATCATGTTGAATATTTTTCTCATGATCCGTACGACAATTATTTTCAATAAAAAATTAAGATGAATACAAATTTTAAAATCTGTGTAAATAGCAGGTTGCGATCGTCTGCGACTAATTCCGTGGAATTATTCAGTTGTTGATTGGACAGGGAAACAAATGAGAAAAATAATTGTATAATTGTGTCAAGTAACACTTGCAGCAAATCTTTTACTTGAATCATTGTCTTTCCCGTTATTGTTAAATGGTAGTTAGCTTCTGTTGAGAGCATGATGTTTGTTAATTCATTTACGACCCCAATTGCTTCTTTTGTGATATCTGTTTCTATACCTACAGTATGTGCTCGTATGAAGAAATGCCCATAGCAAATTGATGAGTTTCTTTACATAGTTTTTATTTTCCTTACATTTTTGAATAACAGTTTCAAGTGAATTGAATCATGGATATCAAACACTGAACATTACAATTTTCTAAGCTGTAGGGTGAGAATATAAGTGTTGAACGAAGTGCAGCTCCCGAAAAATGTTTTTAGGCACATGCGTATAAATGGCTGCTTCTACATAAGCTTCTGTTTCCTAGTCCGTGTTTTGTAGTTCCAGAACAAATCTGTTGTTGAAGAAGATTATTCAACTTGAGGCAGAATCAGACTGAGCACATTTAGTTACCATCAGATGCACGATAGAGTCACACACGTTTATTTATACACATGACACTTGGAAAGCAGCCAACATAACAGAGCAAAGCAATCGAAGTGTTTCAATAATACTACGTATCTTTTCAAACAAAAGAATTGGCTGAGGTCTTCTACAGGAAGCTTAGTACAAGAGGTAAAGATTTCGGTCTCAAGCAGAGTATCACGATGAACAACCTTGGACCACTATGACAGTACGTTAATGCAAGTGAGTCCGAGCAGACTAGGTCACCAAATGTATTTCTTTGTCTTCTCAGCATCAGACACAACCGTTAAAAGACAGGTTACTTTAGAGCTTAAGCAGTGTAGAGGTAAGATAGGATCAACACTCTTAGTCACGATGCTTAAGTTTCTAGGAAATTGAGACAATTGACCAGAAACCCAATATAAATAGTATATCTCTAGCGGGTAAAGTTCAAAAGGCACTATAGTTAAAAAGATACTTAACCAAGGTCTACAGGCTAATAGTTTTCAACGTTAGCATGAAAATAAAATAAATTTTACTTCATATAAAAACTTTTTTTCAGCAAAGTCAACCATTTCTTTCCAATGAATTCCTACATTTCTAAGAACTCAAGGGAGAATAATGCTCTTTTCATGTGATATTCTATTGTGTAACCGAACTCGAATTCTCTGCTGTAATTGACTGGAAAAAGCTGTTGTACTCCAATTAATTAAATGATAACAATGTGCAAAGCAAGCAACCGTCGTCGTAGCGACAAACAGGGTTCATAACACATAAGCTCAAATTTTACAACTAGTCTTGATCAGATTACTCTCCGACTGGTGTTCGCTTTGTTTCGTGGGCGACCACATCAAAAGGCAAGATGGATAAACGAGTAGACACATGCCCAATAAGACAATAATCCAGCATAGAATTTATGATGACTCTGCACAGAGTCATCAGGGTTATGGAATCTGGCCCTGAAATCTGATGCACAGACTAACAGTAGAAGATTCAGCTTCTTTTCGATGCGAGCTCTGCACTGCATGACATGTACTTAATGAATAACAACTGAAGATTTCTGCAGCTTGATGTTCATTTTCCCACGACACTATTGAGAAAATTGTATCTATACCTGTGAAGACAACCTTCAAACTTTCATGCAAAGCAGTGTACAAGTTAAAATAAAATTTTAAAAGTTTTGTGACTAGAAAAGGGTTCAGGAGTAAATTACTAACCTTGAACTACATATCTTATATGGATATAATTCTGAACTTGGGTTATCATGAACTGTTTTTCTTGTAACAGCGGTTGCAGCGTAACAAAATCAAGAAGCACACGACTAATCATGGTTCAACTTAACAGATCTACGCGAAGACCTACCTATTTTCCTTTTTTAACCCAATCAACTGGTAGCCTTTCTTATAATATATGAAACAAATTCCAATGAGTTGATGGAACTTGTTGTACCCATGATATTTGATGAAGGCTTTAGACGTAGTACAAAATATTGAGGCTGTCGTTCAAGAAATAAGCTTCAGGAATGATGCCAGAATTTGGTCTCAGGAGACCTTGAACTTGAAAGTAGGAATAATTAACACACCTGTTGTTTTGGTCACAAATATATTTCTCTCATTTGCAAATTATAGAATAGAAAAATTCATGCTCATCATGAAAAACATGAGATATTTATTTATATGATGCATTAGTAAGCGACAGCTACTACATCGTTTTCCATTTCAACGAGTCTGGTTGATGCGTGCCGTGTAGACACCCGCCTGCAATGTGAAGTACTGACATCTGAATAATCGCGCAAAAGTTATAAGTACCCATCAATGCAGGAATGTCACAGACGTGCTTTTGGATCTGAGGGATCTGATGCTATAATTTCACATCTTTTCCATAACTGAGGTGCAGGCATAGTTTCGGTGGTTCCTGGTTGTCTTTGTGGGTGCTGCGATTGTTGGAATGCTGGTGCTGGTGTTTGTCTGTGAGTAACTTGCTGTTGTGACTGATACTGTTGGAATTGTTGCTGCTGAATTAAAGTTTGTTGTTGGGTAGATAAAGAACCTTCCTTAGAATTCGAACCTCTTCGATTTGTGTATTTTTTATTTTCTGAACTATTATCTCCTGTATTTGAAGGCCTGGGTAGACCTCCAGTGATATTGTACACGTCAACCCTAACTCCTGAAGGGGTTCTAGAGCCTCCAAAAGAACCAGCTGATACAGCACCAGAATCTTTGGAGTCTTTTGAGGGCATGACTGTCGACGAAGGAACTTCAGCTGTTCTTGATCTAGTAATTGGTTGACCTGACTGCATTGTGATTCTTTCCTTAGTACTGGAAGAATAAGTGGTTGAGTAAATGTGAGCCTTTGTGCCAAATGTGTGAGTGGCGGAGTGGGAGAGCGGCGTAGAACGTGTAACTGGTTGGTCCGTCCTTCTCGTTCTTCGTGGTAGAAGAGGAGGGGGAGAGGGAGGAGGTGATAGTCCAGGAGTACCTGAATCTGGACTTAACATAACAGGGGGAGATGTAGCTCTACTCAATGGGGAAGAGGTTTCGGATGCAATCATAACATCGGAAACTGGGGTATTCCTAGGAGAGGGAGATAGAGTTAACATGTCAGTAGACGATGATAAAACAGAATCATGACTTTGTTTTTCGATATCCTTTTTACACAATGGTTGAAAGCTCATCGTACCTGTAATAGGCTGTCCAAGGTATGAATCACTGCTACCCGTTCTAGGTCGAGATGTATTTACGCTGGTGTCTCTTCGACGAGTTCGAACTTCCTCCGCCAGGACAGAATCCTCGATAAAGGGAATGTCAGATTCCCTCGCGGACGACGTAGGAACAACTTGCTGTTGAAGAGGCACTGGAATTTTTAAGGAGGCAGTTATGACACCACTTGAATCAATCTCAGGAGAGGATAGTCGCCTCAGACTCTCCTCAGGCACTCTTAGTCTCTCTTGGGCCACAGTTTGGTCACTGGAACTCCGCTGACGCTGGTCTCGAGAGTCTGCAGAGTCGCTTCCACTGCCTCTGCCTCTGTCTATACTGCTACGGCGTTTCAATGAAATTTTTTCCTCTCGTTTTGGAGGTTTCTCTGATTTCTTTTTGTCAGATCCTTTTCTCCTTATGCCGTAGTCTATGGAGTTCCTAGGAGAAGCTTTATCTCTTCTTCTAAACCATCTACTTCTTTCCACTTGCTTCTCCTCTAACGGTTTATCAAACTCTCTGGAAGAGCTTTTATCCCTTCGCCTGAACCAACCCCTCTCTTCAACGTGGGCCTCAGTACCGCCAGAAAACTTTCCTCCATCATCTTCATATTTCCTCCTGAAAAATGAGATTTCCTTGAAATTTCGAAGGAGAAGATCAACTACCTCACGCAATCAGTTGATACATAATCACTCTACGCAATTGTACCATAGAGTGAAATTATTCATATACAACAATAAAATATTTCATTTATATTACAGTATTAAATGTATTTTTTGAAGCAGCCGCATCTGTATGTTTATTATTATATCTCACGGTGTGCATTGTTCATACTAATCATAACATTCCATTCGCTATTAAAAAATAAAGACGTGTCTGAAGTAATCGTAGTTCTTCAAAAGCTGGAAGCGAAGAGAACTGAGAAGCAAACACTGTGGGTAAAATTGACAGCGGTTTATTTTCTTTACTCTAGGCTCATGCATACGTACAACGCACATGACTTAAGTGACGGGGACCTCGGAAACGATCTAAACCTCTCAAAATTTTGAAAATGATTGTAAAATTAATTAGTAGAAAATTATCACAGATTCAAGATGAGAGAAACAGCTAGACTGTGCATGGCATTGGGCTGCAGTGCTTTGTAAAGTAGCCAAATCGGTCTCATTGCACGACTAAAAAATTTATAACTTGAATAATTATTAAGGTTCCTCAATTATGTTTTCATATTGTAGGTACAACGAAGAACAAAATAACTGCACGACACTTCTCTTTGAAATTCTGTTTCAGGTTATTTGGTGAGGCTAATCATGAAGTCATGTCATGAAGTCACGTCATGAAGTTATGTTAGGAGTGGCTTTGCTCTAACAAACGTTTTTTATTCATGAACGAGGGTGAAGGAGTCGCCTTAGAAAATAACGATGACTTATAAATATCAAAGTTCCTCTACCACCGTGAAGTAAATTCCCTCTCTGTTTATGCAAGGTTTCTGAATTCTTACCATCAACCAAATAGAATCAACTTGGGGCCGAAGTGAGAAGCTAGAGAAACTTCATGCATGAGGATCTGCTCATTTTACTGTAAGCTAAAAATAGCATTTACTTGCCTGTCTTGCCTCTCCTCTGCGTGATCTGGAGGAAGATTCCTCTGTCGAGACATGCCTTCCGAGTCCTCTGCTCCTCTCAGCCTACCGAAAGAAATTAACTGTTACTGGGTGTGCTGCTTGCAGTGAAACAAAGAAGACCTAAAGTGAGTCCAACACCCAGAGCGACGATAGATTCGAGAGTACAGAATATCAGAATCTAAAAACTTCTTTGAATTAAGCACTCTGATTTAAGATGTACAATTCATTTGCGGAAACATTTTAGCGTCCATAAATGTAACAAAATATTCGTGGACATGTCTGAATACTTACAAGCACCGAGTACACCAGATACTGCATACCAAATTGAACTGGCAAATTGCGGCCATTTCAATGCAGGTGTGTGGATCACATGTTTCAACGCACTATACTGGCAGAACAAAATTCCGTCACTCAAACCCATTTTTAGTGACGATGGCTGAACTTCTGTTGAAATCCCTATGCTTTAATAGCACTCATAAACATATGTATGCTGCATATGTTTTTCCCTCGTGTTGAAGTCATTGGATTCAATTTACAACGCAATTAAGTACTCGAATCAGTGAGTGAAGCTACAATTCTCAGGCATTTCCAAGACCTGCATGCAAGAGTTATTTTGAATAAACATGAAAAATAAGAGGTGAATCATTGATTATATATACAGAGTAATGTGCTTTTAAGAAAGTGACATACTTTATGCCTTATCTTACTACATATGTTGACTGAAATAATAAGTCAACATATGTAGTAAAATACATATGTTGACTTTGAAACTCAAAGTATTAATCTTGAATAGAATGCATTCAAGTGCCCACGTTCCTTTTTTTTCAAATATCACAGCAACTGATACTGTTCTGTTTGAAGCCAAACAGAAACGTAATTATTCTTATTGCTAACTTCTCAAAAAAAGTAACTATCAACGTTATCATTTAAAACGTGGATAATCCTGATCTCCCTCCTGTAGCTTAAGTTCCTGATTCCAGTAGGCAGTCAGCTTAACACTTGCAATGAATGAATGCTCATGTTATGGCACTGCATATTGTGGTAATATATTTCACGTATTCTATCATGTTGAATTGTTTGAATACCTTTCGAACTCCTGGTGCTCCGTCGGACTGCGCGGCAGAGACAATGAGCACTCGCTGCCATCGAAGACGCTACTGCCGCTCTCCGCGTCGCCCTCCAAACTGCCCAACAACAATCAATTAATTTAAATTATCATGTATTCAAATTATTGCAAGTAAAATGCCTAACATAGAAATGGTGCAGTATCATTTAAAGCTAAAGGTTTAATTGTACTGAACCCCATGATGGGAGGGTTTAGTTCAAAGAAAGAAATAATTGAATTTTGAAGTCTAATACTATCCATACAAAGAGATTTATAACATTGACGGGAAACATCCCTACTAGGTAAAGAATAGAAGAATAAAATAGACAAGTGAAGTATTGAAGACACTCTTGCATCAGGTCAGTTACACGTCAAAGATCAGGTCTGTCAAACTACAAAATTCAACCCGTAATAACATGCTTATTCAACCATGCTTATTCTGATGTAAGTAGCCGTATAATTCACTGGGATGATACCCCAAAGTACGAGAATAATAGTAGGCACTATCAGCATGCGTTTCCGATGAGGCTCTGGAATCCTAGCATCACCCAAGGGGCTCTCCGATTCCCCAAAATCATTGAAGGACGATCCGCCCCTCTCACTCCCCGAGGAGGTTTGTATTGAGATTTTGTATTTCATTCTATTGAGTACATGCGCTATTAATCACTCCTATAATACATTGCACTCAAGTTGAAAGACCCTAACGAGTTTATTTATCGGTCACAGCAGTTCTGAGAGCCTTCATCTGCATCAACGAATTGAGTTTCTTTTAGCAGTGAAATGATGCACTGAATTCACGTGCTTCCTAACTTAAATTATGCATTGCTATATTTAACATTATGCTTACCTGTAGGTAGCTCAGTTTTTAATCTTAATAGTAGATGGAAAATTAAAGTTCAAGATATTGTTAGAGTGAATAAGTTTCTACATAATAAGGGAGTTAAAAGTATATGAAGCAGATCATGGCCTCTAGGTCAGAAAACAAAGCAAGACATTGGTGAAGGAAGCAGGATACGTATTAGTGTTTAAAACATTGACGTTTTTAACACTGAAATAAGTAAAAATTTATAAACGAAAACATAAAAATGTTGGGAAGCTTTGAATATTTAACGCCCGATGCACCAAACAGCCTCAACGATCAAGTTAGGAACAAGTATAAAACTAAGCGAGCATAACAAAATTCCTGAGAAATTATTCAGCTGACGAACATTGGGAAACTCTAAGTACAATCATATCAAATGTAATTCATATTAAGCCAACTAATCCGTAGAAACTTCACGCAAAATCAAGTTATCAAGCACGAATGTGGTTTCAACTCCGTCGAGCGTTCTCGACGTGCAAATAATTCTCTATGTTTAACATTGCATATTAAAAAAGAATAATAAAATGACGCCACAATTAAAGACAACACAAATACTCAAAGTTCTGTTCCAAAACGTCTGCACTTCTGCACCTCAATGGATTTTAGAAATATTTTATTCAGTGTCTAAGATGAAGTGCATCGTTTAGGGTTGCTTTCGTTATTTTCTGAATGTCTAAATATCAGTGACTCCTCAACACGGTAGCCTAACTAGTGAAGTCGGAGTATTATTATCATGAGCACAGCAGTTAAACTTTTCTTAGGTTGTTAAAAGAAGATTGCCCGCAGTTAAATATATCAATGTGTTTCCTGAAGTGTTGTGTTTTACAAACTGGCAGTTGGAACAGGATAAGGTTGGAGCATACATGTTCGTATTTTGGAAGTTGGCAGATTCAAAGCTAATAGTATATTCATTATAGTTTTAAGGGGTTTTTATGTTATGAATAGGTGAAGCAATTTAATGAACGTTGGTACTCGGAAACCTTCAGAGTTATCGAGCATAATAGGAAATCGGTGCGCAAAATCCAATGATCATTCACCATTATAAGTCGTCAGCTTGTGTGCTATTATTCGTCTGACATAGGGTTAAGGAGTGAGAAATTTACTACATAATTATCAACACATGTTCCCGCTGTTCTTTGTTAAACTTGAAAAAATTACACAGTTGAGTTTGAACTTCTTATTTAGTATTTTCAATGATGGATCGGTAAGTTAAAGTTTAATTCAAGTCGGACTTCAGATTTATTGAAACTGTATGACAACTAATTTAGGTTTTCATTTTACTTTAAATAAACAAGAAATTACGACAATGAACCCAAAAGAAACATCAGAACTTCTATGACTCTCAAAAGTCCGTTGATTGATCAAATTTGAAAATATTTAACAGACATTTTCATAAATACACTTTAGTAAGTAAGAAAAAGTTGATCAGCCATTTAGTTTATTTTTACGAGCTTAGGCTATGCTTTGTTAACCACATCGCCTAGGAAGTCGTCAGATAGTCATCTATTAACTTTCAAGCTCGATGAGCAGCATATCTGTGGTATTTTAAACTCTATGCTATTACTCTGAACTTTCCTAACGTGAAAAATTTCACAACTAGAAACAAAGACTTCTAGCAAGAAAAATCAATAATAATACTCCTGTATGTAACACTTTTATAACGTTCAGCATTTCAACTACGTTTCAGAGAATTCCAGATGAGGATTAAGATGCATTCAGTGAAAAAAATTAACTTCAGTGAATTAAAACTTATTTTTGTATAATAGGAATTTATCATTAGTTACCTTGGGTTAATTCTTAAATACTTAGTATGGCTGATTTTTCTGGATTATTATTTTTATCTACTGTCTTATGCGCACATACGTGAATCTTTCCGCATTCTAAAACACACATGTTGAAATAAATAAGTAAATTATGCATCTCTTCTATGCAAAAGAACACTTTAATTCCAATGTGTACTAGATTTAACTCATGCAGCAAAACTTCGCATTCAACTCGTTTTGTTTGTTGGTAGAAAGCCTACCCCGGATGGCCGGGAGAGTATGGAGGAGATGAAGAGGGCAACCGCCCTGGCTGGAGGAGGCTGGCCAGCAATTGCTGTAGCAGCTGCTGCCCTCTGCTGCTGGGCCACGACACAGTGAGAGCACACGATCAAATAATGAGGTTGAGGGGTGAAATGAAGCCCATGTAGCTTCCAAAAACCCAATATTTGTTGTTGGATGAACGGGGGAAAATTGGTGAGCATGAAACGTGGAATAAAGGTAATGTAGCTTCCAGGAACCATATTTGGAAAAGGAGGAAACGTGGGGGAGGTAAAGTTTGGAAGGAAGTGAGTGTGAATAAAAGTTAGAAGAAGTTGGAGGTTTTAAAAGAGAATTTGAAGGAGAGAAAATTGGAGACAAAGATTTTTTAAGGAAAAAAATTTACGCACCGTTAAAGAAGATTTGGGAAAAGAACGTGTTTGGAGAGGATATTTGAAAGTGAGGTAAATAAGAAGTTGGAGGAACTTTAAATAGGGTGCAAATTATAAGTCATTTGAAAACGAGTCGGAAACTTTATCATAACATAATGTGAAGGGTGTTTCAGAGGGAAAAAGGTTGAAAAGAATGAAAATAAAAAATTTAACAAGTGTTTTCGTTAAATAATCGAAAAAAGTAGGCTAAATGAAAGTGGAAAATATTTAAAATAAATTCTACAAGAAAGTGTACATGAGAATTTTTTTAGTGTAAGCGAAAATTCAAATTACGTTAAATGTCAGTCATATATGTACAACCAAAAGAATATTGAAAGCAAAGACAGATTTAAAGCTTCAACAATGCATTTGATGATTAAAGAAAAAAGAAAAATAAATCCGTTTCAAATGCAGCTTTGCGTACAAGCGACAGATGGATGCATAGATTTAACGCATGGAAGATATTTTAATTTTACACAATTAATCCATTGAAATAAACGGCACAAAATAAAGTAAAAATGAAACAATTATTATCAAATTAAAACTTTGAATAATATAAAAAATTCAAAATCCCAATAAATGATGGAATACATTCGTTTATTTTAAAAAATCGGAACAGATAGTATAGTGTGTAAAACGTAAGTAAAAGTAACAGAAAGAAAATTACGAAAGCGCAACAATGTGCAAACGAAGCGTTAATGGTCCAAATAAGATGCATTGAGGAGAAACATAGTTTGCAAAGCAAAAGATAACAATTGAGAGAGATTAGGTTATAGGCAGGGGGTGAAAACAGTGAAAAAGAGATTTCGTGAGCGTAGTTCTCGAGAGGAGCGAGAGGAAGACCGGATGGAAGTTATTCGTTGGACACGCCAACCAGCGGAGGCGATGGCAGACGGACGCGCAGACAAGGGCGTCCGCAAAGGTGATGACGGACGTGCGTGTGGTCGAGGGTGTAGAAACATACCACAAGCAGCATCAACAGAAGGAAAAGAAACATAGGATGCATGAGATACGGAACGAAACTGGTAAATCGGATGAATTAAGCCAGGAGAACATGTGCAACGCAAAACGAGTACTCGAAAGGAAAGGAATAGAGCGCTAACAAAACTTGGCTAAATTCACTCATATGAAGCAAATAGCATTCAAAGCAAGAAAAGTCATCTGATGGGGCGAAAACAGTTGTTTAACGTATCGAAATCTGAATTCAGTAAAGTATGAACGAAATGAAGTCAAAATCTCATATTACCTCAGAAAGTGAATGCATATAATTAACACGTTCGACCTTGAATAACTGGAAAAACAATTTTGCAAGTGCTATGTAATGTACGAAACATTAAATTTATGTTGACAATTATACAGAGAGCAAACTTTTTATGTCAAATAAAGAAAGAATACATTCAATACCTTCATTTCAAAGTCAATACCCTAACTCTGAACAGCTACCGTGCAACAGAATAAAAGAGAATAATTCAAACCTAAAGTTCTATATTAAAGAAAATGAGACAGATTAGACTAAATTAATAATGCACTTAATTTCGCATCAAAAATCGTCACAACCCGAGGGCCCATATTTTGTCATGCTGACTAGTATTGCATGCCCAATGCAATTTGTGAGCTATTTTAGAGCTGTAAAAATAACAGAATTCTCTAGCCGAAGCTTTGAGATTCAAGATTTTATAGATGAAAAATGACTCCACACTATGGTCAACAAAGTTTCAAAAAATGAACTTGGTGGAAATCCAAACGACGACCAAAAGTTTCGTCATTTCTAATTGTTATATTGCCGAAAAATCGCTGAAACCATTCATGAACAGAAAAGTGAAGATGTTTAGTTTAAAAAAGAATTGAAACGAGAGGTCCTGAACTCGAGAAAAACAATACCCAAAACAGTTTGAATCATTTCATTCTAACTAAATCGAATGGAAAATAAGTGTACCTAATCATAAACTGAAGTTTTACTAGCTAGTCAACCGAGAACTAAAATGCACTAAAAAGAGGAACGTAAATCAATAGAATAGATTCACCAAAAATCCGCTTGAAAAATAGTTTCCGTAACAGTTGAACCATAGTGCTGAAACATTTTTAAAACGAGTCATAACCTAAAACAAATAAACCGAAATTATGAAATTCAACCGGCAAACGAACTATTTTTCAACTGGATATTGAGTTGGTTAACGATAAGTAAGAAACTAACATAGACGTTCAGGTACACAACGGAGCAATTATGGGGAGAGGGCGACAGTGAACGACTCACTCGTCGTGCGGTGATGCTCGACGCCGCAGCATCACATCCAGGGCTTCTGGATGGGTGTCCATGAGGTGGTGGTAGGTCTCGTCCAGTAGCTCTGCGCTCACCTGGTCACAAACAACATTATATTATTTTATCTTAGGAGCAATTGTTGAAAAGCTACAATTTCAAAGGTGTTGAGGTAGTTTTGGAAAGTCACGGATTTTCGCTAAGTGACATCAGTGGTCAGATTCAAAGGCCGTTTCTACTCCAGTGGCTAATCTTCGTTCTTTGTATACTTTCCTAATTACAAAACTAAGCTTCCTCAATGGTTTTCCTAACTTTTTCAACGCGCTTTGGTTATCATGGTTGACGTTTGGCATGTATAGTACTTTTCGACTGCTGCCAAGGTCTGAAGCCTCCATTCTATGCCAGTGGGGATTCTTCCGGGCTCGGCGAGTCCCATTCTGTCGTTGCTCTAACGTGCCCGTGGGTCATCTGCTGTTGCCGGCAGGGATCGTCATCTGCCGTTGCCACTAGGGGACATTAGTTTCAATATTCCCCTAACGTCACTGTTCCAGTCGTCACCTGACATTCCACCTTAATTGTAGTCCTAACTCACCTCCTGGAATCGTCCCACGGACTTTTTCAATCATTAGTCGTGTTGCGTACAAATTTTTTTCTTCATTTACACGATGCGAAGACATGTTGCTAGAAATAATTTCTCGATAAAACATTAAATAATATCACTTGTCTCTGCCTTTTTTTCTTTTTCGTGGTATTTTGCTTCCTGAAAAAACTACCATCCTTTTAAAACATGTCCATGGTAACACATTAAAGAGTCGTTTAAGTCTTGACCATTGGAATATAAAGATTATTAATACAATATTTACATAAATGCAGCTCAGTTAACATTGCCTCCTTTGTCCTACTGATCATAAACCAGTTTCCTTATGATGCACTTTGGCTTAAGATACATGCAAAGTGGTACGTAAACTTAAAAAAAAAATTAAAAATCAATATCGTTTGAATTCGTAGAAAAAACATGTATGTATGCTCTTCCACAAGAAATACCTCATATTAATATGAATTATTGAGGTACAAGAATTATGATTTATGCACTTCCTGCCAATGAGCGGAAGGCCCGCACAGTGATCTCAAATTCCATATAGTTAGTGATTGAAAAACTAACTTAATTCACACTGAGAGTAAAAATAGTTGACTGTACCATGTTCCATTCACATTAATAGATAATCAGAGCCGTGTAATCAGGTGTTTGTAATCGGTTTATATCAGTTTAGTTCCTGAATAATGTTTCGTTTCTTAAAAATTTATGACATTATGTTCCACCCAATTTCAAACTTTCATTATTTTCAGTTGTTTTGCCTCATCCAACATACAACTATAAATCCTCTCCATCTTTAGGGCTTGTCTGTACTCACCTCAAAAAGTTCCTTGTTGTGGTCGATCATACTGCGGACGACATTGGTGCAGTCCATTCGCTCGTCCGCCATTGCCGCCAACGCTGCTGGAGATGCATTGTCCGCCCCAGCTCTGTGCATGTGTAGAATGTTGGGTGCAAACATGGTGGCCAGGTTGCGACTGTCCATCATGTTGCCAGGAATGGTCTCACCTGCTTGGAACAGATAAATAATAAAACCGTTTTCTTAAGTAGCATTGAGAAATATTTCTACCCTGTAGAATTAAACTTTGTAAATGGACGTGCTTGTAATTTGAAATTAGTAAGTTAAATTTCATGGGCTTGATACAAATTTGACTTCTTAATAGCAAGGGAATTGATGTAATGACTGAAAGTCAGAATAGCTTGTGACCGAATAATGAGACTGGTTTTCCGCTTACTCAGGTCAACGTTGGTTCGTGCATTGTGGCACAGGGTGTTGAGTGAGATGGAACAAATAATATAATATTCTTTTTCTATGGACGTAACTTTCAGAAAATGGCTACCATTATGATGATGTACTGTACACTGTGGTAGAAACACACAAGAAATTGAGTTAACAGCAAATAAGAAAATCTTAAAAACTTTTTACGATTACAAAATATTTGATACCCAAAAATGCCTCATTAAAATGAAAAACTAACAACGCATGGATTTGAGAAGGGAATTACTTGAACGATTACTCTTAACCTTCTTTTCTTCGATTGAAATTCGTGGTTCCCCTTTTTTTATACAAAATCCAGCTTCATGTTTAAAATAGCTATTTATTGTACGTTTCCATGTGTAGTAAAGGTTTGCTTGAAATTGGTCCCAATTATTTATTAGAAAGTCATTGATTATGAACTCAATTCTCAATGCTTCAGGGTTTTTTCATAATTCTTTTAACAGTCCTCTGGTATATGAACCCCTTTGTATACGCACTATCTCTTAGTCCTCAAGATAGGATTTATAATATTAAGCTTTGATTAAAATAAATAAATTTATAGCAAGTGGCTAATTCCAACGTCATCTGGCTACGTGTGACTCTTTAGCCAGTACACCTAGAAACAAAGCAACTCTCGAAGAGACTTTTGTTCTGAACAACGAGAACAATACTTAAGCGTACACCCACCACACTATCACCACTAATCACCAGCTTGGTCGACTATCACCAGCTTGGTCGACTGGTGAGCGAATCTGCTTGCGAGCGGAAAGACCCGGGTTCGAATCCCGCTGCCGACATGGTTGACGCGGCTAGAAATACGGCATGGGACTTGGGTAAAACAACCGAATAATTATCGAAGTAATTATCCGACCCAAGAATGGGCCCGAAGGTTCGTTCCTATAGCCTCATTCTATTCTATTCTATTCTACTATGATGCCTGGCACCAGGGAGTACCTCACCAGAATCAGATACGGAATCAACAGCGTGCTCTGCGACGCACGTGAGGAACGAGAGCAGCGCGCATAGAGTGTCTCTGTTGGCAGGAGGCAGCAGCTGCAACAGATACTGCGTCGCCTCCAGCTTCAGCTTCCTGTTGCGGATCCCTGCGAGGCACAGACTACGATGACCACTTCAAGCATCTCTAAGGCATGCATTCAATGAGTATTAAAATAGAAGCAGTAACAGAAATTAATTTTCTGTTTTAAGTTTTAATTCATTGATTACAATTATGACACTCGGACAAAAAGTTAGGCTACAGTCTGGGTAGAATGTTTTCCGAAACTATAAATTTATGTAATTCAGTATTGCTGTAAGTGAAATATACGTTACGTTAAAATCTACATGCGCATACGATGAACATAATTTAATATTCACGGTTGCAGTGAACAGCGTCTATCTAATTAATAAATTTCATGAGCGAGTAAAATTGTCAATTATCTGGTACAGTTTCTCAACTAGGGCAGATAAAAAGCGACTACAGGAAAATGTATTTTAGTGCTTCACTCTATCCTCATGAAGATTTGGTTGTAAAAAGTTGTATATAGTCCTTTTATTATGTTTTCCCTAGTTTTACTCTATTAAATATTATTTGTGAAATGATATAATTAGCATCTTTTTTGTGGGTGTTGAAAAACGTTGAAAATTTGTTACAAAAGCTGAATAAATTTTCTCCACAATCCCTTGCCTTGAAGTGAAAATTGAAACGGTGTAAAACAAGTTCCATTTTTTGGTAGTATCGTCGAGTAAAGGATTTCTGGTGTTAGTTTTACGCTCAGGAGACGCCGCGAGTTACAGGTCAGTCTTTTAATTTTTGTTAAGAGAAGTGGACTCACTTTGAGTGCAAAGGAAGGGCTCGTAAAGGTCTCTCGTGAGAAGCGGCTCAGGCAGATCCCTGAAGAACTCCTTCAGAAGCGTGGCCACGTCGTGAGGGCAGTGCTCCTCCGTCAGCAGCACCTCTCCTCCCTGGTCGAACTCCTCCCTCAGCTACAGGAATTACACAAGAGTTGAGTAATTTAAAAAGATATTCAAAAGTCATGAAACTAGGAAAAGTTAACGTGATAATTATGAAAAGAGGACTATTTTGGTGACAATGATGGGGCACTATAAGCAAAACATACAAACAGTTCAGATGAACGTAAAAATGCAGGGAAGTATAAAGAATACATGAAGTTTATGCAATACACCGGCGATGACTCACATATAAAAAGCCCGTAGTATTAGCGAGTGTCTATGTTAACTCCCCTGAAATCAACAAAGGAACTTGAATTCAGTTGTATATTTTTCCTCGAGAAAAGACATCTCGTGGTCGGACATTTTATACCTGAACTGTGATAAAATTCACCTGTTTATATAGATAATATTTTGAAGTGCTTTAAAAGAATCCATTTTCTGTCTTTGAGAGGCACAGTCTTACTTGAATGGTGCTCAACTAGCACAAAGAGGGATTAAGCAATTGAACGTGTAAGAACATTTTTTTTGTATAAACATGGTTTCCATTTAATTTTTTAATCATTCATTGAGTATTCTATAAAGCAGCTGCACTAATTATCATAATTCAAATGGCTGTGATTTATTATGCTTTTCCATTCAGGTAATTAATGCTATTAAACCTGAAATATTATCCAGGATGACGCATTGTATAATGATAAGAGCACGTGAACAGTCAAGAGTTATAGGTGACCATTTGAAAGAAATACACTGAAAGTAAACTCTACAATTTAAATAAAGCAGGTTTCAAGGCATTACCAAGATATGTTACGACATTTTTCCACGACTAAGAATTTCTGCCCTTTCAGCCCATTCAGAAGCGCTGAATAAGAATAGAATAGACTATAGAATAGAATAGAATTCAACACAGATGTTCAATAATATTCAAAGCGCTCACCTGTCGAACTCTTTTCTTAGAGGAAGACACCCTGAAGATGCCGACAGTGTGCAGGCCGTGATTGAGGAGGTGGTTGCAGCAGGTAGTGACGAGGGCAGGCACCTGAGACAGCGGGGCATCCACATGCAGCAGCTCCGAGATGCCAGCGGCCGCCAACACGTCGCCGCTCACCAGACTCGGCCTCTTGCGGTCCAGGTTGAGACTCTCGAGAGACCCAGTGCTTGACTAAGTGATAAATGGTAAACGTAGACGTCTTTGCGGTGGCAAAGATAATTCACATGTTCAATTCAAGTGCCGTTCAACGCCCTGAAAGATCATATAGATTATAATGACAGAGGCTGAAGAAATATTGACCCTTTAACGACCAAGTGGACTATTCGGTCACCTTTCACGGTCTTTGGGAGAATTATTCTAATAATTAAACAGTGAGCAATATGAGGTTGATACTAGGTTTGAACGCTTCGGCATGTTACAGCGTCGTTCTTTTGGCTGCCTGGCTCTCAGCATGCTTCATTGCATCAGTGTACAGACGGTCTTTGTGAGCTTAAATGTAGAAACTAGAAAAACAAATTGGTCGCTAAAGGTTTAAGAGTCCAACGTGTTTATCCCTTAATGCATTCTGTGTGGCAATAATTACCATCACAAAAGCCATAATATAGAGTTTAGACAAGAATAGTTTGAAGCTTGCTGAAGTGAATAATATCACAAAGAGAGAATGAGAGCTTTTGAAGTATACTTCTATGAAAACTTCAATTGAACTTAGAACCCGGAAAAAATTGAAATGCTGTGTATCGTCTGGACTCAGGGCTATTCAGCACGTACCGGCCGTAAATGATAGAATTGATTTAATTTAGGACATTCTGGACCCATGTGCTCCAGTAACAGAACCGACAAAGAGTAAAATTCATTCATACGAACAAGTTTTCAGCATTAGCTCCATAAAGCAAACTCTTACGAGTTAATGTTGACGATCAGTGATATAAAAATTGCAAATTGCTCAAAATACGTGAAAACATTGACTTTAGTAAATAAAAAATGAACTCAAGTTTTAATGCAGTAACTATCTGACAAAGTTTGGACAGTTATAAGCTTGAAGTTGTAGGTTATACCCATACATTGTTTTGGAAGAACATCCAGAAGAAAAAGCTTTTATTCGACCTCACATTGCATAACTATGAATTTTGAAAAAATGTCTCCTCCTTGGTTTTTCATCTTAGGCTTCCCAAAATGATGTAAAAGAAATGAAATGTTTTAGCAATGCCAAGAAATGTAAGACCGAACTATTTCTTCATAAAATATCTGTGATACGAGTCTGAGTAAAATATAGTAACGCCTTTGTGAAGAGAATTAGAACTTTCGCAAAAATCTCATGTTTTCAAGGCTGGGTTATTTGAAGGAAATATGACACATGAATTTTTTGTAGAATCATCACCGAAGAGTGTTTTAACCATTAAGACGTGAAAGCAACCATTTTTAAGGACAACTAATGTTTTTTAAAAGAAAATACTGCGCATAAGAGAAATTAAGGGCTTCAAATTTTACAGATGGCAATATCATGTGACGAAGATACGTGTTTACCATTTGAAGATTTTTGGTACCATGTCAATTGAAAAATAGACTGTGATGCCCTTAAAATTGCGTCGTGAATAATCTTAAAAAGTTTGTGAGACATGGTGATGATGAATTTAAACTGTTTTAACTGAGTAGACACATTTTTATCAACTATATTAATACACGCCTGTTACTCGCTTTTATTCAACGGAGACATTTTTCCATATCGACGAGTATTCTCAACTTTGTATGATATTCTTTAATTCAACCCAATCAAAAGTTAAACTGGCATACAAATGTATCGTAAATCTTTTTAAAATCCCGCTTATGCACAAGTTCTGTTAAAAAGATACATTAAAAAACTGAAAAAAGTAGACTGTAAGATTGAATGATAGCTTAACGCGCCTTGAATGACCTCACAGCCCCAAAGTAACATACACACATTCATAGATGTAAGGTACTTGAGTGAGTACGCTTGCTGTTATGAATATTATGAGTGTTTCTGTCTGACGCAATTGTACGCATTGCAGATGCAACTTGCATCATTACCTGCTTGACTCCCTCAGCGAGGGAGCAGAAGGAGCCGTGGGAGCCTGTGTGTGAGGACTTCCTGCTGAGGGTGCCTGTTAGAGGTTCCTCGGGAAGACCACCGTCAGCGCCTGCTGCAGAGTTGGAAACTGGCGAGACCAAGTCTGCTCCTCCTACTCCCTGCTGCTGCTGCTGCTTCAGTCGCTCGTTCTCCAGACATTTTACCAACGACAAGCCGAACACAAGGCCCCCGCTGCCTGACGCAGAGTCTGCAGGATACATTTCCTTTGATCCCTAATAGGGACACACCTCAACGTATTCATATATGCTCTTAGATACACTCGACAACACAGCATCCTATATACATAGACATGCAGAACTGCATCTCATATGCCCATGTGAACATGACCTTTATGAACATCTCAATGCGGGAATCCTCTCGCTTTGATTGGGCTCTCAGATTGTGAAAACGATAACCTCTTCCTCGAGTCTCACTACTGTGTCTTCCCACGAGAAAATATACAGTACATGCTAAAGAGATGTTGGATTCCAACAGTGAAACAGTTTTACATACCTTTGGATTCATCGCGTTTGGAATCAAAGAAGCCCGTAGTGAGGGCCTTTCTCTTCAGCAAATATGGCTTTCTTTTCTTACTGCTGCTGACACTGCTGCTCTCTGCCGGTAAATTGCATAATTATGACAAGTTTCAAATAATAGAGTCTGTTTTCTAATTAATTAAATGTCTTCTAAAAATATGAATTGAATAGAATGAGGCTATAGGAACGAACCTTCTGGCCCATTCTTGGGTATGAAGTCGTGATTTGAATAAAATAGTTACTTAGAACTAACTTAAAGAGTGAATTGCTCGTTTCTGATGTGCTTTTGGTCATGCAATGATGTAAAAAATTATTCACTCAACCTGAAGCCTGAAGTCAAACACTATAAAATATTCCGAAGCATAGCTTTAATTTCTCGAACACGTGCTGATTCTGAAGACCTACTACTTATGCAAGTTCTTAGGCATTCGTGTGCGAATAATTAGTCCCATTATAAGTTAATGTTTCTTATATGATATTACAATAATAGTCGTTATAGTCTTAAGTCTTTGTACCAATCGGTGTCAGTGTAAATAATTTTATTTGGTCTGAGCATATCATTTGCCGCAAGGCAGAGCAAGCACTAACCGACTAAACTATAGAAATTTTAACTTTACATAAACTTTCATACACAAAAATATTGAAGTTGTTATTCGAATCGTCGTAAAATTCGAATACAACTGTGTACGTTAGTCCAGTTGTGATAATTCTTCGCTAAGTTCAACTTATTCACCAATGAACGCATCACAGCTTACTTTTGCAATGACAATAATCCCTGGAAAATGTTTCCCTTCTTAATGCGACGCTCATGCGATCATGGCGTCATGAACTTTTTTCAACGTATTAGAGTTACAAGTAAGAGGGGGAATGTACCATGTTCAAAATAGTATTGTGGAACTCAGTAAACTTATTTGATGTAATAAATACTTTAATTTGTAGAATATATTCATTTAATCATCAATTTTCATCATCTTCTAGCTTCTAAAATTGTTTTCATCGCTACCAGTCTCATTTTCCCTTCTCAGTTTTTGATCAATGCTTCAGTTTCAGACAAAACTTTTCTTTGTAATCGTACGGGCAGAGTAGAACAATTCGAGAGCACTTAAAAAAAACTGATAGGTAGACGGTGGTAGTTTAGGTTGAGGATGAAGTCCAGGTTTCAGATTAAGGTTGGAGTCGCAGCCAAAAATTCAGTTTTGTTAGGTAAATAAATAGAAGAGCAGAAGTAAAAAAAGGGATGTGTGCTTGCACAAACAAGCAAAATATTGAAGGCAACCCAACTTCTGATTAATTTTAAACAAATCAAGTAGTGATACTTCGAATGTAAGTCGACGGAGAATTGGTTTGGGTGATACGAATATGTCACACGTACCGAATGATACGTACGTCTCTTGCAAATTTACAGCCATTATGTACAACATTTTGATTATTTACAAAAATTAACTTTCTTTAATTGCAAAAAGACAGGATTATTATATTTCTAAAGCAACATACCTACTTCGAAACACTGAATAGGATGACACAGTTACTGAACCAATTATTTTTATCCCTTACTTAACCAATTAATTACTACAGGCCCCTTCTCAACTAATTATTTTTATCCCCTATTGAACCAATTTTTATAAGCCTCAATTGAAACAATTATTATAAGCTCCACTGAACTAATTATTTTATCCTCTACTGAACCAATCATTTTTATCCCTCACTGAACCAATTATTATAAGCCCCCACTGAACCAATTATTATAAGCCCCCCACTGAACCAATTATTATAAGCCCCCCACTGAACCGTTATTTAATAATAACTTAAATGATCAACAGGACGTTACCTTTGGGGAGGGTGACGGAGCAGCCGAGGTTGAGGGCTGCTATCTTGGCTAGCGCGAGCTGCTGAAGAGTGAGACGCTCGAGTTCAGTTAGCTGCAGCAAACTGGTGCTTTCCAGCGTGACCACCGCACCCGTCACTGACAGCCACAGGTTGCCTCCCTGTACACACAACACGTCTTACTCCTGTACACACAACACGTCTCACTCCTGTACACACAACACGTCTTACTCCTGTACACACAACACGTCTTACTCCTGTACACACAACACGTCTTACTCCTGTACACACAACACGTCTCACTCCTGTACACACAACACGTCTTACTCCTGTACACACAACACGTCTTACTCCTGTACACACAACACGTCTTACTCCTGTACACACAACACGTCTTACTCCTGCACGTCACTGGGAGGAAGGGTCACGCACGTCGCCGAGGGAGTCACGCACGTTGCTGAGGGAGTCACGCACGTCCTGCACGTCACCTGGACTGCAGTTACCCAATCAGGTTAGTGGGTAGTGAGGTGGTAGTAGAGGGCAGTGAAGGCACACTCAGTAATGCAGGTAAGTGGGTTCATGGTCAGCAGGTTGATGACCAAGACAGGACAAAGGATTGATGACCTATAGAGGACAAAGGATTGATAATCAGGACAGGACCAAGGATTGACCAGGACAGGACAAAGGATTGACGACTTATACAGGATAAAGGATTGATGATCAGGACAGGACAAAGGATTGATGACCCGGACCGGGCAAAGGATTGATGACCAGGACATTACGCAAGAATGATGCCTCTGGTACATGTTAGTTAATAACTACAGGTAAGCTACACAATAGACGCAACTGCAGCGTCAACATGCTTGATGTCACTGGTAGGCGGTGGCTTGGGCAGACCGGCGTGAGGGAACTGATTTACAGTGCCGACCTCTGATACATCAGACCACGTTTCTGCAGCCATAGGCCGTTCATCACTGATGCCGGGCTTACATTGCGTGTCAGTGTACATTTACGTTGGTTGTGTTAGTTCTTTAACCGAGAAATTTAAGTCTTAATTGTAAACAAAACTCGTCTTAATGAAACTTGATGGAAGAAAAGAGATGTACAGTAGTCAAAGCTAGAGGTCATGTTCACGTGAGTTTTCTTTAATTTACCGATTTATATCTTAACTTCAGCAGCTGATCATGATGTAGCCTCATTGAAGAAGATAGAAGTTGTAGTCACAACTGGAAGTCCTCGATATTTGTGTGGTTGGCAAATGAGGTTCATGATTTTAGACGCGTTATTTTAGGAGATTGAGGGAAGAAAAAAAATGCATTTTTACATTACATATACTAAATATTAGCTCTTTGCGTATTAAAAAAGCTACAGCTCTTTAATAAAATCCTAAAGTACTGATGGGATATCTTCAAATCTAGTACGCTTACATCTTGAAGAAAAAAAGCTTGTAGCAAGGTTCAAATTGCATTTTTTCCATCAGGTAAAATTCCATTTTGTTCTGTTTCTATTCGTTCTGTGTTTCCACCCATTGGAATACTCACACAGAGAAACTCAGTTACGTATTTCCTTGGCAGCCAATCTATGTTTTATTTCGGCCTGTCAATATTTTACTTTAAAAGTTTGGCATTCTCTTTTAGTAAAAAGCGTAGCGATTTTATCATACTTTTACGTGAGCACTTCTCCCTCCGTAGCATCCACATCAGCGTATCTGGCTCATCTAAGCGAAGTGTGAACAACTTCAAGCTCGGTCTAGGGTATGGTTGGTATCACACATCCATAAAGAAATAATGGATGCATGTAACCCAGTAAATATGATACCAACAACGCGTTTAAAAATTTACGAGAGGCTTATGCCCATTTTTCCGTAGCCTATAATTAGATCCTATCCGCCGCAAACTGTTGCGTTTACTCGAGCAGATATCTTAGAAAATGAACATACTTTTCTTGATAAAAATTTACACAGTTTTGCATATTAATAGGTTACCTTTGAGATATGGGAAGCGGCCTTTCTACAACAATTATGCTGACAAATTTTGAGGAAGACCTTGCCTACAGTTCACTTTAAGCACCTCATGAGCATAGCGCCTGATGTCAGAGTTACGAAGGACAACGCGTGACCTTGTCAGTGTGTGACGATGATGTCGCCGCCACAGTAGAGGCGTAAGCTGTGTCAACAACACCAGCAGCAGTGGTAGTGACATCAACAACACCAGCAGCAGTGGTAGTGACATCAACAATTGCACTGACACTAGTAACAGCGGCATTAGTGGTATCAACAGCAGCTCTAGCACTAGCAGCAGCAACAGTAGCAGCAGTAGTCGCAGCACCAATACTAACAGCAGCATTTGCAGCAGCAGTGGCTGTACCGACAGTACCAACAGTAACAAGAACTGCAAAAGCTACAATGGTAGCAGCTGCGACAAATACAGCAGCAAAGACTGTAGCAGCTGTAGCTGTGCAGCCCACACTCGAAAAAGCAGCACCTGCAGCAACTGTTGTATGAGCATCAAGTGCAGCAGCAGCAGCTGCGGCATTGGCAGCGCGGTTTATTCCTAACGCAAGACAATATACTTGTCCAGTAATAGCACCCAACTAAAGCCTAAAAATAAGCAAGATCAACAATGTTGAAGGTGAGAAGTCTAAGGCCCTCTGAGTCGTGAGTTTGCATCTGACAACGCATGTTTTAGTCATGACTGACATCAGAAAACTAATTTGTGTGCAGCGACCGCGCTGGACAACATGAACATGGTGTCAGTATAACAGGTTACTAATTAGCATGATTTGCTGACTGTGAAGGAAGTTTAACTATGGTAAATTACTAGTCTTTATTCTCAATTTGCAAATTGTGCTTCCTTTAAATGTTCAAATAAAAAACTTTTGAAAAAGTTTCAACTACTAGTTACTTAGTTGTTAAAATGTTCTTCAATTTTTTTTAGATTTCATGATATAGTTTGTAGCTATCAAGAAACTATGGGAAATTGCTCTGCGGTGACTGGGGTTGGGAATAAAAGGGTCACATTATCCAAATTTGAACTGCCAGCAGAACTGTCTGCCCACTAGCTCCACTTAATGACACTTCTGAGTATTAATATTCGTGCCACGCTTTCAATTTTCGAGTGTGGAACTCATTTCAGTGCGGTTTTCTCGTATTCTCAAAAACGATCTGTACTTCGACAGTGTGAACAGTTTCTCACGACAGAAGGATGACGCTGCTAGTTAACAATCCTGACATGGCCTTTACCAGTTAATGGCTGATGAGATGTTCAGCGCTCTGGAAGCCCCTTTCTTTTATAAATAATTACCACCCCTCTAAACTTTCATGCAAGCTCCCGTTTTTCAACAGCTCCTATCTTAATGCGGCGATTGAAAACCGCTTCATTTCTACAGCCTAGATGCTCACATTCAGCCAAGATGGATAGAGCAATGGACGCAGACGTCAATTAATTTTTTTGGTACGATAATAGCGCTTCCCACGTTGCTGCGAGGGAAGCTGCTATTCTAAGCCGGCCCCCCTCACCGCTCCGTGAGGGCTGCCCTATAAATAGCGTAGAATTAAGCGTCCGTCACGGCCGCTGGCTCTTTGCTCTCTCCGGTCATTACGCCTCGCTTTATCTCTCTCAATGTTGCGCTATTTCCTCGTTATTACTTGATTCTGTCGCTCAAAGATTTCATTTGAACATGCACAACTCATGCCAAATGAAATGCTACTTGGAAATTTTTCGCCCTTCGCGTATGTTTTTCTCGGTTATTTTTCAAGTTTTAAACATGAGGAATTTTACAATTAACTTCTCATAGGTATTTTAATTGGTTTTTAATATATAGCAATCTTATCATACAGTAATTGCAAGTATCATTCGTTGGATTACTTTCTAATTTAATACTCACGTACGAACAAGCATTTGAGAGATTAGTTTTATCAAAATTTATTATTATTGAGACAATGAAATACCTTAAAAAAATCCAATCTTCTCCGGCTGCCAGTTACACATAAAATTAACAGTTTTTCAAACTACGAAGCATTGTGTACCAAGAGAAGTCTTTTCAGAAAATTTCGATGAGTGAAACTATATGAATTTCTTCAAATGAAAAACGATAACTACTGCGTGTGGAAGATAAACTTTGCTTCGATCATTTCGTGCCTTCCGCGTGCTAAAATTGGGAAGCTGTACTGCATTTATTTTACAAGAATTGGGATGAGCTGGTATGCATTTGAGCCAAATGTACCCAAACGGCAGTTCATGACCAGTAGTTTGAGCGGGAGATGATTACATTAAGGAATCTATTAAAAAAATTCGTTCCCCACTTTGTACATGATTGGAAGTCTGAGCCTTTTTCAAAGTTGCATTCTGAAATAGTGGAACATTCAAAGGGATTTTTAGTTTTTAGCTGAACCCCAGCATATGCTTCTCATATTCATTATCCTTTCTTCCTTGTTCTCTTCCTGGTTATGCACCATGCATTGCTGTGCAATGTAGGCGCCAATGAGGTAACAACCATTATTATATCTTCCTGCTGTGATCTGTGTTAATGAACATGGTGGTGTAGATCATTATCATAATGATGACAATGATGATGTTTTTAAAAAGTATCATAAATGAATAAAACTGACAATACAATGCAGCAAGTATCACTAGTAGGTTGCGAAAAAGCACCCAGAAGATCATTACTGTAAGTGTATTAGTAAACGTGTGATTTTTAAATTATTCAAACAATACGTTTATCCCTGAATCATGGAAATCAACGATACTTCAATGGGAAGCAAAGTTAATACCGAGACCATACCTTTTGTTGCTTTGAAAATGAAGCCTTAAATGTTTTTGCACTGTTTACTCCTTCTTGTGATATTGAAAATAAGATAGGAAACAAATTAGGGAGGAAAGATCAATTAAAGCTCTCCAGAAGAAATTTTTTTGGCCTATGCTTTTGTATGAATAATAATACAAATGATGCTTATTTAGCACTTGTGGTTCTGTGTAGAGGATGGCTCTTGAATATCATAAATTTTGCGGGATAGAGCAACAAAATTAAAGCCTATAGATTCAATGAATAAAACAGATCAAAATAGTCGGTTTTTATTTAGAAGGAATAGAGCTGAGGGAAACCTGATGTAAAACACACAGCACATCAATTTCAGGGTAAAGCTCTCATAGAACAATCAGTACTCCAGATTGCAATATGATTGTCTGCACTAATCATAAGAAGTAAGTTCTGACGACACATTTGATTGTTCCTCCTCGTTAATAAATTATAACTCCCGTCATAAATGGAAAAATAACAGCAGCAGGATTTTATAACTGCAATATTGGCACACATATCCTGACGACAGAACATTGTATTGCATGTATAATATTAAACTGAGATAGCACGTATGGTGCACCCTGTTTTTACTACCAGTTGCAGACTCGCGTACGGCACTCACCAGTGCAAGTTTATGTTGTTCTTTGGTGATCCGAACTGAGATGTACGACCAATGCGTTAGCCAGTCCTTTATTGTACTAGTAAGGCCGTAAATTGCTCATATGAATAGAATAGAATAGAATAGAATGAGGCTATAGGAACGAACCTTCTGGCCCATTCTTGGGTCGGATAATTACTTCGATAATTATTTGATTGTTTACCCAAGTCCCATGCCGTATTTCTAGCCGCGTCAACCATGTCGGCAGCGGGATTCCAGGTAACTAACTTTATTCATAAGACATCAATACAATACCGAACAGTAAAGTTATCTTAGTTTCTGGTTATTTATGGGGAAGCAAAGTGTAAAATATCTGGTTTTTACACCATAGTTTACAGTATGGTAAACTAGAAATAAGGTTTTATCGGATATGTTGTTAATAATAACATGCATAACTAACATTGATATGTAAAATTGCTGAGTTACATCTCATGAGGTTTTTTTCAATGTATGATACTTCGTGACATGTTTCTAATGCATAATCCTTATGACACTTCCAATAGCACTGATGATAATATGCAGCAGATGCATACAGCATACGTTTTAGTACTGCTTTTTGATATCACCTGGTCATATTAATTCTACGAATTATTAATATTGGTCCTCTGGCTTGGAGTATAAAATTCTTCATACATTACGGAACTGACAACTCAGATTTTTTGTGATGTCTATTTTCTTTACTTTAAAACTGCTTGGAAAATTGTTAGTACTTCACATACGTATCCTCACGTTATATCCTACATTGACATACAATAATAGGTCTTGTTTTAATAAAAACAACGAATTAACATTTAATTCATTCATTTCGAAAGAATGAAATTCCACGCCTCCAATCGATATAAGTGAAATTTTTTAAAAAGCTTTTTGGTAGTAAAACAATGATGTTGCTATATTTTTCTAACTTTCGTATTGTACTGTGAATTTATGAAACTGATGGAATTTCGAAGTGTTTCATAAATAAAATTTCGATGCAACACACACATACACAGTTTGTTGCTTGCTCGCTTATTTGCTTGCTTGGTCCATCTCTCTGTCATGCTCAAGGATTTAGATAGGAGAAAATTCGGTAGGGTATGCATGTATTGTAAGCACTGGATTGAGGATACCAAAGGCACATCTTTCAATGTGGAAATTCCTTCGCAAAGCCTGCGTCCACTGGCAAATCAAACAAAAATATCCGCAAAAAACACGGGAATTTTTTCCCGTGTGGGTCTACTAGTGCCTGAAATACTCCGTGCATTGCTTTTTTTGAGTTCCAGGTCCCCATAATCAAAACACATTTTGAAAGATGAAAAAATTATTCATCGTTATCCATATTCTCTTAATATACTTCTTCTCACTATTATTGAGATCATCACACCGTGGGTTGATGTGGTGTGATGGTTTTTTAAAATCCAAGTTCACTTTCCCGTATAAGTCTGCCCGTATCCTGTATACAGACAACTATCTATGTTATCCAGTGCTTTTGAAGCACTGGATCGTCATATAAAGCCCATACAAATTTCTTTCTTTCTGAACTTCTAGGCCTTAAAATTATGTTTCCTTGTTTTTGAATGCATATCAGTTACAACTCGAGAACCTGGCGTTATTTCAACCGAAAAGCGACAAGAAACAATTAAAAAATTTGTTCAAGGTATCCTGAAAGTGTTCCCGAAACATCTTTACGCATGGTCTGGCATTCGCATATACCACGAGCTGACTGCCGCGATACCTTCATGAATGATTACGCATTAGACAAATTTTTAACCTGACACTCTTGTTTTTCCAATAAAAGTTAATTGAGACACAGCAAAATCCTAGTGAGAAAAATTTGCTGTTCGTCAGTATAATTTTCTTACTAAGAATCAAGGTGCCGACTGTCGTAGTGATGTATGTCAAAGATATCTTGCATTCTGGGACACGAGCGCCAGAATAAATTCTTATAATCTTCTGATGAATGGTGCAAATATGAAATAAAACGAATGCAGCTGCAATTTGATTTTCATGCTCATGACATCTTTTAAACATTCACTGATAAATATGCTTTAATTGCAACGTAGATCCAGAGTGAGCTCGTCTCATTCGTGAAAATAAACAAAAGTAGGGGAAAATGGTTGAATATTTACTGTTACTTGTTAGTATTAGGCGCTTTTTTCTAAATCATGAATCACATGAATATATTTTGAGCACCTAATGTATTAAACAACGCTGGATTAAAAACCAATATACTTTTTAGACATAGTTGATCACCTTAATCGTTATTTTTATAATATAATACTACTACTCATGTTTCCACGGCAGAGACCTGCTTCTAGTTTCACTTGCTCTTCAGATATCAGCCCTGTGGTGAGCGTGATATTCTAGTTCTAGTTTCACTTGCTCTTCAGATATCAGCCCTGTGGTGAGCGTGATATTCTAGTTCTAGTTTCACTTGCTCTTCAGATATCAGCCCTGTGGTGAGCGTGATATTGTACACAGGGTATCCGAGTATTATGGGTTCTGAAAAGAAATTGACGTGATATATAGCACTGTTATAAGAGCACATGAATGTTTATGAGCCAAGGGTGACCATTCGAAAGGCATAATCCTCAAAAATCCATATTATTACTATATGTAGCAATTTCTTCTCTTCTATACAAAGGTGTATTTGTTCTTTCATTCGATGAAAGCTTTCTGAGTTATACCTGTTTTTTTCGGGTCTTGTAGCACTGGAACACTCGGTATCTATAGGATTTTTTTTGGTGGACTTGTAACCTGCGGGAGTTTTGCAAAATTTCTTTGGCTGGACAGCATGGCTGTCGAAGGTCATAGTCTGCTATGATGTCGTTAGAAGCATTTCGAAGATATATCGTAATCAGCATTGGGATGCGTAAGGAGTAAAGACAAAATAGCTTATAATCTGAATTGAGGTTTGCAGAACAAAAAAGCGTGACCGAAGTAGAATAAAAAAATTCGTAGGAAGCATGACCGACACAACGCGTGAGGTTCATAGGAAGCATGGCTGACACAACGCATGAGGTTCATAGGAAGCATGGCCGACACAGCGCATGAAGTTCATAGGAAGCATGGCTGACACAACGCATGAGGTTCGTAGGAAGTACAGCCTACGTAGCGCACTCTTCACATTGAAATTAGAAGGAAGTGTGGTTGAAGCAACTGCTAATCCTAGATGGTCAACGCAGGGGTGCAGCAGCACCGGCCGTGGGAAGCCATCCATCACAGCGCCAAGTGGCCAGCGGAGAGCAGCTGTTCCGCCAAAAATAACCGACCGACTTCTGGGCGTTGCTCCGCCGTGCCTGTACCCTCACGCTGCGCACGAACAGCGTATTGCCTCAATTTGGTCGCGTGTTTCCTTGGCGACCTCTCATGCCATCTTCCACTGCATTTATTTCCTCGTGCCATTATCCTTCATTGGAGGCTGTTCAGAGATAATAAGTGCAGATTGCGGGCTTGGTGAGAGAGCACAGGCCAGTTGCTACCAGCTGAGCACGTGCAGAATAGCGTGCCATCGCCAGCCTGACCATCAGACGAGAGTCTACCTCTCGAGGATCATCCGCTGCTGCAGGGCTGGGGAGTGTGTGTGCCCTGGGGCGTAGCCAGGGCAGTTGACGGAGGACGAAATCTTCGCTGATAAATCCTGTCACCATTTTTTCTACGTACGAGTAAAGTCAATGTAGAAACGCAGATATACTCGTACTATCATACTTCTGCATCAGAATGAAATTTATTTTGCATGAACTTTACTCCTCCTTTTACCTGTACGATACACGTGAAACCTTGAATTATTTACGGGATTAAGAGATTTTTGTAAATTGTCCGTTGTCATATTTTGGCACATAGTCCTGATAGAGCTCTACATTTACTCTGTCTTCTGGTATACATTACAGTTATGTTTGAAAATTGTGAAAATTGTACCGAAAATGGATTAGCAGTTTTTGACGAAAAACATTTCTTAGTATTCTCGAAATCGTTTTTTGTATTTTACACGAAGCGTACGACTTTAATTTTATATTACACTTTTTTGACAATTTACTGTGCCTTTTTGTCGACATAAAGACTTTCAAATTAAAAGATGGAACGATGGTTCTTAGAGAAAAACGTGACTGCAGTGGATGCATTGACAGTGATGCAGAGCTAAATGACCATTCTGTTGTCTCGTTTCATCCATCCTCGCGTAGGTCGCAGGAGTGAACTGATTTTCAAAGCATCCATCACGATGGCTGTCACCACCAGGACTTGTGTGCTTGCGGTAAATTGTTACGCCAAACTTCTTAGTCAATTGTTTGAGGTGTTTTTCACGGTGTCGCCGTGCAGAACAAGCTGCAGCAATCACCAGAGATGGATCATCTCCAAATAACAATATTCGTTCGAATTTGTACCCTATCCTATCATCTATATTTGTCTGTTATTATTTTGAATGCTACGCGTTTTTTCCTTGTGTTGTTTTGGGGGAGTCGATGTGCTATCTACAAATCAAATGAGTTTATAAAGTATTTCTGACGAGAAATAAAACACTTTCGAATTGAACAAATGCACTCCACTTTTAAATAAACGAGGCATTTTGTCCATATTAAAGCGACGTGTGTCTTCTCAGTCAGTTATTGATACTCTATGCCTATGGGATGATTCATCAGACAGCCTTTCATGATACAATGAGTTTAGTACATGATTCTCTTTATTGATGGTTTCGTTTGTACAACAAAATTTCAGAGACTTCGAAAATTAAGTTTTCAAAGTAACCGGCAGACAAAAAAAAGCATGGATTTTTAAATGAATTTACATCACAAAGCATAACTCGAAGAAAAAAGGTATAATGTATAAAGGCTCAAAAATTCAAGGTGCTCTCATTAAATTTAAGAATTATCGGCGAAACGTTGAAATATGAATGAGTTTTACAAGAATCGTAGGTAGGCCTTAAAACTCTTTAGACACGTGATGCATTTAATCGAAGCAGATGGTAGCTGTCAAGTGTCTATAGTTCGAATTTACCATTATTTGTTTAGAATTTCCCACGAATTATTGGCTCACTAAGTTAGTTTTTTTACTTTCTTCATTGATCATCGATGGTGTTTTTAAACTTATAGTGTATATAACAGTTTCAAAATTGAGTATATAATCTACTTATATAATATATTAGGGGTTCCCAACCTCTCTCTGAACTTGTACCCCTTCAGTATTTCGACAGATTAGCATGTCCCCTGAATTTTTATGACAGAAAGCTGAGTAAAAAAATAAACTCCAACTGAAGTTTTAATAGAACTTTAAGATTTTGAGAACTATTAACGAACATTAAATGTATATTTAATGTTAGTTTATAGTTCCTTAAACCTTAAAGTTTAGATAAGCAATTGTACCCCTAGGGGTACGTACAGTGTACCCCAAGTTGGGAACCCTTGTAATAGACAGAGTATCTCTCTTTTTCTATCTGTGTGTGGGTGTTCCGTTACTTCCAGCCTATTACTGAAGAAAAATTATTAAATTGAAATCAGAACGGGTATACATGTATTACAAGCATTTTATTGTGGATATCAAAGGCGCCAGATTACTATAAAATATGCCATTTTTCCCCGTTATTAGTCTTATTCTCCTATACAGCCATGTAGATAAGGTACAGAATGAAAGTTCTGTATATACTAGTGTACTCAGCCGTCAAAAATGACGGTAGAGATTTTGTGATAATACCCGTGCCATCAAAAATGATGGCAAATACTGTTGGAACGATATTAAATAAAATTACATATAAGAACGAAATGCAATATATTTAGTTTTATATATATTTACAAAGAACAAACGTTTTAATTGAATATTTCTTTAATGACAACATTCCTAGTGAAAACTAAGACATTAGTTTTCTACTGTTCCAATTGGCTCTGCAATTTGTGTCATATTCGGGTACAATGTATCCGAATCATAGGGCAATACCCCGCCGAACTCGGTATCCTCGATACGGACTCGAGTATATGAGGCTCTGAATCACTCCAATTTTTTTTAAAGTGACACGAAACATATAAATAAATAAATAAATAAATATACAAACACACGACGGTCATTCTTAGTATTAGATTCATGAAAAATATTTATTAAAAACGCAAAAATTCGCCGTGAATCTTCAATACATTCGTCTTTATGATAATTTCAAATTAGTTCTAAACCGTGGAATTTCCACGCGAACTATCTAGTATTCCTAATTAATAAAAACGAATCAATATCCGCACTGAACCTGTTTATCGACACTTGAATATGCAATTGTAAATTTAGCAATACAACATGATAATATTTTTAAGTGAAGTATAAAATAATCTTCTGCTTTGCGTACGTAATCCCACTATATAATAACTAGACAGTTCCCGTGGCAGTAAGACGGTTTAGATTTTACTGATTTTAAATTATTATAAAACTAATGTATTAAAGATTGCCGACGAATTATTGTGCTTTGAATGAATATTTTTCATAAATATATATATATATATATATATATATATAT